>CM035230.1:23782633-24382633 GCA_020226215.1 Sindora glabra | reverse complement strand
AGACTCTTCTGGATTCAAGAATCTCTTGAAGCTCATCCATACACCAAGAAGAAGAAGGGTATTTTGGGGAGAGAATGACAATTGCAAACAAAGATTCCTGAATTGCCTTAATAAGTTGTTGTGAAATAACTTCTCCTCTCTCAAGTTCTCGGTCATCTCTAAAAGTTAGAATCCCATTTTGCTTCAGAGCAGCATACAAGTGATCTGTGAAGCCATTTCGAGTATCTTCGCCCCTGAAACTCAAGAAAACGTGATATTTCCACTGTGGCCTTCGATTAGATGAATTTGAAAAACACGCCTCCATTCCAGACTATGGCTTTTCTTGGGTTGAATTTGCTCAAATTGCAACCTGCAACATCAAACAATATGGTTTAAAGAGTTTTATGATGTTAGAATGAAACAGATGTGAAAATGAAAATTAAGCAAACGGTACAGAGTCTTAGCTGTAACGATAAGCAGCAGTGCGCAATTTTTTTTTTCCTGTATATTACTAAGTTCCATGAGACATTTAAATACGATGCATGAGTTCCGTGTATTCAACAAGTTAGGCATTACTGCCAAATTGGCACTCTTTTCCTTTCTTTCTTTTTTTGTCAATTTTTTTATTATATTGGAAAAAGATTGATATAATATTTTTCATGATTCCTATTAAACAGAAAATGAGACTATAAGCCTCACTGTACATTAAATTTTTGTATCAATCTCTCATAAAATATAACAAGAATTAAAAATAAAAAAGAAGAACCAAATTCCTCCAAAGTCAACATGTTCACACACACACGCGTTTTGCAAGGGTTGATTTGACTCTTCCTTTTCTTTTCTAAATATTCTTGCTGAAGCTGATGCTGGCCAGCCATTCACAATAAAGCTTCTTTATATATCCTTTTAATATATATTTCGGAAGTTTGATTGTCAATTCCCAAATGGACTACCATGCTTTCACATTTATTTTCCACGGAGTCATAGTTGCTTTCCACGCAAGATGGCCCTCAATTTCATACCATTTTCCATAAAGGACTGCTTTTTCTGATGCCTGCAGCTTTTGCTCTTCTAAATGGCAAATCAACGGGGGACCATGATTCACTCCGTGGTGCTTTTTTTCCTTTTTTTTTTCCCCTTCCCCTTTAAGAAGAATTTTTTATTTTTTGCATGCTCTGGGGCTCCGCCTGTAAAAGAAGAGTAGTTATTAATTTTGTTAACTGTTCATTTAATAATTTTGCACGGTATACCTATATTAAAATTAAATTTTTTAATTTTCAGTCTTTAAATTTTTTTTATATCGATGACAAGTAGGTCTGAACTGATATTAGAACTTTCAATAAATTACAAAAGTGACTCGATATCAACCCGCCGCCTGACAACCTAGTTTCAAGAAATTAAAATATAAAAAATTTGGTAATGGATTTTCATGTAGTCAGTAAAATAAGAATATATTCTCAATGATGAATCATTTTTAAATAAATATAATAAGTAATCTCTCATTTATAAAAATTATAATTATTATACTTCTAAAATTTCATAATTACTATTATTAATATTATATTTTTATATTGATCATAATTATTTGCTCATCTCTTTACTTGTACGACTAAAATATATTATGGAAAGAAAGAGTGTAATTAAAAAATAAATATATATTTAACATTGAGCTGGAGCTTAATAATCCACTATAATAATTTTCATTTATTTTATTATTGTAAGTGAAATGAGAGATAAAAAATTATAATAAAAGTAAAAATAAGAAATTAATACCAATAGTTATAAAATTCAATTAAACCAATTTTTCAACTTTTTTGAAAAATTAAAAAAAAAGCTACATTGCAATAGTTTTAAATGCATACCAAGCATATATATATATAAATGAAATTCATATATTTTCTTTCTTTTCTCGTATTTTTCTCTGACCTTTTTATATCATCTTTTATTCCAAGGAGTTAAAGAATAAATTAGCATAAGAACTTAATTCAGTGTAACTGTGCAATAGAAGAATTGAACTTATATTAAATAGCTAATTCTTAAAAAGGAAAAGACAGAAAATAGAAATAGATTTTTTGGTTAGGTTTTGAATAAAGACAATAAAAAAGAATAATTACTATGTATACAAAGATTTGAATGTTTATTTTATTTTTTTATTTTGAATAATAATAGTAGTGGTTAAATTATTAAATTTATGGATGAATTCTAAATATAAAAAAAGGTGAAAAACCTTAAAAGAACTTTTAATACCATATTAATATTTATTTTCTATAATCCGAATTAAACTAAAAGCAAATTTTAGGAAGTTTGTAATGAAAAGATTTTAAATTTAAAGTTCAACTAAACACTTCAAAGTAGTTCTTAGTTTAAACGTGATTATTATCTAGATTTATTATTGCATAATTTCAAAAGTAAGATTAAATATGTATAAAATACTTAATTATAATTATAAAAAAATTATAATTAATTATTGAAAATATTACTGTGCCATACTTGTAGCAAATGAAACAAATGTCACAATTATGAAGACTAGCAGATGGCGTGTAGACATGTTGACTTTTAGCAAATGTAACAATTTTGATCTTATTTGGCAATTAACTGATAGTTGTAGTGATTACCTGATTCAATTATTAGTTAATTGATGGCTAATTGTGTTAGCTAATTTGACTAATTGATTGTATTAACTGTTTGAATAAGAATATTTGATAAAACCGGCTGTTTATGATTAGTGTTTGTATATAAAATGACATATAGGGGTATGAATATATTTTATAAATTATTTGAGTATTTTTTATTTCAATATTTTAGTAGATTAATTTTTTATAAATAATATATTATTATAATTTATTATATATTTGCTATTTTTTAAATTAAATTAATATAATTTTAATAGCAAATAAATTTATCGATAAAAAATTAATAATTATAATTATTTAATTTTTATATAAATATAAATATTATAATTTTTAATAATTAAACAGGTTTAATTAAAAATTTGACAATTTTAATTTACTAACAAAATGATTAGGAGTTTGTATGTAAAATAATATATAATGATATAAGTATATTTTATGAATTATTTAAATATTTTTTATTTTAATAATTTTAATTTTATATATTATTTAATAAATTAAATTTTCTTATATATAATAAATTATTATATTTTGTTATAATTTAAATATTTTTCAAATTAAATTAATATAAATTTTACATTTAATAAATTTACTAATAAAAAATTAATAATTGTAATTATTTATTTTTTATAAAAATAAATATTATAATTTTAGCATTTTTTAAAGAAAAGAAAAATTAAAAAAAAAAAAACACTTCTCATGCAATGATGCATAGAAGCAGCTGCTAGTCCGCAATTCATCTAAGTGGCTAACTTTTGATCCCTGTGGACCTAGTTTCAAAGATCGGTACAAAGTCAAAGAAGCAAAGGAACAATGAACGCAGTGAACATAGAAAAGTAGCTAAACGCGGACAGGAAAATATGAAAATTAGTCTGGGGATAATTTAGTCTTTGCATGTATAATTCAGCCAACAGCTAAACTAAACCGCTGGAGTAAGCAACGTTTCAGAAAATGGCGGTTTCAAGTATATCAACTATTTGCAACAACTGTTCACCAAAGGGCGGCTCAAGAAAAAAACTGGTCAACTAGTTAAATTTTGATCTAACAAGTTAAAAGTTTCTTGAACCGCTATTTACCAAACACGGTCTTTATAGAATTTGTTTTACATTCCCAAAAAACTACAAAAGTATTTTAAAAGAAGAATTTCACGTGAATTTCCACTGGCTCCCACTGACGTGCTGGTGGGAGAATGTCCACGTTGATGTGAAATCAATATTGGACCCAGAGTTGCTTTTTCTCTGGTTTCCATGAATCTCAGTCTTCCAAATAGGGGCGGCGGATCCATAAATGGTATGTTTGGATGGAGTTGGGAATAGAGGGAGAAATAAGTGAAAGTGAAAGGAAATGGAGGAAGAAAAAATTGGAGGTAAAAAAAATTTATTTTGTGGTATTTGGAATAAGTGAAAATGGAAAAGGAAGTAAATAGGAATAAAATGATTTTTTTTTATTTGGAATAAGTGAAAATGAAGGAAAAAGAAATATGAATAAGTAAAATAATTAAAATGTCCTTTTGCTATACTATGTTAAAATAGTTATAATACTATTAAATAAAATTATATTATGGATAATTTATGGTTAAAGAAAATTATGTTAAATTTTTTTCTTATTGCACACATATTTATATTTATAAAATTTAATTTCATATAATTAAGTTAAATTAAAAAATTTACATTATCATTTTAAAATTATGATATGGTGTGGTAGTTGTAATATTATTTAATAAAATTAAATAAAAAATAATTTACTAATAAAATAATTTATGTTAAATTTTTATCCAATTACTTATATATTTATATTTATAACTTTAAATTTCATAAAATTAATAAATTTTAAAAAATTTACATTATAATTTTAAAAGAAATCTTATGGTGGGGTAGTTATAATATTATTTAATAAAATTAAACAAAAAATAATAATAGGATAAAAAAACTTATGTTAAAATTTTATCTTATTACTTACATATTTATATTTATAATTATAAATTTCATATAATTAATAAATTTTAAAAAATTTGCACTATAATTAAAAAAAATATTATTGTGAGGTAGTTATAATACTATTTAATACAATAAAATAAAAATATAACATGTGAATAAAATAATTTATGTTAAGATTTTTTTTGAAATAGTTACATATTAATATTTATAATTTTAAATTACATATGCTTAATAAATATTAAAAATTTGCACTATAATTTTGCAAAAAATCAAAAAAATGGAACTTTGTTAATTCCACATCTTAATTTTTTTTTAAAAAAATAACGCATTCACCAGCATTACTTGTGTAAATTTAACTAGGCATTGGAACCTTGTCAACATCTATAATTACACTTCCTTGCAACATTTTTTAGTTTAAATACTCATCATACTCATCATAATGATACAAATGTTCACTAAGGCACACGACCTATTAAAATTGTAACTTAAAATTACATATAAAATTTTCTATCAATTGAGTTAAAATTAGTACACGACCTGTTACTTATAATAGAAATGGTAATACCATATCAATTGTCCACTCACTACATGTTGCAATTGGCAATAATAATATGAAAAGGCATAAATAGATATCTCACTCCAATAATCCCATGAAAAGTACAAAAGATGTAGCACAAGACCATCCAAAGCAGCTACAACTTCATTCATTGGTAAAGCAAAAATACCTACAATAAATAAGAGATGAAGTTAAGATAGATCATTCCACTGATATTATAAAAATGCAAGAAACTTTGGAAGAATATTTGGATAAAACATATAGAATGTCAAAGCAAACACAAAGATAATATACATATAATCTATTTACCAACTAACAAACCTACAACACCATATGGGTAAACTACATTACCTGCTAAGACTTCACCAATAAAGCATCATTTCGTTTGACCATCTGTGACTCAACTGACTCCTACATTTGCCATTTGTTGATACAGTATTTATAGCCGTGCATGCAACGGTGCACCGAAGAATTTCTTCTTGGCCTTCTCATTATCATATAAGAAGTCATAACACTTTACAAGATATTCTTAGGGCATTCCTACATTCTCCAACTTTTCGCATACCTTGACCTCGCTATAATGGCGAGGTTTACTCTTCTCAAGGATTAACAAACTTCTTTCAGCTATTTGAACTTTCTTCTTAGCTATCTAGACATGCTTGTCAGCCACCTCTCTCATTACTTCGGTTAGATTGTTCATTCCCAAGTTCAGTCTTTCATATCCCATCTCAACCACATCAGCCATAGGTGTTTTCTACTTAGAACCCCTTGAAGATAGGTGTTTTCTGCTTAGAACCCATCTGTGACTCAACTGACTCCTACATTTTCCATTTGTTGATACAGTATCTATAGCTGTGCATGCAACAGTGAACTGAAGAATTTCTTCTTGACCTTTTTATTATCACATAAGAAGTCATAACACTTTACAAGATATTCTTAGGGCATTCTTACATTCTCCAACTCTTCCCATACCTCGGCCTCACTATAATGGTGAGGTTTACTATTCTCAAGGATTAACAAACTTCTTTCAGCTATTTGAACTTTCTTCTTAGCTATCTGGACATGCTTGTCAGCCACCTCTCTCATTACTTCGGTTAGATTGTTCATTCCTAAGTTCAGTCTTTCATATCCCATCTCAACCACATCAGCCATAGGTGTTTTTTGTTTAGAACCCCTTGAAGATAAAGTTTCTTGCAATTGATTTGAAGGACCATGCTCTTGAAAGTGGGTGGAGGGAGCACCCTCAGGAGTGAATGCACTAGCATGTTGTGTGAAAGTGGGGGGCTTATCTCCCCACTGCAAATTAGAATCAGGCATCTGTCCAAAATTATCATTAAGGTCCAAGCCTTCTTCTTTTTGTCATCTCAAAACTTTATCCCTTGAAGTCTCGGCATTTGCACCTGTAGCCCTATCTCTGGCAAAGAGCTCCAGTAACTTGTCATAATTATAAATAGGAGTGCGTTTCCATTTCAGTACATCCAATTTTTCCTGAAAATAAATAAAATGTACTTACTATCAAGTTTATTAATATTAGCATTGTGACACAAGCCCAATGATGAATCTATTTCCAGCATGTGATGACATTATATGAACAAAAAATACATATGTGCTGCTTAGGATACTTGATACATTACCGCACAAATCTCATTCCACACTTCCTGTTCAGCTTCAAACATTCTTGTTATTAGATTCTACGCAACCTCACTCTACCTATGAAATAAGTCATAACACTTATTGAAATGCTCTTTCAATATTCTCATCCTATTTTTAATGTGATGCTTTTGGAAGAATGGACTAATTGATTGCTTTAACTCGGCCACTACGATAGCATATGCCATGGTAGTAAATATCCCATCAGGTCGATTTCCTTTATTATCTTCCTCCAATAATGCATCTAACAATATAGCATCCATCTCTGGTATCCATCTCAATGTGTCCCTGGGTGATCCCTCTCCCCTATTGTCAGATTTCCTATTCCTCGGCATTTTTATACTTGCAAAGTGATAAACAACCCCACTTGTATCACAATTATCATTCAAGCCATCACCTTATGAGGTTGACATGTTAAAATTCAAACATTTCTATCTCTATCCACAATAGGTATATCAAACATTCATTGAAGTAAAAGATTCTCCAAATATAAACAACTCAAAAACATTCCATATCATTCTTATCTATCATAATTGATACATTCTATTAGTTTCACGTCTTATACAAGATGCAAGATAAATGATAACTCTAGCTATGGCAAATTTTGTTCATAGTCATTCCACATATGGGTGGCTATGTGTTCCTTTAAGAGGTGTCCTTCCCTATAGTCTTCTTCATTATTTTGTGCTTTCTGGTCCCCAGTAGCTTTATAATTACCACTCAATAGCTCATAGTCCACTTCATCCATCAATTGCAGATCATGATCTTCATCCATCACAAAGTTATGCAATACATAACATGCAATGGTAATATCCGTCATGGTCTCAAAGGAATAATGTGATTTTTTCCCACTAGCTATGATAGGAAACCACTTTTTAAGGACCCCAGAGGTTTTTTCAATAACATTTCTCAGTGAAGCATGACGATAGTTAAATATTTTCTTTACATTTTATGGACCACATATTGTGTACTCCTTTAAGTAATAACGAACACCTCTATATGGGGTTAGAAGTCCACTTTTCAAAGGATAACTTGCATCTTCCAAGTAAAATTTGCCTGAAAATACATACAAATCATGTAAATGTACTTCACAACTTCAAAACGTCGGTGTAATCATTACAGGAACCTTATAAGAATGATTTCTATCATTCTTCATATAAGTGAATGACATATTACCATTTATCATACCTCTGGGTATTTTCAGTCTATCCCCTCTTTTATTCAATGCATGTTTAAGAACTCTAGAATCAAATGCGGTTCTTTCCCATCTAGCCAAAACATATGTGAATTTCATATTAAAGGAATAAACAACTATCACATTTTATGTGGGGTAATCTTTTCTTCCTCGAAAGTGAGGAGCACCCTCTCTTAGTACCTTGACCCATATGTGAGTCCCATCTATAACTTCGATACAATCCTATAATTTTTAATAAAATTTAATTAAGATTATATGAAGGCTATGTAAATTAAGTGATACATGGGTCTACGTAATTTAACATATAGAATAATTGCATTACCTTAAAATAAGGATAAAAGCGACTGTTATTCAATATCTGTGGAGGAACATCTGACCCTGAGAGTTGCACAAAGTACTCGTCCCCAAGTTGTACAATAACTCATAAGATAATATGGAAATGACGACTAATTGTCCCTCCAAATTGATGAAAAAAGAAAGATATAGTCTTATTCTTCACATTATGTGACAAAATATGTAAAAATTGAGCAACGTATTTCTCCACTATTGAATATGTTGAATCTCTCACTCTACGCATAACTCTTAGCTTTTCACATAGTCGGCGGAAAGCATGAGGGCTCATATGCACAAGATCACAGCAGTGTTCAACCTCAAGTAAGTTCTATAATAGCTGTTGACACATTTGATCCCTTAAACCATTCCCATCACTAATAGGTTAGTGTATAGAATTTGCTGCCAATTGTAACAGATGCATTGAATGAACAATATAACAAACTATTTGAATAGTACACATTTCACATAATCTTTCCCACTCCTCTATCATATCAACGTTAACCATCCTATTTACTTCCTCTAACTCCTCGTATATATCATCCACGATATCTTCCATTGTCAGTTGCACCAAATTTTTGCAAAATAACTATTGTACACATAAATGCATCGGTAGTCATGATAGCCAAATTATATGCATTGAGTGAAGTAGAAATAAACTACAATAATGGTGTTTACATTATTAGAATTCCAATAACCAAGGATATACAGGTAATGCTTTAGTACTTATTAGACATTCAACAAACAATTAGAAGAAGCAATTAATAAAATGATGCAAAAATAGCATGTAACCATATGTCTACAAGCACTTGTAGAGAAAGTCAATGACACGGGTGAGAATGTACCTCTTGTATGGAAAAGGAAAGAGATTGGATATGTGACGATTTAGCTGGATATGTGAAATTTTCTGCTAAGTTCACTAGGCTACTATTGAGTACCAACAATAATGGCCTATCACATCAATGACCTGTGTGAAATAATACAATAAGAATAGGAAAATATTTAAATGTCAACTCTATAATACAATACAATATTTGATTAATTAAGAACTGGAATATCATGAATAACATGGATGTTAGATATTAACGAGATTCTACTACAAGTGAAGTGAACTTATTACATCTTATAATATATGTATTTCCATAAATAAATTGTCTAAATATAAGTAAAAAAATCATTAGGTGCATCCAATTCAACTATGTTATTCCGAGGTATGTTTGGATGAAGGTTTGAGAATAAATAAGCATGAGTCACAAGTTAAGGAATGATAAAAAAAAATTAATCTTTCTTTCAATACTCTTTGATCTCTAGTTCCTATTAATGATTTTTCTAATTAATTTTATAACAAATTAAATCATGCATGTTATAATTTTTTTTAATTTTCTAAATATGTATAGATGAGAAAATATTTCCTTAATTAACTTATTTTCCCATTCCTATAATGCAACTACTTGCAATAATTGATCATTGATGACCTTGATAGAGTGAAAAATGCATTGGAGAAAAACCTCCTTATTTACTAAAGTGTAAGTAAGAATTATACAATAACATATCAATGTTTCAGTAATATGTAAATATTTTTTCAAAAATAAATTTTTCCTTAAATTTTCAATAATTATCAGTATTGATCACTAAAATTAATAGTAGAGATGTTGTTAATAAAAAAAAAATCCAACTTCTAGTTCATTATCAACATACAAACACAACACATAATTAAATACCTTGCAGTAGTCAAATAGAATAGGAAAAATGTAATCTGAAAAAAAAAGGCTTTGACAGGTTAGGCATCAATAAAAACCTGGGTTCGGATGTAGAAGACTCGACCCAAATCTCTGCTGAAACATATCCGAAGCGGAGGTGGACTGGAACCAGTGGGTATAGTCCATTGAAGTGCAGATTGGCGACAGCAAGTTAATTTCCCCACCGGACAATAGCACTTCCACTTTATGGCAACTCTCTGGTCAGCTCTCAGTTCAGCTCTTCTTAGCGCTTCTCCTTGGAACCACCACAAAACAAAGGACAACAGATAAAGAAATGCTGGATCGATACCTCCAGCCACCTCTGATATGACGGTTTTAGCTTGTTTTTGACGGAGTAGCGGTGGGGAGAATGGATCCCAAACAAGGTAAGGCACAGCTGCTTGGAGAAGAAAGAGGAAGGCTCAACTCAGAATTTTTGAAAAAATACCTTAATTTCACTGCATTTCTTTCCACATTTGGGGTGTAATTGGTTTCACTGGAACCCACAGCTTTGCACAAATTCCAATTACATCTCCTTGCAACTTCACCTCGTGCCATATAGGCGTAAAATTGCACTCCACCTCCGTTTTCACCCGTAACTTTCCCCCTCCTCATTTCGTCAATTCCAAATGGACTGTTAATCAAATACATATCAATCTACATAAAATGATATTTAACATTTTTAATAATATAATATTTACTAAGACACGGGACTTCAATGAAGGATTCGAAAGAAAATAAAAAGGGGTCCAAGAACTAAAACTACAGAAGAATGCCCAAAGATAGACACAGTTTGATTTGTGATAACGATCAAGTGCCTCCTCTATGTTTATTCTACTTCTATTTATACAACAATTCATGAAAACTACATCTAATTACTCTAAATAATCATCTAACTAAATAAAAGACATATAATGTACATGTATTTGCTAAAGACAATGCATCAAACCTTCAATAACTACCTAGGAGTAACTAGCAGTTACTACCATCTCTTGTAATTAATCGAATCTTCCATCGACCTTCTCTATATATCGAATAAATTTCAACTTACATTATTTGACCCAATCTGATGCCTACTTTCTTGATACTCAATTAGTTGAAAATTGTTAGGATTACTATAACACAATTTTATAATGAAAAGAAGAAATGCTTATTCCAAATTTTGAACTCCATTACTAATCAACAAATCATTGAGATTTAGACTTAATCAAGGTGGTAAAATGATTAAAATTTTAATCAAAACAAAAATTATTATTTGGAGTGAATCTCTAATGGGTAACAAAATATGTTTTGAGGTGTTTGATATATTTTTGAAAGATATTTTAAGATTTCCATATCTAAAAGAGCATGGATAAACCATTTGGAGAAAAAGTTGTAGTATCAAGTGCCAATTTTAGATAAATACAACCAATTATTCCAAAAGGTGGGAGATAAGATATAGTCCATGTGACAATCAATTCTTCTTTTCTTTCAAATTTTTGTCAAATCCTTACATTGATCCAAAACATAAGGTTTCTTGATGGAGTTGTGGGTGAAAGTTTAGATGATTCTAAGTATAAGTAATGGAAAAGGTAGAGAGCATTATAATGGATGAACTAAAACTAACATTTGAGAAGATTTGTTGATTAAAGATTCTAAAAATCCAATTGGTTCAATTGTTAGCACTTATCCTTTTTTTTGTGATAGTAGGAGTGTTTAAATCATTAGACACACATACATCAAGGATTAAACCTTAAATGCAAAGGAAGATACAAAGTCTTCAAGAGACATCTAATATTGCTTAAGCCAAATGCGCTTGATAACATTTATCCATCTCCTCTACTAATACAATGACACTTTTTACTTGAAAGTGCAATACTAGCACTTACATGAGATATCATTGATTCTACGAACAAATACATTACGTTAGAAGCCACTTGAATCAAAAGATCTCAGCAATAGTTATCTATTTCTTCTACGAAGTACAATGACACTTGTTTACTTACAAGAAAGTGCAATACTAGCACTTGCATGACATGTGGTTGATTTTATAAACTAATACATCATATCTTTATTACTTGGTCAATCAAAAGTCTAATATAATAGTGATAACCTATGTAAAGAGGAAGCTACAAGTGAATCTCTTGATTTGCATAAATTAGAATACTTGAACACATTTAAATGTTTTAGTATTTCAAATCATGAATTAGTTTTAAATGTTGTTATTCCTATGATGTTACTAAAAAATATCGATAAATCTTCAGGCATTTATAATGCTGCTAGACTAAAAATTATTGAATTGACTAACCATATTTTCAAAGTAAAAGTGATTTCAAGAAGTGCTATATCTACAATGCTCTAAATTCCTTCAAATCCAAGGTTACCTTTTAGATTTCAAAGACATGAATTCATAATAACAACTAGCTTTGTAATAATAGTCAATAAAAATAAAAGGAAATCACTTTTTTTATGTTAGCATCTATCTCTCTAATCCAATATTCAATCATGGTCAATTATATATATATTTATGTAGGGTGCACAATAGAATAGAATTGAAAATTGTGATTGTAATAGATGACCTACAAATACAACAATAAATGTTACCATCAAAGAAATATTTCAAAATTTCCAATAAAGTATGCAAGTTTCCCGTTTTAAATTATAAAAATGGATTGCTATCTCTTAATATGTATTATATTGTATGGGTGTTCTTTTATTTTTTTTATCTTTACTTACATTTACGATTAACAAGTTGTTTTTCTTTTCTTACATGATCTAATGTAGGAGGTGACTATAACTAAATTGAGAAGAAAATGTCTAAACCAAAATACAAATGAAGTGTGAAAATTTGATAGATTATATTTTTCCACATTATCTAAAGTCCTACTTTATTTCAAATTTTGGCAATTAATTTAGACAAAATTGAGAATAAATGCTCTCGTAACTTATAGATTGACATTTTAAAAGAATTTCTATAAATCTCCTTATGCTTTAAATGTTATTCCTTTTCTTTTATTTTTTCTTTAAATGCAATATATATTGCATTATTCTATAAATGGCACGGTTTACCACTAATTTTAAAAGTAAAATTCAATATGTCTAAAATATTTAAAAATAAAATTAAATATAGAATTAATTATTAAAGATATCACTGTGCCATTGCCCGGGGAGGAAAAAAAGGGGGCATAATTTACCCTTGAAAACACAACTTTTACAAGGAGGTTCATAAATAAACTTTGTATTTCTATGTATGGTAAAGATTGCTCTAGACCATGGCTGCCAGGACAAAATGCAAGTGGATGCCCAGATATCAATCGAGTGAATTGTTGTTTCTCCACTAATGCATTTTATAAAAGTTGTAATTCTTTCATTCGAGCAATATATTTGATGAATCTTAAAAACTTTCTGCCTCTCTTTTTTATTTCAGGTTTTTCTACATGTGAATTTAATGATTTTATTACACATATCAAAGACACAAAAACTGTACCCACAAAAAAAAAAATCAACATACATCTAAGAAAAATGGTGAAATTTTGATTGTTAGCTTGTGTAAAAAAGAATTATAACTTTATGGAAAGTAAATGGAAAAATATATTTTGAAAGCAAATAAAGATTTTTTTATCGTGAATCACGGGTCAGTTTCGATTATAATAATAAGAAGTAAAGAATGAGGTAACGCAAGGCAACCGTCACAATTATGAAGACTAAGGAGTGTAAATATATTGACTTCTTAGAAAATGAAACAACTTAATGGAACATTTTTTACACTCTAAAAAATATAAAAATATTTTAAGAGAATTTATTTTACAAGAATTTCTAGCAGCTTTCCAATAACATGCATGGAAAAAAACATAGCTGTCCCACGTAAGGGTGAAATCATTATTGGACTTAGAAATGCATTTTCTTTGTTTCCAACTTTCCATGAAACTGCCCCTCGGAGCTTCTGGTTATTGTGCCATGAATCTTATTCTCTCAAATAGGTAAATTCTTAATTAATTTACAAAAAGACCTGCCGTTCATAAATAGTTGTAATGCACTAATTAGAAAAATTGCGTCGAATTCTAGTGGACAGGCCCACCAAGGCTGCCGTGAGTCCGCCGTACGCATTTTTGAAAATCAAAGGGCAAAAGTCGGGATTGGATATCAGTAGGAAATCCACCCAAAAAGGCAATGATTTGTTTGTTTTTTGAGAAGATTTTTTTTATAAAAAATATTTATTTGTACATAAATACTTGAATGACATAATACATGTAAACCTTAATTAAAAATTTGTGATAATTATTGTCAAAGCAATAAGAGAAAATAACTTCACTTTCAAAACAGAACATATTACTTTTCATTACATTTTTATATGTAATATTCTATAAATAATATTTTTAAAGATTTTAATATTTTATAACAATGCTACGGATGATATTCTCAGTCAAAATAATGAATCTTTAATAAATGGTATATATATAATATATAGTGGGACTTAATTTCTTTATTTGGAGTAGCAAAACTGAGGATGTAATAATACTTTTAACGATAATTGTTAGAAATTAATTAATTCATGGATGGGTTTATTTAGAAAGTGGAAATTGTTAACAAAAAAATTAGTGCTACGTTAGTACTAAGTTTAAACTCTGCTATATTCTCATACAGCTTTTTATAAGTTTATTATCTTTCATTGATTTTCATCATCAAATTTAATACATAATTTTTAAAATACACTGAAAATTATAAAAAATCGCTTCTTATGGAAAAAATACTCTTAATAAAAATTTTATAAGAATAAAACTAATTTTTAGTGCTAATATAGTTCCAGAAAATTTTTCCAAATTAAAATATTAAAGGTAAATGTTAAGAGATGCTAATCAAAATTCAGAAAGTAATACAAGAGACATGATACGCTCGCTCTATTCCGTTTCACTTTTTCTACAACTACACCTGAACTTTAATGATATTACTGTGTTTGGGGGGAAAAATGAAAGGATGCGGTTTACATAATGAAAAGCACAAAATTTTATTTTATGGTGTAAATTAGGAGTAAAATATATAAATTTACAGACCTCCCCCTCAATTTTATTTTCAGAAACTTCACTACTAAACCCATTTTAAAAATACAGTTAAGAAGATGTTAATTTTAACTATTAAGTCATAATTAATAGTCGAAAGGATTATTTTGTAATCAAATTAAGTAGCCTTTTTTTCTGTTGATATATGTTTTTATACTCATTTTATTTCAAATTATTCCAAATTTTAGAGTCTTTCTCATGCAATGAAGAAATCTTCACCAAATATTTCTTATTTTGAAAGTCTTTTTTCTCATATGTATTTGGTTTTAATATTTTTAAAGAATAATGACCATTCTAAACTATGCAGTTATCACTAAAGCTATAGATGGGGATTCAATTTTCAAGTATTATTATTAATAATAATTTTATAATTTATTTATGTAATTTATATTTATATTAATTTTTCACATATAATATTACATTTTACATTATGCTACAAATATTAAAGGTTTATAAACACCGTTTACAATAACAGCTTTCTTGTTTGGTAGCGGACTCCTAGAATCTTAGTCATAATCTAGAAACTAAAAAGGTTGAAAGAGCTTGCAAGAAAGCAAACAAGCAATAAAGGTGACTATTGCAAATGATATTTACATGCCTTTAGTATTTACTACATATTTGAACTAGAGTTTAAACCTTGCTTTATACATAGGTGTTTATTATTTTTTAAATTTAATATAAAAATAAAATATCTAATAAAAGAAAAATTACAAAGCTATTAAAATTTAATATGTCATATTTATTTTAAAATTATATTTTCAGATTTGTAAATAATAAATTTTTAAAATGTAATATAGAGTTAAAGTTAAAATATATAGTTAAATAATTCAATATGTTTGATTTATTTTAGTTTTAAATAAAAAAAATATTTTGTGCTTTACCCATATAACTTAGTAGGTGCCTTCTATAGTGCAAATGTTCTAAACCCATGCACTAAAACATGGGGCATATGTACAAATTTTGTTAGTTCATATAAATGGGGCCTACATAATATATGTGATGGACTCAAGACTTTCACAGAATTACATTACTTCCCTGCTTAATTATTGTTGGTCACATGATAAAAAGATTCCAAAATTTGCTTAAGTTATCAATGAAATCCAACATATGACTCCATCTGCAAGTGATGCTCCACGTAAGATGAAGAGGAATGGTAGTTGGATCCTTGATGGCATTGCACAATTTGCACCAAAGACATAGATCTAGCATACAGTAGAGGGACATCGGCGCATGGCAGTGGATGTTGGTGCAGTGGGTGAGGATATTGAGTTAGCATTGAAGCTTGATGTAGTGTTGATAAAAAGAGCATTGACAGCATTGGAGTTGATATACATAGTTGCTGAAGGGGGGAAGGATAAGGGCCCACGCTCTCACGAGGTCGATAATAGTCACGATGATGGGCAAAATGAGGACATGAGGAGAAGAGTGCATGATTAGGGTGTTCACAGTGATCTACGATGGCACGGCAAGGGAGTAGTAGATGGCGCTGCCAAAAGAGGTGGCACATATGGTGGAGCTCGCACTATAAGGAAAATGCAGTGCTAGAGGGAAAAGGAAAAGGGCCTATCTGTTGAAGACATTCCAAGATTATGGAAAGCCACGATTCTGGGTTTGCTTTCAAATTTTAATATTTTGATCTATTAGAGGCTACTTGTGCTTAAAGGATCCGATTCATGATTTTTGGATTGGGTTGGTCCAATTGATAGGAGGCTTCTCACCTTTATCATTGTTGCTGTCAATTCGATGCTACTCTATAAATGATTTGCCACTTGCCGCCAAACACTTTTTACCTTTTCAAATTTGTTGCCACTGTGGCGCTTTCACTTCAAGTTCTGTCACCATTGATGTCCCTCCTATATATAACTGTGGTTTCTTTCATAATTGTGACTTTTTATTGGGACTTCACTATAAACTTCTATAAATAAATGTGGTTATTTCATAATTTTAGCAAATAAATGTGATTATTTCATAATTTTAACTTTTTAATTCATGGACACTCCAAATTAATGGTTGCTATCACCTCCCACTTCATCTACATGGCTAACAAAATGCTAGCTCACCCATTACACCGATGCAAGGGATTTTGTCCCATGCACTATAGAATCCACCAACATAGTAATAATAATGTTTAAGTTATAAATATGCAATAAAATAGGAACAGAGTGTGAGATGTAAACTGTTGATAAAATTTTAATTAATATATGTATTTAATTTAAAATATTTTATTTAAAAAAAATTTAAAATATTGAAAAATTTAAATATAATTTAATTTTAATATTTAAATAATCTTTATTATAAAATTTAATTAATACAATCTATTTATTTTAAACTTTTTATAATCAAATTAAATATATTATGTTATATTTATACTATTTAACATAGCATCTAAATTGTAAACAACAATAACAAATGTGAAAAAGAAATTATGCAATAATAGAAATAAAAATAAGCAAAATACTATATAGTAACATAAGAATTGAAAAAGAATATGTAGTTAATTACTCAATTAAATCAAAATTTCAAATTATTTAAAAGAATAATAATAAAATATATCATATCTTATATATACTTTTTGGTAATATTAGAATTTAAGATATAAATAATAAAAGTGAAGATGAAAAAAGAAATAGAAAAAATATGTAATGGAACAAATGAAAAGAAGGGAATGTATTTCCACTATAGCAAAAATAGTTATACCAACAAATTTTCATCTATCCTAATATTAAAATCATCGTTACAATGATATATCGATGACATTATCATTGGTACTAAGTCATCACTGTTAGGGTGTATGGTATAGGATTTTATACTGATGACTTGTATTATCATCATAGTAAAGTATCATATATTGACAACAGTTGTCATTGGAGTAAGTTAAGTGGCCTACACCCCCTATATTGATAACCTTTGTCATTGGTATAGTCAATTTTTATATTTTCCTTCAAAAATACTTATAATTTTATAATAATTATATTTTCATCTTAATGATATTAATGCAACAAGAATTATTCCTAAGTATTTTTTGTAATTAATATTGCTATATTGATTACGATATTAAATAAAATATATAAAGTAAATTGATATATAATACATAATTAAAATACTATAATACAATAATAAAATTATATATAATAATAAGCCCTAAACTCTTTGAAGGGCTTCTTGTATCGAATTGGGAAATAAGTAAATATTATTATAGTAATCAAACTCCTCATTACACTTATAAAGTACTGGTAGTAAGAAACAACAAGTATTTTTAAAAGGGATCACTAATGATGGCCTTAAGGATAGATGGTTGCAATGAACATGAAAATAAGGAACTACTTTATGAATACCATGAAAGTAATCACCATTACTATTTATTTTTTTCATTATGCAACCATCTCTAAATACATAGTTATTTTGTTTGTACTTTTTCTTCAAATTTGTGAGACCCATATCAAAATCCTTGATTACTTGTATTATGACATGTAGAAGTGCTTAGATATTGACTCTTTTAATAACATTTTTTACATGAAATTTAATTCAAATATTAAATAATATAAATCAATTTTTTATAAATATTCAATTCAATGTTAATAAATACTTATAAGTCATTCTCTAAATACAATCCAAATTCCACCATCAGTTAGATCTGAACTCCAAAGATGTACTAATGTGTGTCCTTAATGAATGGTCAAGTACTTTATAGATATCATCAAATTATATAAATTAAATTAGGAATGGATATTTTTCATTATTTACATTTTTATATTCTTATTATTGAAATTTTAAAATTAGATAATAAAAGCAAAGCTATCATCGAGATGTTTAAAATGAAGATTGAGAGTAAAATTTATAAGCAATATCCAAAACATTAGATTTTAGTTATGAAACCTAAATTGACATCTAACTATACCTTTAAATGTTGCTTAAGTTAAAAACCAATGTTTTATATTTCCTGGAGTGACTTTTGAAATACATGTTTATGATAATTTTGTAAATAATTAAAGTTTTAAGGTTTTGCTATTTATCAAAACATCATAAATGCCATCAAATTAGATGTAGGTTAATAGTTAAACTAACATCTTAAAGTTTGCATCTTCTCAATAGATATATTTGGATTACTTTTAAATGTCAATTTTATTAATGACTAACATCTTATAATTTTTATTTTTTTTATCAGTTATCTATAATCAAATTGCGAATTTGTATATAACATTATTTATGTTTTGATGCCTTTAATTTGGTACAATTTATTATAAATGTATAATCAGATATAAGTAGAGGAAAATAATTCTACAAATTTATCCTAGTATTTTTATTTCATTCAAAATTAATACATCTAATTGTATTCTGTAAAACAATCTGTATGTATAAAAACTATACTAAATTATTAGCAACTATAAGAAAAACTACCTTTTGTAGAAAGAAAGAATGATGCTAAATGCTTAAATTTTTTTGCTAAAAGATTTTGCAACAAAAGTAAAATTATTGTAGAGTCATTGCATAATGTATTGACAACTTTTGAAATTGATGTAATGCTTACCTTTTGCAACAATGCTAAATGTTGTAAAACATGTTTTCACAACAATTGTAAATATTGCATTAGAGGTTTTGCGACAATAGTAATTGTTGCCATCAAGAAATATAGTTGTAAAAAAGTTACCCCAAATTTATTTTTTTATTTTCTTATTTTTTGTAATAGTTTTACCTAAATAGGAAACAATTTCATTAAGGAGTTTTTTGAGAATAAAATGTAACAATATCATATTATTCCAATAAATATTATTATATCAATAAAATACATGATTAAAGTTGATAGCTCACTTTGAAAAAGTATAACAAAATTCTAAAATTTTATGGAGTTTAAAGATGATGAATGTAACTTTCAAAAATCATTTTTTCCAACACAATCCAAAAGTGTCATCGATCCTATTAACGATGGGAAAAAAGGATTGTCACAAAAATACTAAATACTTTTGAATATATGAATTGTCAAGAAGGTAAAACATCAAATTAAATGAATGCCAATAGGTATGGCAATTGTACGAAGAAGATAAGTGATAAGTTAAAAAATTGTACCATTATCATACAAATATATCACCGTAACTAAACTAATATAAATGCCCACAACTCATAAATAATACCTCATAATTGGCCACACCATATATACATTTCCATGAACAATGCAATTAATTATATACATAAGCCTTATACAATATCTAAATGAGTGCTCACTTTAAAAGAGTACTAGCAAAACTAAGAGACATATAGTTCAAACAATTACTAAACAGTAACATCTGAGACATAATGAAGATGTGAAATAGAAATAAAAACAAAATAAACCTTAAAGACCATAATAAGGAGTCATTCTTTCTAAAAAAATGATCTCAAGATTCTTCCTAACTCCTTTTGCTCAAAATTTCTACTGCATTGATCAAATAAAAATCATAAAAGCACAATTATATATTTTCTTAAGCAATATTCAATTGTTAAACACTTTTAAACTATAACTTCTAATTTATTAAGGTACAATATTGTCCTTTTCCACCATATCCATGTTCCACAACATTGTCCAAACCAAATGTGCCTTTAAATTCATCAAAGCCTTACTCTAACTCTAAAGATATGTAATAGATCTATTTGGCATACTTTATACATCCCTTTAAATGGGATTGTCCTTTATACAATATATATATCAAGCATACATAAACATTACAATTTATCAATTTTTTAGGAAATTACTATTTCAATTTGAAAAAAGTACAAATGGAACTTTAAATTGCAAGTAAAGGCATAAACCAAATGTAAATGAGATACAAATGGCTATTATTAAGTTCCTAAATATTGCCAAGATATACTACCTCCAGCCAAAGATATCCCACAATAAGTAAAAACATAATAGGCCACAATGGTATCATTGATTTAGTAAAAGATAATGAATTCTTTTTCAAAGAATTTAGAAAGTAAGGCTACAATAGCCTTAAAATGTACAAAGTTGAGATGGCATATAAATACCATTAATAGAAGAGCAAGGCCAAGTGTTTGGCAATAATTTTTTTTTATTATCGAACTATGCCCATAGAAAATAACATCTACTACCATTGTTCTGCAAGCAAGAAATTATAAATAAGACTATAATTTTATTTTCATCATTAACAACATATACTATTAAACACAAACACATAAATTGGAGTAGTAGTAAATTATAAAAATAAGGCCATACTAAATTTAGCCTAGATGGATTAATATATTTATATATACAAGTCCCTTGATTTATAACTTGAAAGCAAAACTAGAATCAACTTTAAAGGATAAATTATATTAACTAGAAAATGACATTAGCACTAAGTAGTAAGCAACAGTTTACCACAAATAAAAATAAAAGGTAAATAAATGAATAACCAATATCTTGTAAGTTAACTCCTAAAGTTTGTAAAGTATATATCCGTGTAACATTCAAAATTGAGTTTCTATTAATGCATAAATGAAATAGAAACTAGCAAAAATTTTTAGCATGTAAAATTGAAACCAAACAAAAAATATCAAGTTTTATGAGTATTGATCATTAAATGCTACAAAAAGTATACCTATTAATGCCCTTTGCACACTCTTACTAGACCTTTTACTATTACTTCCACTATCTTTAAGCCTTGTCCTTTTCTTATGGTAGCTTACTTCTCTTTCTCATCTCTTTTTAGAGCATATCTCCACTTTAGTTACTAGATTCAACACTTACTTATAAGTTGTATTCTTGGTCACATTGATTGGATCATAATAGTAGTTATAGAGTCCATGTAGTTCACTCTTACTTTCTTAGTAGGCACCAAATGTCTAGGATAACATGAGATTCTTATGAACTAAGAATCATACTGAGCTATCATTATTAATTCTTGAACTAATTGTTTAAATTATTGCACCTTTGCTTCTTTAAGTTTTAGGTGTAAGAAACAATTTGTAAGTTCCTCTTGAAATTTTTCTTAGGTGATTAGGTTGTTAACTTTAACCCTTGGTTCTATATTTTGACTATACCATTAATGTGTTATGTCTTCTAATTGATGACCAACTAGCTCTACCATAGTAGTTTCATTATATCCTATCATCTTATAGATTTTTTCAATACATTCAAGGAATTGATAAAAGCTAATTGACATTTTAAAACCATTATAGCTTAGAGGTTTAGAAATTCATGAACGAATTGTAGCTTATCTTGGTAAGGTACTGGAAGAGAAGGTTACCTATTGTCTTGCCTATTCCTATTCCTATTTCCTTGATTAAGTACCTTTCCTAAAGTTTCTCATAGGATAACTACCTAAATCAATGTTTCCTTATCATTTATACTTTCATTACTATGAGAATTCATAGAAACTCCTAAATTTGCCTTGATTCTTACTATTGCCTATAAAATAACCTATGTTAGAAAATAGAAATTATTTACTAAAATGAAAGATACCTAATATTCCTTATTGAACCATTGAGATCATTGTTGATGATTGACATTGTACTATTTTGGCTGTTCATGGTTAATTTTCTATAGTTTTTAGATTATGCCTTCTAATCTCACCATTTGCAATGGTTAATATTACCATAGTCTATCTAAATCATGTTTTGATACCACCTTTGTTATAACCCAATTTTGCACCATCATGACCTGCATAAAGATATCACAAATACCTTTACAAGCTTTTTTATACTAAACCAACCTTTTAAATCTGTTTACTTTAAAAATATATATATACATGATATAGAAACACAAAGTGTAAAATTTCACTAAATTTTTTTCTTATTGAGTTAGTAATAAGTCATGTGTAATTGATAAAGTTCAATCTTTTAAATTAAAGAACATTAAAAAATTTTTTCTTCTTTTTTTTTTGAAAGAAAGCCAAAAATCCAAAAATTAAAAATGCAATAATTTCTTTTTGAAGTCAAATTCTAAAATAGAATGGAAATATTTTTATTTTTTTTATTTTTTATGTTAGAAATAGTTGAAACATAATGTTATAAAAAAATGAATTATTAGTAAAGTGATTTTATAAAAATATTTTTTTATCATAAAGTAGCTACTATTTATCCAATAGGATCTCCAATGGATAGTTCTTCAAAGAATTATTTCATAATTAGATGACTCAATAACTAGATATATGGATAACTATTTCTTGTAAAATTATGTTTGAAACAAGTTTATGAATCTTCTTTGAACAACATTTTTTTAAAAAATAAATATCTTTCTAGTTTCTCTTCAAAACT
This sequence comes from Sindora glabra, assembly GCA_020226215.1. Classification (NCBI taxonomy): domain Eukaryota; kingdom Viridiplantae; phylum Streptophyta; class Magnoliopsida; order Fabales; family Fabaceae; genus Sindora; species Sindora glabra. The sequence goes on along the minus strand of CM035230.1, from coordinate 24,359,352 downwards.
AATACTTTATAAAAATGAATAAAAATATTTTTGATATTTCAAAGTATTTAAGTTCTATAATTGTTCAAACCATGAAACAAATGCAATAGAATAGGATGGACTTACTAAAATTCAAAAAATAGATGGTCATATTCTTAAAATACTTTAGATACAACATGTTACCTTTGATAATATGAAATCTATTTTTTCTGCCTTTTTCATTTTTGAAATAGAAGATTATTTGGGCCAACTTATTATATATAACAATCATCTAGTGAAAATCATAAAGTAATTAAAATGGCATCAAAAATCATATATGTATGAAATATACATCACATAATTAAATTATGAAAAGTTACATGGGTTATGTAGTAACCTAATTGCCTCAATCTCAAGATAATGATACAAATTAAGAAAAGTCAACCCACAATTACATAGTATAAAGTTCTAAAAATAGATAATTACAAATAGATAAAGGTAATAGTTATTAATCCAAATTAACTATCAAAATTATCAAGGCCAAGTTTTTCAAGGCTGAGAAAAATGCTAGTAACTCGTCATGAACTATTGCTTATGGTGTTAATACTATGATTATTGTAAAATCTAAAGCGATAAACTTATTTTAGCCAAATGTAGTCTTTTATAAGTGCCATCATATATAGGGAGATCTTAGAAGGTGCTATTTAGAGTTAAGCTATCCAAGTAAAATGATTAATAAATTACTCAATAAAATAATTATCACACAAGTTTTCTGGTTAGTTTTAATTAAGAAAACTATTTATATACAAGACATATTAAAACTTTTCTTAATAGAAAATATGTCATAATAGCAATTCTCTATACTACATAATATGATTTAATAATGTAATTCAATGATAAACATAATATAATTATTCAAATAATAGTTAAATGACAAGAAAGAATGAAAGGTTTCTTCTTATTAATCTAAACCAACTTTATCCCACCTATCCTTTTGAATGACTCAAAAGTCATTAGGTGTTAAACCAAAATTCCCATCATCTCTACAATGTCTTATATCATAATAATATATTAACATTTAAGCCATTAAATCACATAGAACCCTTACCAGCTCATTTTCATATAGGGCATTCACTAGCCTATGTTTCATGTATCACAAATAAGGTAAGGTCAAAATGCCTACCATTGCTAAGAACACTACTAGCAAGAATTATTCATAGTTACTTCATCACTTTTCTAGTGACCATATCAAAAGAAAATATTCTTAATATCATGTCACATCTCAAATGACCACAACAAATTTTAATGCTTCTAATTTGTGCCACGTTCTAAACAACTCATTTAGTCATTCTCATGAGCTTTTATCATAAATATCCCCACAAAAATATATCAGTACATTTACAAGTCACATATTAATTCCTACCATAATCCTTGTGTTAATCATATAGTAAGGTTACAATTTAGCTATATAGCCTATGGAGCAATATCCATTTTTCATAAAATACTTTTAGGCCAATTATTGTATATGGCAATGTGCCATCAACCAATTAAAATATCAATTTAAAATTGATGTAACATTTGATCTTTTTCAATAAGATCAATGATTTATAACTCAAATTTTTCAAGTTACACAAACTTCTATTCAAAGCAATTTTAATCCTATACTTTATGTGTCATTCTAATAAGTAATAAGTTAATTCAAGAAAAGTTAAATGTTGTCCAACAACACAAAAATTGCACAAATCATCATTTACTAGTACCATCTAGTCATGAAAACAAGTGCCAAATCTCATAAGGTTTCAACAAGCATCCCAACTTTAGAATTTCAATTTAAATATCAAAGTTCTTTAAATTTTTCCCAAAATTTTGAAAATTAATAAAGGGTTTAAATATCATTTTTGAACTATTTTCATGCTTAAAACAAATCACACAAGTTACTTTTGCATTCAACTATTAAAATAACTAAAAATTAGCACCTTTAAATTTAAAATTCCTTTTAAAATATTAAAATTCAATAAAATTTTGTAAAAGTTTTTGGAACTATATTTTAAACATAAAATATCAATTTTTAATTATTTTTAGTTGTAAAAAAGTTACAAAATTCACCCAAAATAATTCTTAATCAAAACATCAACAACCTAAAATTTTTAGTTAGGGCACAAAATCCCTTTTTAACTAGAAATTCAAATGTTTCAATTAATTCAAATTTCTTCAATAAATCACAATCTAAAGAAAAGATAGATGGAAATTTTTAGTAGATTGAGGACTATGAATCATTACATTGCTTGGACTTGGAATAATGAGGAGATTAGGGGAAGAAATGGTCTCTTTCTTGCTTAGGAAGAGGAAGAAGATGGCTTTTGGTGAAACAAGAGTAAGTTGGCTAATGGGAGAAAGAAAAGTAGGAAATGCCCTAAGGGTAATCTTAGGAAACGACTTTTTAAGTTTCCTTTATGCTTACTTATTCATTCTTAATCCATTTTATCCTTATAAAATTTTCACCAACTCTTTTAATATTCATTCCATATAAAATCCAAAGTTTTATTTAGCATTGTTATAATTAATTATTTCCTTTGTTTACTAGAATTTAAAGGTGAGATGAAGAATAAACTTGAAACTAAATATAAAGGGTAGTAAGAGTAAAAATGAGAAACATATAATGTTTAATTTATATAGAATAGAACTTTAGAATTTTTTTTTAAAATGTCATCTAAAGTTTTCTTCATATATACAAAAATGCCAATAATCACATGATTTTAGATGTGAACTTTTTTAGAAACTAACATATAAAGTCTTACAAAAATAAAAGATAACAATATTTTGAGAACTATCATCTTATGTTTTTATGACTTTTGACATTAGTTATGTTGGGAACCTTGCAAGAATAAAAGATGTTGATTTTTAAAGAACTATTATCTTAAGTTTTCATAACTTTTGACGTAAGTTACTTTAGGATCTAATGTTGAAAGCATCACAAGGAACAAAAGATGTTTTATTTTCCAAAACTATTATTTTAAGTTTCCTTCACTACTATAGAATTGCGATTCATTAGTGAATAAAAGAAGGTAAAAGGAAAAATTGACATTTATATTAATGCAGTAACATTTTTAACATTATTAAGACTAATAAGATAATAGTTAGTAAATATGACCTATATCTATTTTGAATGGATAACATTTTTTAAATTCCAAATAAACTTAAGATGATGATTTTTTATTCAATCAAAGTCATAAAGCATGATATTTAAAGGATGCTAAAAAAAAGGAAACTTAGGACATTGGTTTTATAATTAGTTGATATCTATTTAAATGTGATGACATTATTGCAATTATTTGAAAGCTTAAAATAATAATTTTTTGCTTAGTTGATGCCATAATCTACGGTAATTAAAGGTTGTTAAAAAAATGAGAAAATTTAAAATATTAATTTTAGAATTAACTAATATTTTTTTTGGTTGTGGTAGCATTTTTTAAATTATAAGGAAACTTAAAACATCAATTTTTTACTTAATTAAAATCATAATGTATAATATTTAAATGTTGTTAGGAAAATGAGAAAACTTAAAATGTCAATTTTAAAATTTATTGATGTCTATTTGGGTGCGATAACATTTTTAAAATTATTAGAAAAAATAAAATGTTAATTTTTCACATAATTAAATTTAAAATATATGACATTTAAAATTTCCTACGAAAATAAGGAAACTTAAAATGTTAGTTTTAGAAATAACCGATATTTAAAAGTATTAAAGTCTAGTAAAAACCCTTGACATAGTGATATTTTTGGGTTATAAATAAAGCACATCTTACTCTTTTCCTCTTTGTTAGTCTCATTCTTTTTCTTAATTGTTCTCAAGCTTAATCTTTGTTTTCATCTGAATCCCTTTGCAGAGCTCTAAATATTCCCTCATCCTTCATCATATGTCAGTAAGCTACCAACACTCCTTTTAACTAATATTGAGCATGAAGTAAATGTTATGTTAGTTCAAAACATAAAAGTCATCTTTTCTTGCTTCTATTCCTCTAAAATCTTTATCTTTTTTAGTTCTATGATATTTTGCATAAGTTTTTTAAGAGAATTTTTTTAAATTTTGAAGTTATATTTGAGTATTAGATACTTATTATGTGTTTAGTAAAATATTGCAATTAAAATTGAATTGGCCAAATAACAATAAAAAATGGAGAAAATAGGAAAAAATCCATGAAAAATGGTTGTTTTCATAATTTTAGGAAGATGAAAATCCTAAGAAACCTTTAAGGTTTCATATTCATGGATAGATCTTAAAATGTTATATAGAATTGACATAAAATTTTCTCATACAGATAGCCAATCATGAAGTTATAAGCTTTCAGAGCTTTCATCTCAAAATACATATTTTTCCATGAAATGCTAAGTTTATTCAATTTTGACCATTATTATTTTGGTAGGAAACCCAAAAACTAATTTTAAAAAAATAAGGCAAATATTTCATATTGGTTACCAATTAGAAACCTATGTCTTTAACTTTGTGCCAATTATTAAGTCTACAAGAAATAATGATAGTCCTTTAGTTATGGCAATGACTAATATTATTTTTCTTTTTCATGATAATTTGTAATTGAAATCATAATATATTTACCATAACAATTCTATTTTTGACATCAATTAACTTTTTTGTAGTAGTGATTGTCTTTTTAAAATATTTCACTAGTCATGTGACTTTTGACTGCAATCATTCTAGGAACTAATGTCTAAAGTTTGATAGGGAATAGAAAATGTCAATTTTTTTAATAATATCCATCTTAAGTTCCTTCTATTTTTAAAAATGTCAACTATCTCATAACTTTTGATGCTAGTTATTCTAGAAACTAACATCTAAAGAAACCAACATCTAAAGTCTCTCGAGGTACAAAAGACATCAACTTTTTAAGAATCATCATCTTAAATCTCCTGGTATTTTAAAGAATTTCACCAGTTGCATATTTTTAACATCAGTTATTTTAGAAGCTAGCATTTGAAGTCTCCTAAGAACAAAACACATCATTTTTTTTAAAGAATTAATGTCTAAACCTTCATCAAATTTTAAAAAATGCCATGCTCCATAATATATAATAGTATTCCTTTTAACTGAGTGTATTAATAGATGTTATTTCTATTTTCTATAGTAGTGATTTGGTCCATAACAAATAAATTTTTGCAATATCATAGTAATAAATTTATCCATTGAATATCAAGTCTTATTGAACTCAGCCTATTAACAAGGACAAATAGGCACGACAGTATCCACTACCTGGTGCTTGCTAATTCCCCTACATATTAACATCTCAAAATTTTCTTACTTAAGATTTCATCAATCATCCTAACATCTATTGTTATGTAAACCTCATATACAATATTTAAAATTCAACTATTACTCTTACTAGTTCTTAATGATGAACTTTGCTAATTCAATATTGGGGAGAATTTTATGATATGAGTTAGCCACACTACCATGATAATATAGTTCCACCATTTTTATTTTTATTTTTTTTGACAATAACATCTAAAGCAAATAGATAGTAACTTAATTTGTGGCATGAAGTCCTACAAAAGTGCTTATAGTTTGCATGATTTATATCAAAAAATTATCTTGAGAACAAATTGCATTGCTTTCGAAAATAGACCTAAACCACCATCTATTCTTCTATATAGCAACATCAGTGGAAGAGGATGTTGCAACATTAACACTTGGATTCCATATTTTTTTCAAATAAAACAAAAAATTTCCTAGAAAATTAATCACAAGCCCAAAAAATATTAAAAAATTAAACAAACCCTTTCTATTCTTCCAAAATCACCATCAACTCTATACCGTAGAGATTTAAATTGCAATCACGGTCACGATTGTAGTCACGCTGCGATGCAAATAAATGTAGAAAAATACGATCATAGTGATCTAAAATTGCAAAAAAATTATAAATGTGGCTTGGTTCATAACTACAATATTTCACATAATATTTCATAATATTAGGTCATAAGGATTTAAAGTGTGGTCATAGTCACGGTGGTAGTTGCGTTGTGATGTAGACAAATATGAAAAAATATAGCTATAGTGATCTAAAATTACAAAAAATTATGAATGTGATTTAGTCCATAACCATAATATTACGCACAATATTGCAATCTCGAACCTTTTTTTAAATCTTGGTCCCACCCTTCCCAAAAGGAAAAGTCAAACCCTATAAAAGCATCCTAACATACTTAAAAATCTAAAGTAAAATCAAGCTTAGGAAATATATATATATATATATATATATAAGAGTCTACCTCTATAAAAACCCTACATTTAATCAAAGCTTTACTTATATAGAATTGAAAAAGTACTTAAGGCAAATGTTAGTTAAGGTTATGCTTGAATATATCACATTAACACTTAATTGAAAAGAGTCAATATGAAAATTAGATTTTATCTACTTAATTTGTTTGTTAGGATTGGATACTAAATTAATTCCAAATTAAATTCAAGCTACTAAAAGTTTTTAATTCATGTTGTTAACTAAACAACTTCTATCACTTTCTAGGAAGTTCACAAAGAACTTTACATGTTATGAAGATAAACTTTCTACGGGAATTAAATCAATGGGTGAATTAAACAACTCCTAAATAAAGATAATTAAAATCCCTAACTATAGTCTTTCAAGAAACCACTTATAGAAGTAAGAGTTGGACATTTACCCACATTGTTCAATGATTGGCTCCCAGGTTGAAATTAGATTGTAGACCGTGGTGTAAGATTAGTTAATCCACCTTCATATGAATTCTTGTTGTCTCTAGCATAGGCATTTCAATAGGAATCTATGTGAATTCGAGTAAGAAGCACCCTGGCTTATGTTTTTCTTACATACCTATAAAAAAACATAAAACTAGATTGATATTAGGAAGATATGTATCCTAAGTGTGACTTAGTTTCCTTTATGTATTCTTTGTTTTCTTATCATACACTAATTTTGGTACTTCCAAATTGTCATAATTAGTGGTTGCTGTTATCAACCTATATGACTCCATTCCAACGTATTAACTTGAGCAATTTCCAATTTTCCAGATTACCAAAATTCACAGAGGAATTCACATTGGACTAAAAACCATTAATCCTTTAATATCTTACAATTTCTCTATTAGCCATTACCACAGTTTGAGTAGGTCAAATTACCTTTGCCTGAAAATGTCTTTAATTCCATGCATAGTTCTAAATTAGAATTGTATTCACAATTGTAATTTATTGTAATTAACAAAATTATGAATAAATGCAAAAAAATGTTACTACTACAATACAAAATTATAAAAAATTATAGATATAGTGTGGTCTATAACAATAATATGATGTGCAATATTGTGTTTGCTAATTGGAATTTAAAACATTAATTCTATGTGTACCAATTACTACAAATTTTTTCAAATTATACAAATTAATTCAATTAATAGAGTTTAGAAGCTAAGAAGGGGTGAATTGGCTTTTAAAAATTTATAAATAATATTTGCGATATTAAAATAACAAGATTGTGAAGTTTGATTAAAAGATTTTATAAAAATTAGAAATATATAGTTTCAAAAATATGAAATATTTTAGTAATAATTGAAAGTATTTTATCAAAGGTTTTTCAAAGAGTGTTTCTTTAATAAATGCAATGAAAAATGTTAACTTCTTTTTCTATGAAGTAATGCAATTTTCAAAACATAATGATGGTAAAAGAATAGAAATGAAGCAAGAGATAAGTAAAAGAGAGAAGAAATAAGATCAAAAATTTTTATAAAGATTCGATTGTCCAAAAGGAATGCCTTTTGGATCTATTCCTTTCTATTCAAGCTATGAAGTTTCATTTGAGGTATCCACTAACTTTTGCCAAGTTACGCCACCTAACTTTATAAGATACTCCTAATTTCCACCAGGATTTTCTCAACCATATAACTTAACAAGATATTTTGATCTCCACTAGGATTTTACAATCACTTAACTTTACAAGATACACCAATCCCCACTAGGATTTCATAACCACCTAGCTTTACAAGATTATCCTAATCTTTACTAGGATTTTCTCAAAGAGTGCAAGAAGAAATTTGTTCACAATTTCTTGAAGAGATTTTACAAGTTTTCACTCACAACACTCTTTTAAGTGGATATGCAAGTTTTAGCTCCTGAATGAGTAAAACATGAGAACTAAGATTACTAGAGATAAGGTTAAAGGAAATTTGCAAGTTGTAGTGTAAGCTTCAATATTTTCTCATATTGTCTTCATATGCATGTAGCCTATTTATAAACAAAAACCAACTTGGGCTCTAAGTTATCTTTTGGCTCCAAGTTTGAATTTCAACTCCAAATTTGAATTTGAATTCTTAGTTATATGCTTTTTTTTTTGCTCCAAGCAATTTGAAATTTGAAAAATAGCTTTATAGATGTTAGCTTACCTTAAAAGCTTCCTAAGATGTCATATAATTTGAAAATATCAAGTAGGTACTATATATGTTAGAAATAAATCACCTTTTCACCTTTTTCTTTATTTTTAACATAAGATAGCAATCATACTGCTATTTTTTCAAAACTATACTTTCTTATAGGAGACTAATCCAACTAGTCTATATTGCGCATGTACTGTCCATCTAACTATAAAATATTATCAAGATAATCTATATAATTTAATATTAATTTTAGTATATATTAAGTTATTCAAAAAAAATTAAATTTTTAGTCTCATTTTGATTTTTCTACTCATAGTAAATCAAAGGCTCAAAATGATTAATAAATATTGACCATTAGATCTTGTCATCTTTCTTTTGAAAAATAAATATTATATTATGGTCAATAAGATTTTTACTTGGTGAGTAAGTTTGACATTTTCAAAAATAGAAATAAATAGGAAATCATAAAATAGTTTCTTTACATGGAAAATATAATTAGGCTTTTGCAAATATGAGAATATGATGGCACAAAAAACATTTGAAAGGCTTGACAAATGTAACCTATTTAATTATTAAGCCCAAATAAGTTAGATAAGAATAGAAACTAATAAACTCAAGTTTCAACTTATACAAATATTTAATTAAATTCAATTTATTTCCCACTTGTTTCCTCATTCTCACTTTTTTTTATAATAACAAACCTTTGCAAGGTTTTGCTAAAAGGACTAATTTTAGATCATATAAAAGGTACCAGAGTAATTATGACAACCTTTATAATTTTGCCAAAAAGGAGTAATCATATAAACAATATTAGAGCAATGTAAGTATATTAGAAATATCAAAATAGTCTAATACAAAGAAAATATAAGTTCATGATTTAATTTATCAGAGCATAGAGAAATTATATTAGAACCATATAATGCTTTAAAATGCTCCCCTTAAGTTTAAAGAGCTTAAAAAAAATTTTCTTCCCCTTAAAAACATAGGTATTTCTTTTCAAATTATCTTTCCTTTAAAAAATTTGTAGTCTTTGTTAAAAAAAAATTGCATCTTTGTTTCTTTTTCTAACAAAATATCAAAACTTTGCATTCCTTTTTCTCCTTTTTTTTTGGAATTAGCAGAATAAAAATAGTATTAGAGCAAAAAAGAAGAAAAAGGAGAAAAAATAGAAACAAAAAACATAATGAAGTAGAAAATGGCAACACAAAAAAATATTATAGTAAAAACTAGTATTAGAGGAAACATACAAGTAGGGCAAACATATTAGAGTAAAAAACTAGTATCAGAGCAAAAAGAAATGAGAGATAGAGGCATGTGATAACAGAGAGACAAAAGTAAAAGAATAAAAACTAATTATAAGTCAGAAAATAAGTGACGAAAATTAATAGTGATGAAAATCATAATATGAAAGAAAAGAAAAAACATTAGAAAGTGATAGGATCAAGTCAAAAGTCATTAAAAATTAGAGTAAATGATCATTAGAAAGTAATAGAGTAGCACAAAAGACAAAAATATTCAATTCTGCATGAAAAGATATATTAGATAATAACAAACAAGAAATCAAACAAGAATTAGATAATGACAGAGATAATGATATGATAGAAATCAAATAGGGATAAATAATTGTCTGTAAAAGTTGTTTAAAAGTAAGTAGCATTAAAATATATGAAACTTTCAACTAAAATTGCTAACAAAAGTTAACTTGTTCTAACAGTTTCAATACATATGCAAAGTGAAATGCCTAAGATCTATAATGCATATGCTTAGATTAACTAAACTATGCTATCTAAGGCTTCTTAGAGGGTTTGTTCCGTGATAGCAGTAGATCAATGATTGTCTTTATTTGACTTGTAAATCTTTGAAGCCATTATCAACCTTATTAGATAGATTGACAAGATCTTCTTCAAGCTTATCAATTCTATCTTTATTACTTAGCTTGGAATTGGATGGACCTGCTTGTTTAGCCATAGTTGGAAGATAGGCATGGTAGGAATGTAAGCCTTATGCACCATAGGATTGACAAAGAGAGTGAAAGGATCAAGTGTTATTTAGTTAGAGTATAGTGGAGAAGATTTGTGATTTTGTAGTGTCTTTGGCTTTTTTTGGTTGAGGTGGTTCAACAGGTGGTGCTTTAGTAAATGTTGCTATAGTAGGATTATGAGCTTCAACAAGAGGTGGTTCTATAGGTATGGTTAAGGAGTATGGTAAGGCTGAGAGGGTTTGATTAGGTTATTCTACTAAGATAATCCATTATCTTGGTTCATCATCCTGAGTTACAAAGAACTCAATGACTGATGGGTAAAAGGAGCACTAGATTGGTACTTGTGGTTTTCCTATCTCATGGAAATACAGCTCTGCCATGTTAGATATCAGAAAGGGGTCTTCAAGAGATGATGGTATTCATGAAGTCTTACAATTGAAATAGTTGCAGATGTTGCAAATCAAAATAGCTCTAAGGCAGACTGCTACTGCCTTTAGATTCAAGAATTGCACTAGTGTTTTTGGAAGATTCTACCTTAATATCCTCATATTCTTTTACTTCCTCATGCATTGGTATACCAAACTCTACATCAGCTTCTAAATCAAGTCCTTCCATTTTATATTCTTCCTCTATGTTAGTTAATGGTTCATACTATGTTTCACTATCCCAATTACTAGCAAGTTGTCTTCTTTTTCTCTTCTTTATCCTTCTCTTCCTCTTTTCCTATTTGAATTTCCTTCTTTTCTTCTTTTGTTTCTTCTTTAGTGTCCATTATGTTAAGCTCTTTTTTAAGCTTTCTGATCTCTTCTTCTAGTTGTTTTTTCTTGGTGGTGGTAATTTCAATTTTAATGTCCAATAGTTTATTTATATTTTCTTCATTCATAGGCTCAATATTAGACTTATCATGAATTGTCTCTGTTTCCTCATAGTCAGATTCTAGTTTAATGACTTCTTTAACCTTTGGCTTTCTTACTGTTATTTCACAATAGTTAGGCATAAAGCTAACTTCTCCTACTCTGCTAGATCTTCTTCTTTCTCCACTTATTTCTTCCTTCTTTTTCTTACCATTGTTGCTTCCTAACTTCATGATTTTTGGAACTTTGTTAGATCTTTTCATCTTTTTAGCTTCTACTTCTTTAAGGTCTTCTTCCAATTTCCTTTTTCCTTTCCCTCTATTAAACTTGCCTTTGTTAAACTTCTTTCTATCTGAACTTTCTCTTTCATTAATATGTATTCCTTTAGTAGGTTCTCAAAAGGGACTATCTATTTCTTTTTTATCCTTCTCTTTTTCTACTTCTTCTATAGATTTCTTTCTTAATTTTCTAACTCTATGAACCTTAGCCAAATAATTTTTCTAGTTAATAACTTTTCTATTCATCTTGGCAAGAAGCTCAAATTTCTTATTAAAAGCTAGTGTTCTAAGCTAACTATCATTCATAACATTGCCACCAAAAATTCCTTGTACTTTTTCCTTACACAAATCTATTTCAAAGTGTTAAAGAATTCTAGTAATCACTATATCATATCCTATGTGAGCATCAGCTCTACCCTTAATAGATAAAGTTTGTCTAGTTATCAAATACTCCAAATTGATCATAAATCTAGTCTCTATGGCCCAAAAATTTGCTTCAAAATTACTTACACTGCTTATAGAGCCTCCTTTGGGGTACAAGATATTGCAGATGTAATAAAGCAAGACCTTGCAATTCATTGTTAGTTGGTTTGCTAAAGGAGCTTTCTCTGAATTTTTACTTCCCAATAAGTGATTCATTAGTCCCAAATTGACCTTTTTTTCTTCATTATTCACATAAATCTACAACCTTTCACCATCCACAGAGGATTCAATGTTGGCATAAAAGAGCTTTGTGTTCTTTTTGTATACTAGTTCATCCATTTTGACAAAGTCCTCCCAATGCATTTCTTTTAGCCATTTGAAACACTTTACCCCTTTATTTTCTAATGACTAAATATTAACTCTTCAAGGCTTCATAAACCTTCTTATCTCAAGACTACTGTCATATTTACTTATAGCAAACACATCTATGAAATCATTTTCATTGAATATTATGGATTGTGCTATTGACAGAGAAAGGATTTATTGAAAAGAAACAGATACAGTATTGGAATTGGTTTTTAAGGAAAACATACTAAAATGTTACTAGAAGGTTTCTTGATTAAAAGGTTTAAAGAAATCTAGATTGAGGTTTATGGGCCTTTGGAAATAGGGAACATAAAAACAAAATAATTTTCTAGGTTTTTCAATGTAGGGAAGGATACAAACTAAATTCCTCAGGAATGTTGTACTTATTTAATGAAATTAATTTTTATTTTTCTTAAAAAATAAATTTAAAAAGTACAAACCCATATTTCATTAAATTTGAGTAGTTGGTAGGAAAACTGATGATTAAGAGTTTAAACATAGTTTAAAAAATGTTGACCCTATTTTAAAAGAACAATAGAAGTACTTTCAAGCACAAAAGTAGATGATATGTAATAGTGAGTTTGGTAGGAATATCCTTTTAGCGCTAAAATGGTGATTTAGCACAATCTAAAAAAAATTTAAAAAAATAATTTTTAGATTTTTAGGCTTTCTAGAAGCCTAAGATAGCAACGAGCTTACTACCTCACAGTCCTAAAGTTATTTTCTAACTAACATGAGCCTATTTCTAAAAATGATGCATGTCACATCATATAGGTATAAAATAACACATATAGAGTAATTCAATCAAGGCAAATCATACTAAGTTCTTTTCTAATACGACAAAACCTATCTTCATGTAGGAGTTTTGTAAAGATATCCATTAATTGATTTTCACTATTTGTAAACTCAAGTAGAATATCTCCTCTAAGCACATGATCTTTTATGAAGTAGTGTTTAATTTCAATATGATTTGTTTGAGAGTGCTGAATAAGATTTTTCATTATATTTATAACACTTGTATTATCATAAAAGATTAGTATGGATGAGAATTTCAAATCGCAATCATCAAGTTATCTTTTCATCCATAGAATTTATGTGCAATAACTTCCTGTTGTCATATGTTTTACTTTTGTTATAGATAAGGTAATTGAAGCTTACTTTTGCTACGTCATGATACAATTCTTTGTCCTAAAAATTGACACGCTCTACTAGTATTTTTTCTATCTAACTTGCATCCTGTAAATTCAATATTTATTATCCAACTAGATCTAAGGAACTATCCTTGGGATACTAAAGGTCATAGTTCTTAATTCCTAGTAGATATCTGAAAATTCTTTTAATAGCACATGGATGAGATTTCTTGGGATTTAATTGATATGTAGCATATATACAAACACTAAACATACTATCAGGTCTACTTGCAATTAAGTAAAGGAGTAAACTAATCATACCTCTATACCACTTTTTATCAACCACCTTACCATTTTTATCTTTATCTAATTTTGTAGATGGATTCATAAGCATGCTATTGGATTTTCTATTTTTCATTCCAAACTTCTTTAAAAGCTCACTTGTGTATTTTGCTTGATTTATAAATATTCCTTCTTTTATTTTTCTTTATTTGAAATCAAAGGAAAAATGTAAGTTTTCCGTCATGCTTATATCAATTCACCTTTTATTAAATTTGAAAATTCCTTGCATAAAAGGTTATTAGTAGAACTAAAGATAATATCATCAACATAAATTTGGATAATTTGTATATCATGCTCAATGATTTTGATAAAAAGAGTAATATCCACTTTGCCTCTTGAAAAATCATTTTCAATAACAAATTTACTGAGCCTCTCATGCCAAGCTATTGAAGCTTATTTTAATCCATAAAGGGCTTTAATAAGTTTAAAAACATGAATTGACTTTTCTTTATTTTTCAAATCCAAGAAGTTGTTTTACGTAAACTTCCTTATTTAGAAAGCCATTCAAAAATGTATTTTTCACATCCATTTAGTAAAGTTTGAAATTTTTGAAACATGCAAAGGATAAAAGCATTCTTATATATTCAAGTCTAAATACGGGTGCATAAGTTTCATCATAATCAATACCTTTTTATTGATTATAACCTTGAGCTATTAACCTTGCTTTTTTTCTTATCACTTTACTGAATTCATCCAATTTATTTCTAAATACCCATTTAGTTCAAGTGATTAGATGATTTGAAGGTGGTGGTACAAGATTTCATACTTCATTTTTCTTAAATTGATGTAATTCCTCTTTCATAACTTTAACCTAACTTTTATCATTGAAAGCATCTTGTATATTCTTAGGTTCTATATCTAATAATAAAGCAAAGTTAGTTTTATTTTTAAAAGAGGATCTAGTTCTCATACCTTGAGATGGATCAACAACGATAAATTCATTTGAATAGTTTGGGTGATTTTTTTATTCTCTTGGTAAACTTCCTTTACTTCTTGGAGGTGTGTGTTGCTTCTCTTCAACTGGATTTTCGATAGCATCATCATTTTATTCCAGATAGCAACTGTCCTATTCATTTTCAATATTCTACTTGAAATAGCAATCTTCTTACTCTTATGGGAAATGGGTCTTATATTGATTTTCCTAACTATTTCGATTTATTTTTTAGATTCTTGATCCTTTGAGATTATTTGGCCTTCATCATTAACTTGCTTTCTTAAGGAATATATATTAGATTCATAAAAAATACCATGCATATTTTCTTCAATAGTAAAGATTTTTTTATTGTATACTTTATAAGCTTTGCTTGTATTAAAGTAGCCAATGAAAATTCCTTCATCACTTCTTAAGTCAAAATTTTCAAGATTATCTTTTTCATTATTTAAAATAAAGCACTTACATCTAAAAGTATGAAAATAACTAATATTGGATTTTTGACCCATCCATAACTCATAGGCTGTTTTTATCAAAATAAGTCTTATGAAACATCTATTTGAAATTTAACATGAAGTATTAATAACTTCAGTCCAAAAATATTTTGATAAGTTATTCTTACAAATTATAATTTTACTCATATCTTGTAATGTCTTTTTCTTTCTTTCTTTTTACTACCCCATTTTGTTGAGGAGTTTTAGGATCATTTTCATCATAAAAATCTTCAAATTTTTTATTTTCAAATTCACTACCATGATCACTTCTAATGTTTGCAATATAAAGGCCTTTTTCATTTTGAACCTTTTTGCAAAATTTCTCAAATATTTTAAAAGTATCATCTTTATGTGCAAGAAAATATACCCAAATAAATCTAAAGAAATCATCAACAATTATCAATCCATAACTTTGGTGGTCTAGAAGTTGAAACCACATTTTAGGTTGAAAGGATGATTTTACTTGCTTACCTTCGTTGACGTGTGTCATATATAATCTCTTTCAAAACTTATTTTTCGAAAACTTATCATTAAGTCTTTCTTTAAAAGATTTGAAATAAGATGCATGTTAATATGACCAAGTTTTCTATGCCAAAGCTAACTTTCATATAGACAATCACCATTTGAGTAGAAAGCTTGTATGAGACGTGCCCTATTTGCTCTTCGAGACAACTCAGCTTTAATATGTTCACTACTAAACCTGGGTTGTAACTAGAACTTCATGGGCCACTAAAAATCAACTTGCTCTTCTTTGCATATATCAATTTTGGTTTCGATGTGTTCTTTGAGCACACCCTCTCTCGTATAGCTTGTGTTTGTTTCTCTTGTTCAACAAAATGAAATCCTTGTCTTTCAATTCTACTCTTGCTTGTAATTGCCAAAGTTTAGAGGGACCAATTTGTACAACTTCACTAACTTGCCTTAACTAGCAAAAAGAGGTCCACCTGTCACATGTCATCAAACTAGACAACTAAACATTTTGCTTTCTAAACTACAGGTTATACCATAGAATAGTAAACTATATTTTTTTTTTCCAATTTGTTTGGGTGACATCAATGCTAACCATTAATGAAAGAGAGAATCTTACAACAACAAGTGATATGTTTGTTAGAATTCCACTCAATATGAATGTAGTTCGAGTTTTAGTATCAATGCCATTTGCTTAAAACAATCAAGGAAGGGTGCCTTAAATGGAGACCATTGTATCCTATTTGTAAATGAATGCAAAAAATATGCTTACTACCTAAAGCAAAACCAAAGTTGAAATTGATTGATTAAACTCAATAAGTAGGAATCTACAAAGCATATAAAAATAAGAAACCATTAATGCTTGAATTCCAAATTAAAAAGTTAAAAGTTAGAACCCTAAATGATATAAACCTATCCAATACAAACTCAACGAATAGTACAAACATTATATAAAGGATGCAAGTGCTATATTAAAGGTTGAAATTTTCATTCTCCATTAGCATAAAAGTGACATTCATGGGTCTAAACATCTTATAACCCACAAAAACAGACACATTTAGTGTTGCTACTGATAGGACAAGAGAAAAGATACTAACAACATTCTATAAGCTACTTGGCATTAACTTTCCAAGCAAGCAACTGCCTATAGATATACCAAAGGTCACCCTATCACAATTAATAGAGTATTGTCCAGGACCGTGCCATAGCTGACTATGAACCAAATACCATAATACAACCGACCTCTTACTGGATCTGCTTATGGTAAATTGTGCATCCTCCAACCACCAAGTAATATGTCTACATTATTAGTTGGTGCTGCATAATCAAAATTCAGACCAAGCACCATCAAAGCAATTTGTTGGTTTTCAATTCTCTCAAATCTGAAAACCAAGCATATCAAGAATTTAATGATGAAGGGTATAAAAAGTACTCAATTCAGATAATTCCTATCAATGACATCCACCAAGCATTAAAACTAAATTTTAGACCTAAGACATGTCTTTTTTTCTAGCTCTATTATACCAAAATTATTTGACCAGGGAGAAGTCAAGACGTGGACATTATTCATATCATTTAAAGAAAAACCTTCGATCAATGAAATATGGAACAATATTTAAAAAAATTGTTCATCTTGGAGTACTTTAAGCCAGTATTGGATCTTTAAAAAATAAAATTTAGTAGGATCAATATTTCTTTAGATTTGACATGACCTCAGAGTAATGAAGAAGAAATTTAACCCAGAATTTAATGATGACAAAATATATAATATGAGCAAATTAGTGCATGAATATGAGAAAATATAACTACTTAACTATAGTATAATTAGTTTCTAACCTGTTGAAGACTATCAATGATTCTCAAAGGCCCCTAGAATTGAAAGAAGTACATGTCATCTTTTCCTTTTTCTCCATATGGACTCCCATGCTATATGAAACCTTTTAGGCAATTGTAGAACTTTATTGTTTCAAGCAAATTGATACAAAACAGCAAAAGGCAGGATTAAAAAATGAAGAAAGATTTTATACATATGGTGTCATGTTTAATGTAGATTCACATTAGTGGTGGTTAAGTAAAAGCTAATGTAGCCTTTATAATATAAAGTTAAGTATGCCAAGAAGCAATAAGAAACAAAGTAGATATTCTTCTATAATTAATCACTGAACCTTTGACACTTAGCAGATTAATATCAAGTAGACAACATTGAATATGTACACTAAAAGCAACCAACAATTACAAATATATGGAAGTGTTATCAAATCTCTTAAGCAAAATTATAAGTGGCATATGGTGCATGATACACATGCTTACATGAAGTTCATGAGACTATGATCATTCAATACATGAGAATTATAAATATAGAGTCATATAGGGATGCTTATCATTATTGACGAATGAGCTTGGTCTGACTAACTAGCTATTACTAATTGGTAAAAGAATTCATATTTAAATATTGATCCTGAAAAGAATTAATCACCTAAGTGAACCATGAAGTTGCTATGCCACCAAACATCCTTCCAATCATTTTGTGCACTTGAATCATTTATTGGAAAAAAAAAGGTTAATTTTCAATAACCAATGAAAATCAATGAGATTAGAATAATAAGTGATAGATGATGGAAAAGATTCAAGATATACTAGATATATCCATATGGTTCATATTCACAACAAATACAAAAATACATAAATGAAAGGCATAAAGTATTTCTTTTTCTAAGTCTTCAAAAAGAAATATACTTTGATGACCCAGCTTTAAGACACACTGGAGCCAAAGCAATTCCATTCATCACTTCAAGCCTAAACTAGTGTTCTCTACATTTATGAACAAATCAAGTGTCTAACAATGCTTCAAACAAAATTTTCTCCAGTTTTTACCTATGATTCCAACAATTGCGCTTGTCAATTTTTTAGTTGTCATTTTAAACTTGATTTTTATGTGATTAACTATATCTAAATGAGGCACTTCAAGATAATATGTAATAATATACATATAGTCTTCAATGTAGATGAAGCTCTTCCAAAGCAATTTAAGACATAGAAAACATGCCTGCATATAATTACCCCTCACTCTTTTGAGATTCATTTTTCTCTTGTGAATTGATTTTTTTAATTAGGATGTGTGGCACATAGATCATTGTTTTTTCTCAAAAATTCATACTCTGAAAGGTTCAAAGAGACCACCATCTTGCACAAACCTAATTTGTAATGACTACCACCATAAAAATGATAAACTTTGGGTATAAGATTTGAAACCAATCTAAAATTTTTAACTAGATGATATGGCTTAAGATATAAATACATAAGCAAAATAAAGATTTTGCATAAATGAAAACATATTCGACCTAGACAAGTTAAAATGGGGAGAAAGATAGAGAAGACCTAGAAAGAACCATCAAAACAACCTTAGTAATCATTTTATAGCTCATTTGGTTGAAGATGCATTTGATTAAAGTCTCTTTCTCGAAAAAATTTCTCAATTTCTCTCCTAAGATACTAAAGATAAGGGGATACCAAGTTTGAGTAAAGTCCATAATAACATAACATGATATTCTACTTGATTTATGTTGTCCAAAGCAGTAGCATCACCTAAGGGAAGTTGAATGGAACAAAGCTTCACAAGTCCTTAAGCAATAACAATATCATCAGGACTATATAACTTTTTAAGAATTTATCACACACAAATTCCATTAGATTTATTATTTAGAGAAATCTCTTTATTCCTTACCAGGACTATTTTTAATGCCAAAATTACTGAATCCAAGAAGTAGATACATAAGAATCCATCTTATAAATATGGACAAGAAAATACTAAGCCATTACAAGCTGTTCACAAATCTTGAAATTACTAGTGCTAACTTCCCTTAATGTAATCAAGCATGTTCCACACAAAAGAATAACTTAGCCTCTTACATGTAAGATGTTGGGAGAAAAAGTAGAAATAAGAATGCATAGCTTTGGGTGTCCAATTGAACAACATTATAGTAGCTTGCATCATTTACAAATACATTTTGTTTAAACCCTATCAAGAATGCCCTTGAACCCCTTCCCTTGCATAAACATGATATGCATATGATTCACAAGTTTATCATCATGTCCCTATAATTCAATTGAGACTTGTGCAAAATATATGAAAAACTAATCATATATAATAAAAGTAATCAATTAAACTTCCTATTGGTTCCTTCTTTCATTTCTTATTTTGTAACATAAATTACCTATTATACTATTAACTGAACAAGACCAAAGTCTTAGGTTTTCTAGTACTAATCCAAAAAGATTATTACATACCTTCATTTCTAAGACTAAAGTATTATTTTTACTAGTATTAAAGAGTTAACGTAATTTCATTTAAAGCTAAAGGTGTTTGACTTTTATACTATTAATGAAAATTACCTATAAATTATGTCAACAAACTAGAGTATATTGACGACAATAAATAACCAAATCACTAATTAGGATTAAGACAATTCATCACAATAAACTGAAATCGTGGAAAGAAAAAAGAAATTATAATCGTAAGAAGCATTATTAACAGTAGAAAGTTAATTCAAAATTCAAACCAAATTAAAACAAAAAAGGTAGAAAGTCCATCATGAACACATTCAGATAAATAAGAAAACCTATTAAGATACTGTAAAATTTCTTTTCATCATACTTACTTTAATATCATTATTAAATTAACCATCAAAGAAAGGTAAAACCAAAATTCCAAAATGAATATAAATAGAAAAATTAGCAGAGTTAGCATTCTACAACCAATTTTTGCAAACCTAAGAAAAAATTTGGAGAAAATGATGAAAAAAAATAATACATGAGATTGTTGTCCTCAATCATTTCATCTTCTGATTAAATTGCAATTAGGCGACCATGTTTTGTTCATTAAGCTTCCTCTCTGTATAACAATCAAACTAACGTATGCTAACCATACTCATCACACACAACAATTCCCAAATTCATCTTAATTGTTAATACAACCATGGAGACAGTGTGGTGAATGCATCGTTGATAGAACAATATAGACAATGATAGTGAATAAGTGAATAGACTTTGTTGCAACTGAAATGGACTACTTTGCAATTATAAGTAGATGCCGTCTCCAATAACCCATTTGCATGATATCAAAGGCTGAGATAGCAACTTACTTATTTGGTCTTTTAAGATTTTGCCGGCTCATATATTGTATGTGATACAATAAAATTTTTTATTTGTATCATAGAACCACCAGTTAATTTTTCAATGTAATCTCTTGTTTCTCTCAAAATGTTATTTTACTTATATTAATAAAAGTAATTATTGATAATATTTTATTATAAAATTTTATTTTCTTCCTCCTCTAAATTGAAATGAATTGAACTGCCATATACAGAGTTGAATGTTGTTGCATCAAATAGATACATAAAATTACAGAAAAAGGATATTCGATCACTTACCATTGAGGGACAAATCCAGCTTTGCTCGTTTTGAAGGGCGTGAGTTTGACAAAGCAGCATCATCTTCCTTAACTTCATCCCATCGGCCCCGTTTGCCTTCTGTTGTCCCATTTCTCCACATTTCCACATTGTCTTTTCACATCAGATGACACCCACACTTCCTTATCTTCAACTTGGCCTCTTTTTTGCCTTTTCCGCGAAAGAATTGTGAAGCAAACACAAATTCAAGTTGTTCCTTATCACCTACAACATCCCTCATAAACCAAGAATCGGCGGACAAAAGGAAAATGAACAGGTGAGGCTCATTATGTTTTTCTATAGCGTATCCCCACGGCGCCCAGGGCGACGACCGGTGAGGGTCAATGTAATCAGCTTCTGGAGCTTTGCAATTCCACCAAACAACATCGTTTTTCACAAACGAAGACAGTGTTGATGTATATTCTAAAGCAAGGCATATAGCAATTTTCCAAGATTTACTGGAACGGCATTGATGAGGAATGTCCACTATTATTGATACTGTTGAATCATAACGAGAAAATTGTGCAAATTTCGAGATGAGGAAATCCTTGTGACAATAATTTTGATTGTCAATTTCACTCCCTGGAACAAGACTACTGAACTTTGCCCCCTGCAACAATAAATTTTGTGTGGTGAGTACTCGTGAATAATTATGAGGAGAGTGATCATTTGTTTCCATGTATGAAAATGATGATAAGCAACAAGAAAAGAGGGTGCTATTTTTCATTCAAGAGAAACACCCTTACTTTCCTTAAAATTTACTGAAACTATGCCATCCATATTTTCAAAATATATATTAAAAAAATGTTGCACCATATACACCATGCTTGAAATTTCCGTTGGTCAACATTATTTTAACTCTTTTAAGATTGTTATGGAATGTGAAAAAATATGATTATTAGTTTCTAAATCAAACCAAAGGAATATCCTCAGTAGTTTATTTAAGATCACTTTCTTCTGAACCCAAACCAAATTTTGCTATCAAGCACATTAAAATGTTGTGTGTGTGTGTGTGTGTATAGAGTCTAATTCAAATAAAAGGATATGTTGAGTATTCTATAATTTACGTTATATTTTTGCTGAATCCCAATGGTAAAAATAAATCTTATTAGCGAAAACTTCAAGTTTCGATTCCATTGTTTTTCTCTTTATCATTTAAAAAAAGATTTTTGTAACTTTCGGAATTTATAAGGGAGGGTCTCAATTCGAAAAAAAAAAGGAACATTCAAGAGGCTAATTGAAAATAGCAAAAAAAGAAAAAAGAAAATGATAATTTTTCCGTTAATTATAACATCTTTTAAGATAAGCCTCTATTTCTTTTCTTTCTTTTTTTCCTCCTGCAAATACAATTCATAAGCACGGATGTGAGAGAGAGAGAGAAATGTGTATCATCTATATAACCTAAATAATTTTTAAGAGAAAAAGAGATGTACATCACATACCTTATAGAGGTAATCCTCAGTTGATGCGAAGTAATCAGATAGCTGCTGTGAATATGAAACAACCTCCAGTGAGACGCAATTCCTTGCATCTAATGATGCTAGACTTGGTGGAATCGCTGGCAATGATCGAAGCCTTACACAATCATTCACAGATAGAAAATGTAGCTTAGAAAGACTAACTAAGCTAGTAGGAAGGTTCGCAAAATTGTTCCCACTTAAACCTAACGACTCCAATGATGATAAGCAGCCAAGATCATTAAGAGATCCATCACCAAGATTACAGTAACTTAAATTTAATTCTCTCAACATTAACCATTGTAAAACAGAAAGTAACATCAGACCCGTAGGATTTGAATGCCTCTGAAACTTCTGCAGCCATCCAAATGGAAGAGATAAGTCCCAAGAGTTTGATGATGAGCCTTTGCATCCTCGAAAAGCTGACTTTTGAAGATTTTTCAAATGGATTATGGATGAAGGTACTTCTCTTATTCCAGTTCCACTTACATCAAGCTCCTCTAAAGCCTCATTTTCATGCAAGTTGTTTGGCAATCTAGAAAATTTTAAGCACCCGGAAATATCAAGAATTTTGAGCGCCTTCAAATTACAAATGGTCCTAGGAAGGAAAAGAAGGTTTTCGCAATCCTTCAAATCAAGCATTGATAGGCATTTTAAATTTTCACCAAACTTGGGAAGCTTTTTAACTTTTGAGCAACCAGAAAGAATAAAACTTTCAAGAGATTTCATTTCCAATTTTTTGGGAAGGACTTTCATATTTAGACAATTTTTCAAGTTCAATATAGCAAGCTTCTTGTGTTGTGGGATAGACTGGTGAACCTTAACAAGGTTTATACAACCTTCAAGAATCAAGGTTTTGAGATATGGAACTCCAAAGATATTTGGTGTTTGAGTTAAATATTTGGAATGACTCAAATCAAT
This sequence comes from Sindora glabra, assembly GCA_020226215.1. NCBI lineage: Eukaryota > Viridiplantae > Streptophyta > Magnoliopsida > Fabales > Fabaceae > Sindora > Sindora glabra. The sequence continues at coordinate 24,335,890 of CM035230.1, read as the reverse complement.
GAACTTCAACTTTTGAAAGACCTGGCAAAACAAAAACATTCAAACAAAAGATTTTAACTTTTGATATCCTCTTGTGCTAGTATATATTTATATCAAATTATGCAAGAGGTCTCAAATTGAGAGAGGATATTACCTTTACTCCACTCCACAATTGTTTTATTTTGCTATGATGTAATTTGATGTCAACAAGGTCATTTAGTTGGCTATCAAATGGTAAAGATTGTAAAGGATATCTCTCCCATTCAAAAACTCTTAGAGCATTAGGAAGACAATTTAGACCATTGGAAAGATGCAAATTAGTTCTTAATATGAGTAGTTTGAGATTACATAACTTTGATAAAGATTCTGGATTCCAATGCACTTCATATGGCTTAGGCAAATTTAGAACTATGCCTTGAATTCCTTTGGCTTCCTAATAATCAAACATATGTACAATAAAGTAAACATAAGTAATTGATGATAAACTATAATACTAAGCTTGTTATATATAAATGCATGAAGTTATCAAGTAAGACCAGTAGTTTTATATAAAAATAAGAGAAATAAATCTATGCTATAGAATCTTGCATTAATAGCATAGGTTAAAGCATCACCTAAGATCACATGACATTTTAGAAGATCTTAGTCGTTAATTAATGTAAAATTCAATGGTCCAAATTTATTATTTTTTCTATGCCCAATCTCGTATTAAATCAACGGTAGGAATGAAAATATTTGTTTATATATTAAGTGTGTGTATTAAATATATTCTAAATAGATAAATGATTAATTTAATTCTTTGGTTATCTGCATCTCTGTGTGCCAAATGTTTTTGAGTAAAATTCTCAAGTGATTTCTCTTCTTCTTAGGAATGAAATCCTTCTCCTCTGAAATAAAATGAGAACAATCTTGTTTGTCATGAGAACAACTAACTGATTAGTACGTATTTTAGCATCAATATAAATTAAATGTGTGGGTATAGTAGAATTAGCAGGGACAAAGTTAGGATAAAATTATTGAAGAGGCTTAAATAAATTTAATTAAAAAGTTATATATAAGTTTTTCAATTTTTATTAGCTAAATATGAATTTCTCAAAGAAACAAAAGAACATAAGGAAAATTTTCTAGATTTTCCACGCTTGGAGTGGCTAAAGCCAACTCTAGTTATAACGTAGCTTCGTCACTAAAATAAGTTAGCAAACCCAAGTTTGATTGCCGTCCCTAAAAATTAGTTTATAGGAATTGTGCCACAACCTATAGTGAGATAACAGAACTGCATTTTGATTAATACTCTTACTTGATATATTCCATACATAAAACAGAACTGCATTTTGATTAATACTCTTACTTGATATATTCCATACATATATAACACCAATAGGGGCTAAGAAAAACATACGTACCTTATCTTTTGCTAGGACGTAATCTATGTCCTCCATGGACCACAGCCTGCTTCGTCTACTTACATCTGAATGACATCATTCAGAGATTCATGAAAAACAATATATCTACCCATTTTTTGAAGCAAATCATGCATTTCCAAACATCCATTATTGCAAGTTATCAATGATTTTTAAATAAGAACTTCAATTCCAATTGTCGGATTATAGCCACAAATTTGCAATATATGTGTCACATGATTTCTATCCCAACCTATGAAGAAACAAGCAATATCAAGAAATATTGTCTTGTAAGAATATTCTAATCCATCATAACTTAATCTAAGTGTCTTCAAAATAACATCTTGTGGTTGTTTCTCTAACGTACTCGAAGCATCTTTCCATTCTGGTATACTTCTTCCATAAAGAAATGAACCTAGAACTTCAAGTCCTAAAGGAAGGCCTTTGACATAGTGAACCACACTCTTAGACACTTCCAAATATCCTTTCTTAGGATGATCTCCTTTAAAGGCTTTCTGAAAAAAGAGTTGAAGAGACTCATTTGAGGTTAAGAGTTTAACCTCAAAGTTTTCAAAAGTTCCATTTCTATATGTTTTCATTAACTGCTTATCCCTTGTTGTTACTATCACTCTACTTCCTAGACCAAACCACTTTTGGGTTCTAACCAAATTTTCTAGTTGGCTAATTGCATTCACATCATCAAGAACAAGGAGAATTCTCTTATTACACAAAAGATTTTTTATAGCCTTATTTCCATCATATTGATCTTTAATTTCCATACCTTTTACTTTTATATCTGCAAGAAGCTTTCTTTGTAACTCAACAAAGCCTTGTCTTTCACAAGCCTCTCTAACATTGTGAAGAAAGCAACTACCATCAAATTGTTGTCTAATTCTCTCATAGACAACTCTTGCTAGAGTTGTCTTTCCTACTGCACCCATACCCCATATTTCAATAAAATGAACATCATTCTTCTCATCTACTCTTAAAAGTGAATATATTTCTTTAACCTTTGAATCAATTCCAACCAGCTCATCGTGGGGTGATGGCAACAAAGGTTGAAGTTTTGTACATATTGCTCGAACAATTCGTTCAACTAGATTTGCTTATCGCCTGAACAAAGATGAAAATACAGTTTTATATGAGTTAAATGCAGATCAATATTGTTTAAATTGTATGTTATCAACTGATACTATGTACTTTACACTTCAAAGTTATAACTTTTCTTAGATTGTGATTTCAATGCCCAACTATCGGATTAGAAAAATAAATATAAAAATTTTTAAAAAATAATTATTCAATAATAAATATAAAATCAAAGAGTCAACTTTAATCTTATAATTTTTTAAAAAAAGTATTTTTTTACACTAGTTTTAGAGTACGGGTGAAGTAATAAGTCATTTTGGATTGAAACAAAAATTTTCAAATTCAACCATTATTCTATGAAAAATTATGCACAGTATAATCTAGGTACAATTAAGTTACCCCATTCTCAATTAAAGCCCAACCATACATATCTTCGTCAGAATTTAACACGTAACCTTTTGTAGAATACACCTTTTTTTTCACCCATTGAATTAATAAGCTCCTAAACAAAACAAAAAAAAAAATTAAAGAAAGAAAATTGGACAATAGTAAACATGGAATCAATCACTTGAAACTTGAATCTCATCTAATTCTCGTACTCTCACTTGACCAATGAAGTTTTGTCATCACATTTTACTTTCATTTTTGTTTTTATTTGCTATTAAAGTTATATGTTGAATACACAAAACGAAGTGAAGAAAAGGATTAAAACTTGCAACTTCTATATTTATTCATAAAAATCTTACTTATTTCTAGAGTCCCAGCCAGATAAATTTGCAACTTCTTTCAAGGCTTGTCTCCATTTTTGGACCTTGATGCTATCTTTCCCAAATCTTTCTTCATGTTTTCTGAAAGCTTCTGCAAAACTTTCTTTTTGGTGTCTCGCATGAGACGGATCTACACCGTAGAAGACTAGAAAAACTTGCCGTCCAAAAGCTCTTCTGGATGCAAGAATCTCTTGAAGCTCATCCAAAAACCAAGAGGAAGATGGGTAATTTGGGGAGAGAATGACAATGGCAAACAGAGATTCCTGAATTGCCTTAACAAGTTGTTGAGAAATAACTTCCCCTCTTTCAAGTTCTTCATTATCTCTAAAAGTTGAAATCCCATTTTCCTTCAGAGCAGCAAACAAATGATCTGCGAAGCCATTTCGAGTGTCTTCTCCCCTAAAACTCGAGAAAACGTGATACTTCCATCCCGGCTTCTGATCAGATGAGTTTGAGGAAGACGCCTCCATTTTGGTTTTGGGCTTTCTTGATTCAATTGCTCAAAACAATATGGTTTAAGGAGTTCTACGATGTTAAAGTGAAACAAACGTGAAAAGGAAAACCAATCAAACCTTAGGTCTACTTCTGTCCTGCCTCCCGCATGTCTTACCCACCTTATATTAGTCTGGTCGCTTCCCTCAGCTAACCCGATGACATGACATGACAAGTAGGACTAGTGCGTTCACACGTCTTAAATTAGGAGTTGATATAAGCCAAGTTGAATCTTAATATAAATAATTTTTTATTTTGAAATTTTTTTATTTAGATCTACTATATAATCTATTTATGAGTTAAAATTTTAGTTTGATTTGATTTATTTAAAAAATTTTAAAAATTGCACATGTGTTGTTATTGATTTATTTAGAATTAATTATTGAAATTTAAATGAATTATTGATAAATTTATGAATTTAGATGTATATAAATAGTTGTTTAAAAAATAATTTTATTAAATAAATAAGGAGTTAAGGTGATTGCGTGGTCGGCAATGAAAATTTAACAGTTGTAGTCGGTGTATTCACACATACCTTCAAATATGTGATCAAGAGAATAAGTGGCAAGAATGTGTTGTTGGCAATGAAAATGCGCATACATACTAAAACGAGGCAATAACTCGGATAGAGTATTACATAGAAGGCAGAAGAAAAGGATCACCAAGTCAAGACCTTTTCGTTGGCTTTAACTTGCTCTTGGTTTCATTCCTATTTCCAATCTCAACTTCTTCGAGATAATAATTTTACTTGAGTTTACTGGAGTATTCACTCGAATAAATTATTCTTTTCGAATCTGTATAGCAGTAGATTGGTAATTTCTTAAATATTATTACACATAAATTTATCACTTTAAAATTAAATTCTATTTAATTTTTCACGTATTTATTACCTTGCAATAATGATCTAAAAACATTTAAATAAAATATAGAGTGAATTATGGATCTTTCACTAATACATTTTTGGAAAATTAGCGGCATGAGAAAAAAAAATCAACACTTCCCAGAAATAAAGGTGTATTAAAAGCAATTATATTTTTGTGGAAAGTAAATGTAAAACCAAGGGAGTCCGTTTCTGAATTGGCAATCAAACTTCAGAGACCTACATTGAAAGGGGTCAAGGGGATTTCAATGGGAATGGCGGGCCAGCTTCAACCTAAAATAGTACGAAAAATTATGCCGTTGCAATTATGTACGAAGACCAGCAGAAGAAGAGTGGGGCCGTGACATTGACTTCGGGGACAAGCAACTCTACTTGTTTCAAGCGCGCAACCTAAGAAGTACGAACTTATTATATCAGCAGCACTGAGGCCGTTCGATTTATGGAGTTTTTTTTAAGCATTTAAAAAAAATTAATTTTAATTTTATATTATCATTAATTTAAATATTATCATGATAATAAATATTATTAAAATTTTTTACTATTATTAAAAAATTTTAATTATAATTGCATTTTTAATGATATATTTTATTTTTATTTACTGATAATATAAAATATTTCATGTCAATAATAAATTAAATTTAAATTCTTCTAAAAAATATTTAAAATTTATGTTCATAGACATTTTAAAAAATTATTATAAAAATTGTAATTTATTATATGAAACCTTGTAATTTTTTAGAATGTAAGAAGTACATAAAAAATTGTACTTACGTAATATTTCTAAACAAAAAATTACAAGTGGGTGTGAATTTTGAATATAAGTAGTAAAAAATTGTAACCCTATCATTCAAAGTTGTACCAAAATGTTTTTCAAATGGCAGAATTATCAATATTTTTTTTATTAAAAATAAGATTTCAAAAGAAATATTTATATTAAAAGATAGGAAAAAATATCTTTCCTCCATTAACTGTATTCATTTACTACTTCTTTTCTTCTATCGTTACTACTGCGATAATTGGCCGCCTCCACACCGATTGCTATCATTATAACTGCCACCATTACCTCCTAGATGGTGGTAATCACCATTTGCAAGTAATCGGTAATGCAGCAGTAGCCCAATGCAGCATTGGTGACGACAATCATTGCAATTGATACTAATGCGGTGGCCCGTGTGGCAACCACACTTTTGTACTTTAAAATCTTAGACTATTATTTTCTCCCTATCACTATTTTCTAGTAGTTTTTCCTATGATTAGGGCCATGAGAAATCATTAATTTATACTAGAAAAATAGTAATTTTTCCATGGTCAAACCCATGAGAAATCACTAATTTTGTTATGAGCAATTAGGAGTTGGTTTGTTTATTGTATTTTAAAAATAGTTATCTACATTTTTGTTTTTAAAAATAATAAAATCTATTTGTAAATTTGTTTTCAGAATTTTTTTAAATGTATAACTTTAAAATTGGAAAATAATTTTTAAATATTTTCTTAACTTATTCTCTTGGACTTGATTTTAATTTTTTAATTAAATAAAATATTTTATTCACAATAGCGACCATTCCTTATTTTTTTCTTTGATTTGAGAATTATTTCTAAATCCTAAAAAAATAATTTTAAAAACAGTTTTTAATAACAATTTTCTAAAAATATATCTAAATATTCCCTAATTTTTTCGTGGGGTTTTCCACAATTTTTAACCAGTGGGAAATACATGCATGAGAAATTTTTTCACACGACCTTTCCCTAGAACATTTTGTGTCATCTTTTTCATTTTTATTTTCAAAATAATGGTTTCCGACCATTTAAAAAGCCACTGTAAACATGATGGCACACCGTCATGGACAAGTTTTTCCATGGTATATTACCGTGGGAATATCCCAAAAAAAGCAAAAGTTGCATATAATAAAAATAATTAAAAGGAATAAAATATTCTTAAAATTGTACAACTTTATTTTCAAAAATATATCTTAGTTACAAATTATTTATAAATTTAAAAATTAAAAAAACTACACAAATCTTGATCTACAGGGGGCTTCTACACTCAATATCAAACAACTCTTTCTGTTCAACCCGAACTTGCTCTTCTGCTCATCCCAATAGCCAAGAGCTTCTTCAACTCAATGTAAAGCAGCTTACTCAAACATTATAACCCTTCGTGATTAGCAGAGGCTTGCTCAACCGCAATTCCTGATCAACAAAATTTTCTTCAGCCGTTTTTTCAAGTCAACAAGTGCTGCTTTTGCCTTAATCTATAATCAACTGGAGCTTCTTCAGCTGCATTTCCCACTGAACAGCCATTTTTTCTAATTAATAGAAGCTTCTTCCAGATCATAAAGCCACCGCACTGTCACCGTCATGCTACCACTCTAATCTATAATATAAAAGTAAGATTAATCTCAATTTTAAAAAATTAATCTAAATTCCTATTTTTGGGTAACATCGTGAAACTAAATCCAATCTTGATTCCTATTTTTTGATAACGCCAAATATAAAATATATTTTATTTTCTATTTTTTAACGTCAAACTTGAAATATGATCTCCTATATATTTTTTAACTAAAAATAAATTGAACTTCTAAATTCAACAAATATTTTTGAATACCTATACATTTTCAATTAAATACGAAATCTCAGTTCCATTTTTTAATAATATTAATTTCAACTTCAATTTTTTTTAACTTACACCTAAAACTAAATTGAACTAATATTTTTTCCAATACCTATATATTTTCAACTAAACCTAAAATCTCAAAACTCTTTTTTAACTACAACGAATTTCAACCCTTATTTTTCTAACTTATAACTAAAACTAACTTAAACTAATATTTTTTTTCAAAATTCCAATATTCACTATAAGAACTTTAACATTTACTGACTAAAATTAATTAATGACGAATTGGCAATGGAAATGCCATCAAAATTTTGGAAATCATACTTAGAAAAATGTCATCAATATTTTGGAAATCATACTTAGAAAAATGTCATCAATATTTTGGAAATTATACTTGCAAAAAAGCATTTAATTTTAGCACTAAAATTGGGAACGGATGGTGCTACATCTGTTACTAATTCCATTGGTAATTGTCAATGAAAAATTATTAATGAATTTAGCAACAAAACTAAATTTTATAATTCAAATTATTGATGAATTTTGTGAAGAATTGAGGTAGGAAAATTTTAAAATTTCTTTGGCAAAATGATGAAAAATTTTAAAATTAGTAAATATATTTTGCAATAAAATTAATAAAATTCATCACTATTTCTATTGTTATTTGAAATGCATCATTTTATTTAAACAAATTAGTAACAAGTTATTCCATTAGTAATCTTTGGATATTTGTAAAAACCAATACGACCATCATCGTGCTTGAAATTGTCTCCACCTAGCTTGTCTATCGTGTCCACCATTGTTCATTCTCTGTTTAAGTTGGTGAGTTTCCCTAAAAAACTAGCATTTTGGTATTTTGCAATTATTAGCTATTATCGGTTTAATCTGTTGAACGTGGCGATGATTTCTTAGATTTTGTAGTAACTTTTAGTTTAATTTATAAAATGTCTAGATGAAGTCTTAGATTTCTAAGTTATTTTTGGCTTAGCTTGAAAAATCATTAGTTCAAGAATGCTAAATGTACGCCCTGGTTTACTTATTCTTGATAAAAGGAATGGGATTACTTATATGTTGATTGCAATGCATCCCAATATTATAAAGGGTTATTTGAAATTGATCAATGCATAAATGTATTGCTTATTTCTTTTTATTGTGATTCCTTTCATGCAAGGAAAAGAAATCTATTATTGTAATCTTCATCACATATTCTATGAAAGGAAAATGCTTATAAAGTTTAGGTTATTTGGGTGTATAATTATGCATATTTTTGTTAGTTATACTATAATGAGGGATGCTACATATCAATGAGCACGTGCGAGCACGCCTACACAAAAGAACTTCTAGATACTTTCTTTAAACATTTGAATTGAATTCTAATTACAATTTATTCATAATATTTTCTGTTAGTAATATCTTTCCAATGAAGTTAATCTTCTTATTAGATAAAAATTATAATTACTTCTCATGCTCAATTTCTATTAAATGGCTAAATGATATCTATTAAAGTTTTTAACTATTTTTAGTTTTATTTATCAAAAAGATGCGGTGAATTGTTAAATTGTTGAGTCATTTTATTTTTTATTTATTTTGGTTTAATTTTTATGTGTTATTGTCAAGCTTAAATTTTATTAAACATTGTTGAACATTATCTGTTAGAAATTTTCAACTATTTCAAGTTTTTTTTTGTTGAATGTTATAAGTTATTTTGTCTTCATCATGCAAAAGTAGAGTAAATTCTATTAAGGTTAGCTATAGGCTCAAAGATCATGATGGCAGGATGATAACTCCATCATTTTTTGCCACTTGGAGTACTATGCCTTCACAACCTATTGCCTAGGAGCCTACTAAACACCCTACCTAACAAAATGCTTTAATACAAGCCACTAATCTAAGTTGGCCACCTACTTTGCCCTACATCATTGATGAAGTGAATGGCAAATTTTGGATGTATCCAAAAAGCAACTTAAAAATATTGCTCAACATTCAATGATATTAGAGCAAAATATGCTACCTTCTCATAAAAGATACAAAAATTATACAAACTTTCCCTAATGTTTCAAAACCTACACTAGCTTCCCTTGAATATTAAAAATATGCTACATATAACTCTTTTTCTTATTAACAACAACCACAACCATTTGGTCAATGAATTGCATGCTTTATTGACTAAAAATTCACAATTTTACTCTCAATAATTGTTTATAAACAAACTAACTAAAACTCTTTCATTTTTCTTGGAGTGAAGTTATAGTTTTTTAAGGAAGTTCTAATAGAGATATATAATGACTCTATCGATTTTCTTTATGCTAATTTTCTTTCCTTTGATTCTCCAAAATCTATTCTCCTTCTTCTTCTTCTTCTTCTTCTTCTTCTTCTTCTTCTTCTTCTTCTTCTTCTTCTTCTTCTTCTTCTTCTTCTTCTTCTTCGTCTCTAATAGAGAAAAAATTGAAATAGTGGAGATAGGTTTCATACTATGAAGACAATAATAATTGTTTTATGAATATTATAGTATTTTTTAGATTTTAAACTATAGCTCTCATATTTTCTAACTTCTATAGGAGAAGTTTTTTTGTAAATTGTATAAATATGAATTTAATATTTTTTCTTAAATTGATATATCATTTTATGTGACTTTATTCTATTAATAAATGGCCAAAATTTGCTTTACATTATATTTTTTTTAACTAAGAATTTTAGGAAGAAATTCTTTATTGAATGCCAAAATCCTTAAAGATTTGTTACATTAAGCTAAAAAATATCCAAATTGGTGTCAGTATCAAAGAATTGCAATTTTATATTGACACATAAATGTTGACTAGGGATTTAAAAAATGGACTGAATTATAAATTGTAATTGTAAAATTGCAATTGTTGAAGTAACTGCATTAGCATTTCACCAATTTAGTGGTGTGAATGAAATTCACTTTTATTGCACTCTTTTAATAGTGAAAAGAAATGATATTGTAGCTTGTTACGGCCATAATGGACCATACCGGGTGGATTTTACCTTGATAAAATTATATACTTAGATTGAACAAAGAAAAAAAAACTAAAGAGAATCATGACAAGAGAATAAAACATTATAGATACACAATAAATTCCTTGAACTTTGCAACTCAACATGCATTAAAAATAAAATTTAAATAGATTTGAGAAAATTATAATTTACATAGCAAGAGCTTTAAGGATTCCAAGCTCAAAATCAAACCCAAAATTTTTAAAAGAAGATGCAGATTCCTACTTTGAAAACTAGATCCAGACACTCAAGTTTAAGACATATCAACCAATTGAGACAAACTTAAAAATCTTGCCTTCTTAAAAATGATAAATGTCTCAAACATTCTCTCTCTTTTGGAAAAATGAAAAAAAAAACTATGTAAACAAGGAATTAAAGGTTGAGAATAATGAAGAACGATAGGAAATGAGATGAAAGGGTGAGAGTGAGGGAGATGGAAATCTCAAATGTCTTGAAAGTAAATAGAGATATGTAAGAGAAGATAAAAGAAGCAAAGAGCTAGAGACCAAAGTGGGTATCAAGGGTAAAGCTAAATTAACAAAAAGTCATAAAATAATTATTAAATAACTTTCACAAAAAAAATTATTAAATGGCTATAACCAAATTTAGGAATAATGCATCCCTTTTCAATCAATTTAGAAATTTTCTTATGAACAAATTAATAAATGAAAAAAGATAACTTATGATATTAAAACTTAATGCCTCTCTATTGGTAAGTGCAAATTTAATAGTATAAAATATTTTTTTAAAAATAATTGCTAGTTAATTAGTTAAAATTTTCATAGGTAGCAATCATCATTCTAGAATTTTTTTCTACTTAGCTATTTATTTTAAAGCATTCACATATACTTTTAAGATTTATGCTAATAATATTAATATTTTAAAAAAATTGTTACCAACAACTAAAAAGTTTTCAGTGTATAAAGTTTAAATCTTTATTTAATGAGTTGAAATTTCATTATAAATCTTATTATGATAATATATATATCGTAATCAATTATCTTATCAAGATATTGCACTAATCGATTTAAAACATTACAAAGTTTAATATGTATTTCTTAATTTTACACATTTTTATATTATAAAAAATTTAATTATATGTGATCTCCTCTACATCGTTATCACATCATTCTACATGTGATGATAAAATAATATCAAGTACTATCTTATTTGCCTTCTTGATTGTTATGTGGAAATATAGTTAAAATTGTTATTTTTATTCATCTATTTTAAAATATTTAAGTTGGGAACATATTATATTATATTATATTATTGTGCATTTATGTAATAATCTATGTGGTATATCATGTTATGCATTATCAATGTAATCTAATTTTGTTAAATTAATTCTATTTTATGCATTTAGAAGTATAATATCAACAAAAATTATAATTAAGTAAGTTTGATATAAAATTTTTGAGCATTTTTTTTATAAAATTGTATGAATTTGATGAAAATTCATTTTTGTGATGATTGTAATCCACATTTTGAACAATGCATTAGCTGTAATTGAAAAAATCACAATGCTATCATATCCATGACTGCAATCACAAGTAATCACAATTGTAATTTAAATCTCTGATGTTAATAGAAGACAAAATTAGTGTTTATATTAATGCAGTGACATTTTTAAAATTGTTAAGACTAATAAGACAATAACTAATAAATACAACCTACGTCTATTTTGATATGGAAGCATTTTTTAATTTCCTAAAAAACTTAAGACAATGGTTTTGTATTTAATTAACATCATAAGATTAGAGCTATCAAAATGAGTTAGGTTTAATAAGTTGGCCTAAGACTGATGTAATTTTATCTAGTTTGGGATTAAGATTGGTATTGCTATGGAAAATGATAATAGTGGCTCGATCTAGTAAAAAATTGAAGCTGATTAGCCCAATCTAATAAAGGATTGGAACTCGTAAGTATTATCTCGTTGCATTATTGAATTAGCTCATTAACTTGATAATAATATTAAGTAATAAATAATTAATTTATTATATGTTTAATTTTTATATAGATATTAAAAAAATAATTTTCGTATATTAAAATTATACTTTAATATATATATATATATTAAAATTATATATATGAGTAATATAAAATAATTTTTAATATTAAAATTAATAAATTTATATATTTAATATTATCAACATATATTATATAAGTTTATCAAAATAAATAATTATATTTAAATTTCAATTAGTACTTTAATATTAAAATTTTGAATTATTTAAAATTTAAATAAATAATTTTGATATTAATTTTAAATATATTATATAAATATATATAATATAATACATTATTATTTATTTATTATTATTATATATAAATTATTATAATTATTTTTATTAATATACTACTTATAAAATTATTTATTTATATATAAATTATTAAATATATTTATTTTTATATATAATACTTTAAACTTGATCAATATATATTTATTAAATAAATTTAAAATTATTTTATTAAATGTATATATTATTAAGTGCAAATTCATGTATTTACTAGATTTTAATAATATATATTTATTTTATTAAATATATATTTAATAATATATTTAATTTCATATATAATATATATGACCCATTGATATATATAATAAAAATTTAAGTCATAATAATAATATATAATTATTTTTAATAAATAATAATAAATTTTAATTAATTAATGATGTAAAATTAATAACAAACAAATAACTAATATGATAAGAATAAAATGTAATGAATTATAAAAATTCGCTTGATAAATGTTGACTCGAAACTAGGACTGGTATTGTAACAATATAATTTGGATCCAACCTGAAAAAAAAGTAGCTTGGCCTGGCCCGACGTATAGTTTTTATCCATTGGGTTAGGTTAGTAAAGTTATGTTAACCTATTTTAACAAGTTTACATAAGATAAGAAATTTGAAAGATATTAAGAAAATGAAAAAAAAACTTAAAATATCAATTTTAGAATTAACTAACAAATATTTAGATGTAATGACATTTTTGCAATTATAAAAAAATCTAAGATGATGGTTTTTTTCACTTAGCTAATGTTATAATATATGGTATTTAAAGGTTGCTAAAAAATAAGAAAATTTAAAATATTGATTGTAGAATTAACTAATATTTATTTAGATGTGATAGTATTTTTAAAATTATGAAGAAACTTAAAATGTTATTTTTTTTACTCAACTTTATTTAATTTTTCTCGTATTTATTACCTTACAATAATGATATAAAAACATTTAAATAAAATATTGATTGAATTATGGACCTTTCACTAATACATTTTTGGAAAATTAGCAGCATGAGAAAAAAAAATTAATACTTCTCAAAAATAAAGGTGTGTGAAAAGCAATTATATTTTCGAGGAAGGTAAATGTAAAACTAAGGGAGTCCATTTGCAGATTGGTAATCAAACTTCAAAAATATACATTAAAATGCATAAAAACTCTTTTAATAAGAATAGTCAGTGTCACAGTCTATTTACTTAATATACGGGATGTGCCGCTTAGACTCTCATCACCTGAAAATAAGCTAACCATTTGGTCATTCACCATTCAAAGTTATGAATGGACAAGTATCACTTACAATAATAATAAGCATATCCGGACAATCTTAAGTCATCTTTGTTGGTGTATGTCTTAAAATCAATCATATAAGATGATTAGAGTTATACACAATGTATTATATTTTATTTTAGGTAATTTAATTATTATATTTATTTTTATTATTATTATGCGCAATTTATAACTTAATATAATAATTATCCTTGGAATAGCTTTGCTATTCCTAAAATGCCCCTAGTCAAGTATTATTACGAAAAGGATAGTAATAATACATCGAGACTAGCATGTATAGTGACTGATGATTATGAATCATGGATATGTGATATCAAGTCAATACATGAGTACATTGCTAAGTGAACAATGTACTGGACTAACCCACTATGAGAATATTGCATGGATAAACGTGTCATAAATTATTCTCATATGATCACAACTACACATAAACCTTTGACCTGAAGTCACTACGGTTCCCTACATGAGGAATTACTCACTTTAATATTGTCCTATGTCACCTTTAATCAGGATGACAAGTAGGGCATTGATTGGGTGTGTCATAAATCATGCAGAGGGAAGTGAGTGATGTAAATGGGATTTTGTTACTCTTGTATAAAAGAGAAATATCCTTGGGCCCCTTGATTGAGTGAGACTTAGAAATGCATGGCCATGCTCAGTTGAATTAATATGTGATATTAATAATTTATTTTAAGTCTACTCAGTATCAAGAAATATAAATTGAACATTGACGAGGATAACACATTCCATGCCTCCAGTTCAATTTGGATATTATTACAAAAGGGTTATGATGCAAAATGTTGATAATGTATTACGTGGATGTCGAATCACAGACATTCTTACTACTTGAGTGGCAGTGATGTATTGCTAGATACCGCTCGCTGTCTATGGCTCAATAATAAGTCATTGTCAACGTAGTAAGAACCTACAGGGTCACACAAAAGGAGTAGGAATAAGACAATAATTAATTGGACTTTAATTATATTAATATCCAATTAATTGAACTTATTTTCGTGCATATATATATTATTAAGAATAATAATTCACATTTTATATATATATATATATATATATATATATATATATATATATATATATATATATATATATATATATATATATATATATATATATATTATGTGATATTATTTGATATTAAAGAAATATCAAATAATTATCTTATCAGATATTAGATAAATATATTATGAGATAATATTATTCTGATATTTGATAACTATATGCAATTATCTAATAATTAAGATATTTATATTATGAGATAATATTATTATCTAATATTAGATAATTAATAGATAAGTCTTATCTCTTCCCATTATCTCCAGGATAATGATAAGATGAGTTGTTAAGTGTGATTAGAATTTTGGAAGCATTATCCTAGTAGGACTAGGATTATGACTTGCCTAAGTTCTATAAAAGGAGACTTGAGGGCATCACTTAATAATCACGTTTTAAGCTTCCATATAAACCCTAAATCACTCAGAAAACATCCAATCCTAATTCTTAGAGAGAAAAACGCATCCTAGCAGACGCGTGGAGGGTGAGAGATCGTTGTTCACTCCGTGTGGATACCGTAGAGACGCTGTACCTTCCGGCCGGCGTTTGATTCATCCGCTCAAGTTTTGATCAGTAGAAACACGAGTGCCCAATAGGTAAAACCCTAATCATTGACTTATGCTTTTTGCATGGATCCTAGGTAGAATTCGGATCAAAAATTTAAAATTCCGCTGCATGTGATAATCCAAATTCCTAACAATCTTAAGGCAACATATAGCACATAACAACTAGGCAACCAACCATAAAGCATATAACAAGCCAATAATGAACATTTGAGTAATGCAGATGAATGTGACAATAAGCATACACAATCGCGAACTAATTTTAGTAGAAGAGGAGTTACTTCTGTTATTCATAATACACCTTATCACATATTATAGAGTATGTAAGAAAAGCACCAAGCTACACACTCCAACCTTTAGACAATACCAAATGACCACCAAGATCATTGGGTACCCTTCCTTAAAAAGCATTCTAAGCTAAAGCCCATTTGACAAGAGTTAACATACTTTTCTTGAACATTCATAAGGCCTCTTCTTAGAGTTTGGGAAGGATCAATTACTCATAATATATCAAAATGAAGATAATAATCCAAGGATCACAACTATGTATTTTCTTACTCACATTTGACAAGTTACCCTTAGTAAAATTACATAAATACCCCCAACATGGGGAAAATCCCTAAAAATTGTACACAAGCCAAAATCATCCCAAATCAACACTACAGAGCCTTTATGTAATGCTTGATTTTTATGCAAAGTTTCATCCAAATCAGAGCTCATTTACCCAGTCAACTGGATCACAAGGCCAACTTGTGACATTATCCCCTACTTGAAAAATGCCATGTCCTCATTGACAATGCAATCTAATATAGCTTCCATGAGCATCTTTAGTTTACTTCACTTGAGCTCTTCCCTCAATGTCTCTGCTTATCTCTTTGCCCTTCGCCAAGCTTGTCTTTAACTCTTCAGTTTGACACTGCTCCCATAGAGCTTTTCCTTGCTGCTCTTGAATCTTCATGCTTTGTCTTTTTGAACTTGTTGTTGATAGTGAAAACTCCATTGAGCCTGGTTAAATTATTTCCACAACTCTTAAGCTATTTGTCTTTGTAGTTGGCATGCGAGCTTGGTGTCTTAGAAGTTACCTACTTGCTAAGTATCTTACACCCAATGTCCTTTACCACTAATGCAAGAGAAGACAAAACTTATGCTTAGTCTACACATAGGCCCCATAACCTTGCTCACAAGTCTGCTTACTGATGGTTTCGATTAATTTTGACACTTAGCTTTACATTGGCTACTCGAACAAATTGCTCTTTCTCTTCAAACTCAAGTCCAATATCTATTTTGATGTCTCCAAGGCACTCGAACATGACACTTAAAGTGTTTTCCCCTATCACGGCTGATAGGGTTGAACAAGGTGCCATTCGCATTTCTTGTTCTGGCTTGCACACGTTTGATGCACTCCAAGTCTTTTCCTACAAGTTGCTCCTATGATTGACTACTGGTATTCCCAATGTTGTGTAAGCCAATTGCCATAAATGAAAACTTACGGTGGTGTAATTCCTTGCATACAAAGAGCAATCATAATAAAAGAAAATTGCATGTTAGATAGTTGCTCCTCAAACATACACCTATGCTTTCCAGCAATTCATAGACTCCTCCTTAAAAAGAATTTGTCTCCCTCATCACGTCTAATGAACTCTCTCCAAGGATTTCTCTTTGACATCCTTACTATCTAGCTTGCTTGTTACATAGGTTAGTACCGGCGATCTCGTATAACTCCTTACAAAGATAGACCCCTAGTAAGGAAAAGGGATCTACCTTACCTCTTTGTCTTAATTACTTATGGGTGCTAGGAGTTAGAGTGCTCTAATCCTAGCATATGAATTGCCTTCCCCATTAGAATGATCAACTCCCTTGTTGCCTCTTACTCCCTCACTTTGGAGTCTGGCTTGTATGGCATTTAGAGTAGCTTTCTTTGGGCACTCTACCACCTTGTGTGGTCCTCAGCATAAGAAATAGGATAGAGTCTTCCTCTTCTTAGTATTGTTAGTTAACAGAGATACTGTTGAGGCTTCCACATGAGCAGGCATTATCAAGGTTGCTCCCTCACCTTTAGGCTTACTACCGTTGCCATACTGTTTAACTCTCCCACCAATAGTGGATGCAGTTCCTCCAACATACTTGAAATTAGAGTTAGGGAAATCGTAGTCAGAAAGGCATTCAACAGCCATCACCGCTTCTGATAGATTCTGAACTCTTCCTCTCTGGAGCTTTATAGCAGCTTCCCTTGAGAGACCATCAAGAAAATAGGAGAGCTTGTCTTTCTTAGTCATGTCTCTGATGTCTAACATCACAGTTATGAACTTCTTCACAAATTCCTAGATAGAGACTATCTAGCACAACTCTCTTAGCTTGCGTCGAGCCAAGTAATCCACATTCTCTGGATAGAAATGTGCCTTCAACTCTTACTTCAGCTCATCCTAAGTGTTGATATGGCATTGTCCCTCTTGAAACTCCTGATACTTGGTCCTCTACTAAACCTTCGCATTATCAATGAAGAATATGGTAGCATGATTCAATTGGGCTTCCTCAGACTTTATGTTAGTAGCATTGAAGTATTGGTCCAAGTCGAACATAAAGTTCTTGAGCTTTTACACATCTCTTTCACCAGCACATGGCCTTGGTTTGGGGATTTTCAGCTTTCCCCTCCGCTCTGAGGCACCACCCTCTTGCGAACCACTTCCAAAGGCCATTATCATTACCTTAATTGAGGCAACCAAGTCACTAACTTCCATACAAAGAGCCGTTACGACATCTTTCATCTCGTTGGAAAGGCCTCACAAAACATTTTCTAACTCTACTTGGGTAGTCTTGATGATAGCAAGTCGTTTGCCGACTTGTGGAATATAGCTACTCCTTGAGCTTTCAATCCCTTTGTTGGCTTCTAAGGTCTTGACGTAGTGTTCGAGAGCTTCCTACTCTTTAGCTCTTCGAAATAATTCAAGGATCTCCTCAAATTGCAATCCCTTCATGATATCTATGTAGCCTTCAAAATTACCAAGTGCATTCTCAATGGCATCAAATTGTTTAGCAATTGTCATTTTCTTCAACATGGTTGGTTGACTTTTGAAAGAAAAGATGCAGTAGAATGTAAACAAAAGGTGCAGCGGAATACCAAGAAGTGTGGTCGAAACCATGCTTTGATACTAGATGTCACGGTCTAGCTACTCAATAGAGGGGACGTGCAATGCTTAGACTCTCACCACCTGAGAATAAGCTAACCATTCGGTCATTCACGATTTGAAGTTATGAAAATGACAAGCATCACCCACAATAATAATAAGCATATCAGGACAATCTCAAGGCAACACATAACACTTAGCAATTTGGCAACCAACCATAAAGTATATAACAAGGCAACAATGAATATTCGAGTAATGTGGATAAATGCGACAATAAGCATACATGATCATTGACTAATTTTAGTATAAGAGAGACTACTTCTATTATTCATAATATACCTTATTACATATTATAGAGTGTGCAGGGGAAACGCTAAGCCACACCCTCCAACCCTTAGGCAATACCAAGTGGCCACTAGGATCACTGGGTACTCTCCCCCTAGAGAGCATTCTAAGCTAAAGCACATCTTGTAGGAGTTAACATACTTTTTTGAATTGTTATAAGACCTTTTTTTAGAATTCGGGAAGGATATACTAGTTCATAATACATCAAAATGAAGATAATAATCCAAGGATCATAGTCATATACTTTCCTATTCATATTAGATAAGTTATCCCTGTATAAAATTACGTAAATACTCCTAACATGGGAAAAATTCTCAAAAATTGTACACAAGTCAGAATCCTCCCAAATCAGCACTACAAGACCTCCATATAATGTTTGATTTTTGTACAAAGTTTCATCTAAATTAGAGTTCATTTACCTAGTTAACTGAGTTATAAGGCCGACTTGTGACACTGGCTAGCTTCAATTAAAATAGCACGAAAAATTAATGCATTGCAATTTTATATGAAGACCAGTAGAAGGACAGTGTGGCCATGACATTGACACGGGGTATACGAAACTTTGCTTGTTTCGGACGCGAAGTACGAACTTACTATATCAACAGCATTGAGGCCGTTTGATTTATGGAGTTTTTTTTTTAAATATTTTAAAAATTTTAATTTTAATTTTATATTATCATTGATTTATATATTATCATGATAATAAATATTATTAAATTTTTTTTACTATTATTAAAATTTTTTAATTATAATTAAATTTTTAATAATATATCTTATTTTTATTTATTGATAATATAAAATATTTTAAATAAATTAAATTTAAACTCTTCTAAAAAATATTTAAAAGTTATGTTTCTTGACATTTTAAAAAATTATAAAAACTGTAACTTATTATATGAAATCTTGTAAGTTTTTAGAATGTAACAAATACATAAAAAATTGTATTTACGTAATATTTCTAAGCAAAAAATTACAAGCGGGTATGAATTTTGAATGTAAGAAGTAAATAAAAAATTGTAATCCTATCATTCAAAGTAGTACCAAAATGTTTTTCAGACGGCAGAATCATGAATTTTTTTATTAAAAATAAAAATTGAAAAGAAATATTTATATTAAAAAATGGGGAAAGAAACATTTATCCTCGATTAATTATATTCATTCACTGCTTCTTATCTTCTATCGTTAACACTGCCATAATTGGCCGCGTCCACCACCAATTGCTATCATCATAGCTGCCACCATTGCCACCACGATGGTGGTGGTCACCATTTATCGTAATTGGTAATGCGGCGATAGCCAGCATTGGTGACAATCACCATTGCAATTGATACCAATGTGGTGGCCGATGTAGCAACCACGCTTCTGTGCGTTAAAATCCTATAATTGGCATCTGCATTACCATCATTTAATCCACTTAACGTCATTATTATCATGTACTCTTCAGCATTATCACTGTACCCACACTATTATTTTCTCTTTGTCACTGTTACTACTACCAGTAGAAAACGGTAGTTTTCCTATGATTAGAGCCATGAGAAATCATTAATTATACTAGGAAAATAGTAATTTTTTCAAAGGTCAAAGCCATGAGAAATCTTAGCTAACTATGGGCAATTAGGAGTCGGTTTGCTCATTGTATTTTAAAAATAGTTATCTACTTTTTCGTTTTTAAAAATAGTAATACTTATTTGTAAATTTTTTTTCAGAATTTATTTTTAAAAAATACAACTTTAAATGTATAGCTTTAAAATAAAAAAATCAGAAATAATTTTTAAATATTTTTTTAACTTATTCTCTTGAACTTGATATTAATTTTTATAATTAAATAAAATATTTATTTGCAATAGTGATCATTCTCTATTTTTTATTTTTTTAATTTTAAAAAATAAAAATAATTTTAAAAAAAATTGCAATAATTTTCTGAAAATATAAAACTAAAAATATATCTAAAAATTCCCTAAATTTCTTGCGGCGTTTTCAACAATTTTTAAGCCATGGGAAACAAATACGCGAGAAATTTTTTCACACGACCTTTCCCAAGAACTTTTTGTGTCTTCTTTTTCATTTTCATTTTCAAAATAATGGTTTCCGATGATTAAAAAGGCCACTGAAAGCATGATAGCACACCGTCATGAACAAGCTTTTCCATGGCATATTACCGTGGGAATATCCCAAAAAATAAAAGTTGCATATAATAAAAATAATTAAAAGGAATAAAATATCATTAAAATTGTACAATTTTATTTTCAAAAAATATATCTTAGTTACAAATTATTTATAAATTTAAAAATGAAAAAAAAACAAAAATTTTGATCTACAGGGGGCTTCTTCACTCAATATAAATTTAAATCCAATCTTGATTCCTATTTTTTTGATGACACAAAATCTAAAATATATTTTATTTTCTATTTTTTTAACGTAAAACTTGAAATATAATCTCCTATTTCTCAACTAAAAATAAATTGAACTTCTAAACTCAAATAATATTTTTGCATACCTACACATTTTCAATTAAATATGAAATCTCAATTCCGTTTTTAAATAATATTAATTTCAACTTAAATTTTTATAACTTACACCTAAAACTAAATTCAACTAATATTTTTTTCCCAATACCTATATATTTTCAATTAAACCTAAAATCTCAAATCCTTTTTTCACAAACAACTAATTTCAAGCCCTATTTTTCTAACTTATAATTAAAACTAACTTAAACTATTTTTTTCCAAATTTCCAACATTCACTATAAGAACTTTAACATCTACGAACTAAAATTAATTAATGACAAATTTGGCAATAGAAATATCATCAATATTTTAGAAATCATACTTGGAAAAATGTCATCAATATTTTGGAATTCATACATGTGAACAATGAAGGTAGGAAAATTTTAAAAATATTTTGGCAAAATGATGAAAATTTTAAAAATTAACAATTTATTTTGTAACAGAATTAATAAAATTCATCATTATTTTTGTCATTATTTGAAATACATTATTTTATTTAAACAAATTAGTAATAGGCTATTCCATTATTAATATTCAAATATTTGTAGAACCAAATACCATCGTCATGCCTCAAGTTGTCTCCACCTAACTTGTCATCACCTCCACCATTGTCCACTTTCTGTTTTAGTTGGTGAGTTTTCCTAAATAAATAGCATTTTGGTATTTTGCAATTTCTAGCTATAATGGGTTTAGTATGTAAGGGATGGCCATAAACCAATATACTCAAATTCCTAACTCAACGCTAAGGTAACCTACTAGGCTTTCTTGACATTCCATCTTCTTAAATGATATTTTTAATAAAAGCCCACTTGATATAAATTAATATATTTTTTTTATTTGTCATAGGTCCTTTTTATAATATTCTAGATGTTCAATTGATACCAAACACATTGATACAAGTAAAAATGTGAGGATCATAAATACAGATTTCTCAAACTTTTCCAAGTTTTCAAATTATGTCAAAATTATCAAAATACCTTTAAAATTAAAAAAATTAAGAAAAATAGTATACAAATTAAATTGATCCCAAATTTTAATTACAACACTTTTACAACATGCTTAATTTTTTTCACTAAATCTCGTATTGAACCGAACATATTTGCCTATTAGATTGTTACAACTGTTAGCTTGTAACATTATGCAAAATTCATGATATTGCTAATTAGAGCAACCTCATTTACCGAGGTATTTTGTGTGGGTGGCAAAGGTTAGTAACCTATTTATTGATGATTACATTACATTTTTTTTATTTTTTTATGGGCATTTTTTTATTATAGTTTTCAACTAGATGGATTCTTTTTCATTCAATCATTATAATTATTGTTATTCAATGTGACTTATAATATTAACTCTAAAAAAGCATAATGGAGTGGACTCTACAATATAATGGTACATCTAGCAACAAAATAAATCCATAAAAACCATAACCAAATGATCCCAAAGTAAAAATGATTAACATATTTTAATGACATCAAGGAAAAATATAAAGAGAGGGCAAAAAGATCTAGAAGCAATCTAAACAAAAATAACTAATAATCATTAGTTCAAGTAATAAGGAGCTTAGCACTCCATGAGTAATATTTTAGATTTAAATCTTATAAATGAAAAAAATAGATGCCACAAAAGCTTACCCTTACATTAAGTCTAACTTGACTCATTTTCGAATTAATTGATGGCCCAATGAGATTGTTGGATACTAGAAATTCCACAAAGGAAAAAAAAGGAAAGTCTAAACACAAATAACCTCACATCCAATTGAAAAAGAGAGACCAACTTTAACTACAATCTTAACATACTTAAAGTGCACTAAACAAATAAAAATAAACATCAAATCCTTTGGTTTCTTGTCTCTCACACCATCCATCCAAAAGAATAGTAGGTCAATCAAATAACAATAATAAACCACCGTGCTTATGTGGTGGGGTTCCTAACTTTATTGTACCAACCATATATTGCTCCATTAGTTAATTAGCTTATCTTACAGTA
Organism: Sindora glabra; assembly: GCA_020226215.1. NCBI lineage: Eukaryota > Viridiplantae > Streptophyta > Magnoliopsida > Fabales > Fabaceae > Sindora > Sindora glabra. The sequence goes on along the minus strand of CM035230.1, from coordinate 24,312,489 downwards.
AGGCCCATTTCACTAATCTAGCAAAATCATGACATAATCTTATTAAGAAAATGGACAAAATAAGTTTCTTTCACATCTAAAATGACTTACATAATAAAAAGCTATGCCTTTTTTACCATTAAGAGTTTGAAACATAAATTGAGAAAATAATGTAATTAAATTATAGTGATGTAAATGACATGTTCGTAAGATAGAAAAGATAAGATGACAGGCTTTTAGGTACCATGAGTTAAGACAAAGCTAACAGGGATTTTATGGCCTGTTTGGAACGGGTGTAAAGTGGAGGGGGAGGAAAGGAGCAGGTGAAATGTGGGGTGTAAATCAGATTTTCCCTTACTTGGATAAGTGGTGAAATCAGAGGGCGTGCAATTGAAAGTGAAAAATCGTGTGGGTCCTAGTGGTAAAAATCCCCCCTCATTTTAAAGGGTAAACCGAGTGCATTTTGCCATTTTTCTTTCTTTCCCATGGTGCTCTTCTACTCCTCTATTGTATTTCATTTTCTCCACCCCAACTCACCTTAGCCTTCTTTGAAATCAGCCGCTGCAATGTCTCTATCAAGAACTAGCCGACATTGTCGTTGTTGTCTACTTTGTCACAGGTATATTTCTTTCACTTTTGTTATGCTAGTTTTACTGTTGATTGCAAGATGATGGGGGAAATTGGTTAGGGGATGACGAATGGAGCACGATAGAGGACCTTCTTTGGTTTTAGGTGGCAGTGTGTGGCCGATCTACTTCCAATTGGAGCTATTGCTTTGAAACCAGCGATAGAGTGAAGACCCGAGTTAGGTAGCTCTATATCTAGGTCGACCATATTGGGTCTAACTATGGATAGTACCTAGATTGCAAAGTAGACCCAACCCGACTAGTGGATAATTTTTTTTTAATTTTTGGATTCCAATTTTTTTTCCTGAATTCTGCATTCCAACTTTTCTCTCATATGTTCTTCCATCTCCCTAATATCTAGTTTAGATAAGAATTTCTTATGACATTGTGTATATATAGTTAATTAAATTTTATCATTGTTAATTTAAATAAAATTACTATTGCAAGATGTTAATATTTTTCTAATTCAATGAGTTCAAAAAAATTTATCATGTGTTAGTTGACCTATGGTGATATTTATTTAGTTTTTTTTTATAAGGTTAACAATTACTTATCTCACATTTATCACTAAAACGGATTGTAGCAAAATGAATACAGAAGTATGGTGTTAGAATGAGGATAAATTTGTATGAAAAAATATCATATAATGTATAAATAATATCAAGATTAATTAGTATCAAAAATTTTTTTTGTGGTAAATCAATATATCTCAACTCCAATATATTGTCGTTCCAAGAAAACTACTTTTAAGATACTTTCTTTCATATAAATAAAATTTAAAAAACTGTATGATTCATTTCATAAAAAAAATGGAAAGCAATAAAGATGGTACACAGTGAACTATAAAATTAACACTCATGAATCAGTGTGAGTAGGATTTACCCTATTTAAAGTTATTTGGAAGGTCTACAGTGGTGTGATTTACCCCATTTAATGTTAAACTTTTTTTTATTGAAAGTTGAATAATATATGAAGGCCATATATAGATAGTACTGGTAAAAAAACCTAAATAAAAATGAAAATGTGAAATTAATAATATTTCGCTTTTCCAAAAGATATTTTACAATTATAATGCAAAGTTTTTAAATTTTATTAAATATATTAAATTTAAAATTTCAAGTATAAATATAGAAATAATAAGTATAAAATTTAACATAAATTATTTTATCCATATATTATTAAGAATAATTCTAAAATAAATTTGACTTTCTCCTTTAAAAAAACTTAAAATATAAAATTATTCTTTACATATAAAATTTACAGTAATTAAAAATGAAAAAATATGATGGAATAAATATAGATGGTTTGAAAATGTAAATTAATAAAATATTTATTATTTAAAATAAAAGTAGAAAATATATATAATATTTTAATAAAAATATAAAAATAAAAATAAAAATTTGCTGAATTAATATTATTATAAAAATTAATAATATATTATAAAGATATTATAATAATTTTACTCAATTCCATTTTCGCTCCCTTTCATTTTCACCCATTCTAAATAAAAAAAAATTAATTTCACTTTTATTTCTACTCATCTCATTTTCACTCATTCTAAATAATTTTAAAAAAATTACTTTCTCCTTTATTCCCCCCCCCCCATTTTCTTCCATCTTCATTTTTGCCCTCTTTTGTTTTCACCTAAACCCAAACAAATCATTAGTGAGGAGAGTCATGATAGAGGAGGTGGTTAGGTCGCTGGCGACCAGCAGAGGTAACATCAAATCCACTATTTGCTTGTCAAAGAATTGGTTGCCGTTGGCCAACAATGCCGGTAACATGTCATTCTTTTTCTTTCCAGCGGCTCCTCCTCCGACTCACTATCAACGTCAGTGCCTCTGCCACCTTAGTCCTTGCCTTCAAAACCCCAAAAACAAAAAACTCATCGCTAATTGATTTCATGAAATCAGTTTAACCGATAATTAAACATATTATAATCTTAATAATATAAAAATGCAAATAAGACTTGTGGAAGAAACCTAGGAATTTAAGGTGGACGCTGACACACCTTAATGGCCCTGTGAAGTGCAGCGTAGTGCAGGGGTGTCACCGTCCGCTGTAAAGATTGATTCAATTAGACGTTTGTCTAGCAGGAGATTAACATGGTTTCTTTGCTTTGCAAGCAAGCTATAAAATATCAACTACTGAGTTGTCTGCAAGATGAAAGATGCAAGACTTCTCACAAGATTTGGGAAGCTGTATCCACTCTTTTGATTTTTACTTCATGCAAAAAAGTTTTTACATTTTATTTTCAATCAAACAATTTTATAACACAAGCAAAAAATTATCAATAAGATATAACAAACAAATAAAAAATTATTAAGCTTAACCTATGAAGAGATGATCACCCATTGAACATGCAAAAAGAGGACACATAAACGATATCAACACCTGGGTTCCAGCATCTAATTGGGACCGAAGTTGTTAGTAGCAAACTTAAGAACATATAACTAACTGAAAATTGTAGTTTGACAGCACCAATAATACACGTAGTAATTAGTATGATGGTCGGGATAAAAACAACCAAATAGAAAAATTAGCTTTGCCACTTGTACAACAGAAAAACTAATCAGTTTGTTTTTGAAACACGCATGATCTTCAACATATTTGTCTAATTTTATCTTAACAGATGATTGAAGTTGGAAGACAAATCTCCCTCAAGAAAAGCAACATGGGAATACTTGTCTACCCTTATTAGAAAAACAAGGCTTTTATCAACCAGGCTAAAAATAAATAAATAAAACTTACTAAACCAGTATGACTTAATTCACCACATTTGTAACAAGAAACTTCTAGCCTATCGTCCTCAAAACTGACATAAGTGGCCAAACCTCTAGCACACATAACACAATTTCTTGACTAACCAAAAGGGTAGGGTCACTAACTGACTTATCAAAGCCATCCAATCAGAGACAAATTGAAAATTGAGTTGAAGAAGGACGACACAGTTTACATTCTAATGTTTGCTTATTGACAACCTCAATAGGGATTGAATCTATTATCAGTCAGGAATGGCATCATTGGTGGTTTGTGTTGTAAAACTACCAAATTATGAATTGAAACAATTAAACAACACAGACACACAAACAAACAAATTGAACAAAGGGTCAAAGAAAAGAAAAGAATGCAAGAAACCTTAAATTTAGGCTTTGTTTGGCAAACAGTTGATAACAGTAGCGGTTAACTGATTTAATTAATTATTAACTGATGGCTGATTGTATTAGTTGAATTGATCAGCTGATTACATTAGTTGTTTGAATAAGAGTATTTGGTAAAATTAACTGTTTATAATTAACTGTTTGTATATTAAATGACATATAAAGGTATAAGTATATTTTATAAATTATTTGAATATTTTTTTTAATATTTTAAATTTTATATATTAGTTAGTATATTAAATTTTTTATAAACAATATATTATTATAATTTATTATTAAATTATTAAAAAAATTTAAATTAAATAATTTTTATAAATAATATTATATATTTATTCTATTAAATAATTTTTAAAATTATTATTATTAAATTATTATATATTTTTAAAATTAAAGAGTTTTTATAAATAATATCATATATTTATTCTATGGTAAATTATAATGAGGTGTTACTTCATAGATTTTATTTCAAAGAAGTGGTAGCGTTAGATTTTTTTTAAAATAAGTTTTAATTTTATGATTTATGAATATTATATATTAAAATTAGCCTTTTTAATTGTAAGAATGCGATTGTGAATTAAAAATTTTTAAAAATTATAAATCCATCATTAGTTAATTAATTTTTATATATGGTCACTTGTTTTCAATCGTCTTCATATGATCTTTCATCAGAAAATAAGAAAATATGGGTTTGAGAAAGTTCAGTTGGTTAAAAATATGTAAATTGAGCTCAAAATATTAAACAATCATAACTTTATACTCGATTGTCTATTTTAAGTGAATTATTTTTATTTCATATAACTTTTCAAGATTTACGTGCTAGTAAAACACTCTGGTTTGAAAAAAAAGGCCTTTTTAAGTGACTTTTCTTAATTTTTCTTTATTTTCTTATAATTTTTCTAACTTTGATCTTATTTTTATTAATTCAAATTCATTTGAATTATATATTAAATTTTTACTTTTTAACTCTTTTGATGTCTAGCAGTGTTATAATAATTTTTTAATAAATAAAACTATTAAAGAATAATATATTACTATTTGTAGACTAAATAGTAAAATGTTACTGTTTTATTCCAAAATAATAATACCAACTAAAAATTTTAAATAAATAGATAAATTAAGTCTAATTAATAATTAAACTATCAAATAATAGTATATTGTTATTCATTCTCTAGATAGTAACATGTTACTGTTTCGTTCTAACACAGTAACACTAATAAAAAATCTCAAATAAATGGATAAATTAAGTCTAATTAACAATCAAGCTACCAAATAATAGTATGTTATTATTCGTTCTCTAGACAATAACATGTTACTATTTTATTCTAAAATAGTAATACTAACAAAAAATCTTAAATAAATGAATAATAACATGTTACTATTTATTCTTTAGACAATAACATACTACTATTTTGATCCAAAATAGTAGCACTAACTAAAAATTTGAAATAAATAGATAAATTAAGTCTAATTAACAATCAAATTATCAAATAATAGCATATTATTATGTGTTCTCTATATAGTAACATGTTATTATTTCGTTCCAAATTTAATTAATACCTAAACTGTCAAAAAAGAGAATATTATTATTTCATATCAAAATAGTAATACTAATTAAAAATCTCAAATAAATAAATAAATCAAGTCTAATTAATAACCAAATTAGTAAATAATGGCATGTTAATGTTTGTTCTCTAGATAATAACATGTTATTGTTTTGTTCTAAAACAATAACACCGATCAAAAATCTAAAATAAATGAATGAATCAAGTTTAATTAGTTTTGTTCTTTAGAGAAGATGATGTTACTATTTCATTTGAAAACAGTAATACTAATAAAAAATCTCAAATAAATAAATAAATTAAGTTTAATTAATAATTAAATTGTTAAATAACATCATATTATTGTTTGTTCTTAAGATAGTAACATGTTATTATTTTGTTTTAAAATAGTAACACTAACAAAAAATCTCAAATAAATGGATAAATCAAATTTAATTAATAACAAAACAGTTAAAGAAGAGGATGTTACTGTTTCATTTCAAAATAATAACATTAACTAAAAACTTCAAATAAATATATAAATTAAATTTAATTAATAATAAAATTATCAAATAACATTATATTACTGTTTCATTCCAAAATAATAACACTAACCAATAATGTCAAATAAATAGATAAATCAAATCTAATTAATAACTAAATTGTTAAAGGAAGAGGATGTTACTGTTTCGTTCTAAAACAATAATACTAATAAAAAATTTCAAATAAATGCATAAATTAAGTTTAATTAATAACCAAATTGTTAAATAAAAAGATGTTACTATTTTGTGTCAAAACAGTAACATTAATAAAAAAATCTCAAATAAATGGATAAATCAAGTTTAATTAATAAATAAATTATTAAAGAAAAAGATATTACTATTTCATTCTAAAATAGAAATACTAACAAAAAATCTCAAATAAATAAATAAATCAAGTTTAATTAACAAGTAAACTGTTAAATAATAGTATGTTATTATTTATTTTTTAAATAATAATATGTTACTATTTTATTTTAAAACAGTAACACCAACTAAAAACTCTAAATAAATGAATAAATCAAATGTAATTAATAATCAAATTATTAAATAATAATATGTTACTATATCTCTAAGTTCTTATTTATTTTTATTTTTATCTGAACAAAAAAATTATTTTAATTCCTCAAAAATTAAATTTTTATTAATTTTATTTATAATTAAAATTTTATATTAATTTAATTTTTTTTAAATTAAAATTTCTTCAATTTTAATTCTTATAAGTTTTTAGTCTTTTATTTTTTATTTGTATTAAATTAAAAAATTTTCAATTTTAATATGTGGCAAAGAGAGGTTTCTATTTTGATACTTTTTATATTCTTGAAATGTATAGTAAATGAGTCTTTTCTCTTTTGGGTATCACGATAAATTCTCGAATGCAGATGTACTTAAATGAAAGAAAGTGACCTTTAGGTACCTCGCTGTAATAAATTGTAATAAACAATACCAGCCTGATTTTTTCCTTTTATTCTATTAAATAATTTTTAAAATTTTATAATTTATTATTAATTTATTAGATATATTATAAATAATATATTATTACATATTAAATATTTTTTAAAATTAAATTAATATGCTTTTTATAATTATTAAATTTTTTAATAATTTTTAGAAAGGACAAAATGAAAAATATAAAAATTTATTAGGGGTAATTTGATCATTTTTTCGAATTAACTGATTGAAAATACTGACCCCCTCAGCATTTTCAATTTTAGCATTTTAGGGACAATCAGTTAATTGAATCAATTATTTACCAAACACCAAAATGAACTTATTATCAAATCAATCAATGATCAAACTAGTTAACAGCCAACCAAACACAGCCTTAACCTTCTCGTAATTAGCTTTTCTTAGCTCCTTCAAGCACTTTTCCAGTAAGCGAAGACAAACCCTACAATGTGTGCTTCAACTGTGTAATTTCCAATACTAACAGCCTCAATCAAATATTCTAATTCTTCCAAATAAATCAAAATACTACACACCAATACACATAACCAGAAAATGCTGAATTGAAATCAAATACTGAAAGAATCTAATTGAACTGCTCTTCAGCGGAGACGATCAGTGAAGCACAATAATGATGAACGCTTGCATCGAATTAAAAGAAACTCTATAGAAAGCATGACCTACGATCAATGAAACTGGAAATCGGAACGAATCAGCATGATCGGAACACTGATATGAAACCGTGATCTTCAAGAATCGAGATCGCCCGTAGTGAGAGGGAAAGAATGATTGAGATGGACAATATTTTGTACCTGAATCGCCGATTTGGGCCGTGGCCTTTGCATTCCAATGAGCTTGTGAGGAATCACATGAGTAAAAATGATATCGGTGGCGAATAGTGCGAAAACAACTGTCTTCAATCTAAATTAATGGTAACGGATCCTACAGGAAAATTAAATAGAACTTGAGATTAAATGCAGAGCTGTTCAATCTAACTTACCAAAAAGGTTAGAGAAATGCAGAGTAATATACTGCAAATTTCAAATTAATGATAATATGGAAAGGGAAAATTTTATTTTCACCTCAGAGAGTACTTTCTATAAGAAAAATAATATATATACTAATAAAGAAATAATATATTATTTATATTAATAATTAAAAAAAGTTAACGTTTAAAAACTTAAAAAAATGATAAGTAAATTTTTTTTAAAATAAAAAATTATTTTATATTAAAAAATAAAATATTTTTATTTTAATATTTTATAATTATATTTTAAAAAAATATTTTTTAATAAATAAACAAAATCTTAACGCCAAATTGTATTTTGCTATAAACCCAAAAAGTACTAAGTATAGTAGCAGTTCTAGTCATGACCGTCACAAACTATTATTCCCAACCTGCAAGTACTAGCGGTTAACTGATCGTTGTTAAGATATTCATCTAGTACGGTGTCCCCCGCAAAAAAACCGCTGCAGTGCAGCCAACTTCTTTGTGATGTACTGGTGGTTCCTAAAATTTTTAGAAAGATTTTTATGTGTTCATTGGTTTCATCATTAGTGGAGTTTTTTTATTTTAAATTAAGTTATGTAATTTTCATTTTCACATTGAGAAAATTTTCACATAAAAAATTATCAATCTCTTAATTTTATTTTTTATTATTTTTTGTTGATTTATTTAATCAGATTGTAGAAAAAAATTATCTAAATGAATTCTAAATTCTTACAATGTGTTAAATGTCATTTTTCCTATGGTATAGTATGTCCATATCTCCTACATAGCGGAGCAAAACTGGAAAGCGAAGGCAAGACTATATATTGAAGGGAAATAAGGACCTTTTACTGTGGATGGCGGGTCAGTTTCAATTAAAACATTAAAAAGAAAAGAAAAAGTCAAATCAAAGCAGCCTGTGCAATTATAAAGATTAATGGTCTATTTAGAACGGTAGAAATGAAGGACAGAAGAAATGGGGAAGAAGAAGTTGGGGGAGAATGAATTTCTCCTATTTTGAAATGTGGAGAAAAGTTGGAAAGGAAAGAAGTTTGGACCAAAAGTATGGTGGACTCGCCATCAAACTTCTCTCTAAAATTAGGGAGAACAGAAGAGAAATTTGAACAATTTTTTTATCTTTCCACGCCATACCCTCGTCTTTTCCTTCTCTCACGTCCTGCTCCTGCACCTTCTTTCTTTCTTTCTTTCTTCTTAGTTCAAACTACTTGTTGCTTCCTTTACTGCTTTCTAGTGCTCTAGACGTTAGGATCCATCAGAGCTCGGCACCAAACTCCCGCAATTGACAATTGCAACAATGAAAGCTTCACGGCCGCAAACAAGCTAGTGGAGGCAAGAATGGCTATGTAACGTGCTCTCCCCTTACTGTTGTTTCTATCTGTGATCATATTGTTGGAAGATGCCTCCAATCCAAAGGTTGTTGTTCGTGTGGAAGAAGATACCACCAATGAGGATAAGAAATGCCAACTATAGAGTGCGTCCAGATGATTGCCTGAGGGAGATCCGAGGGCTCAACTTGTTGATTTGCTGGCCTTAGTCTGGGTTTCCAATATCTGAGTTGACCAAATCGGATTTGATCCAGTGATAACCTGGAATCATTGAATACCAAACCCGGATTAGTTTTTAATTAAAATTTTCCATTTTTAGTGTAAATAATATACTTTTTCAGTTTAAAATTTTTTAAATATTATTTTTTAATTATTAATATAAATAATATATACCTTGTTTATCAATTTAATGCTGCACCATTGTATTTAGTTGTAGATATTAATTTAAATATATCCCCTGTTTTAATTAAAATTACATGTTTAATATTGCATGATTGTCTTTAGTGGAAGATTTGGACATAATTTTTAGTTGAGGTTTATGCAATATGTAAGGAAGAGCTCATTAAAATAAAAATTATAATTAGTGTGAATTTGAGAGATTATGAAACCTATTTTATGTAAATTTGTTAATAATATGTAAAATTAGAATCGCAAAGCAATAAGTTAAAATTTTGTTTCATGGTAGTTAATAGTGCATAAATTAAAATTAAGACATGGAAATGCAACACTATAGAAGCATCACAAAAATAAACTTATTTTAGCCATTTTTCATCTTATGTGAACAACACTAAAAAACAATAATAACATTACTCATGTCTTGGCTTTCATACAAACTAAATTAAAGACACTTGTGACACTAAATTTTTTTTTTGAAATACACACACACACACACACACATATATATAGAGAGAAAATTTTTTACATGTGAGATATTCAGATTTATGTCTATTAACACCTAATCCAAACTTTAACTAATTTTCATAAAATCATTTTCTTAAAAAATTTTTTTCTATTTAAGTGATATTTGAGAGTTTATATCTATAAAGTTTATAAAACATATTCTAAATAAGTTGTTTAGGAAAAAATTAAGATTTAAAAATACAATAAAATTTTCTATTATGTTTATATAAACCTTTTTCATATTAATGTTGTAGTAACCATTTCAATAAAATAAATAAATTATCCACTGCTTTTAAAATGTTTTGAGTAATTAATTATTTTTGTATTAAATAGCCATTGTAATTATCTTTATGGCCAAAAAATTAAAATTAAGTCCTTGGAATATGCACACATATATGTGTATATCTTTGATTTTATAAAACATGTTGTAGGAATTTTGTTCAATTAAAATTTAAAGCTAATGCAAATATATTTGAGAATTATATATTAATTATCTTTGCTATTTAATGTGTATCACTTAAATACCCATTTTGAAAACATTATTTGTGTCGCCAATAAACTAGTTAGGTTAATGTTTTTTCAGGTTACATTTCCTCCTACTACATATGTTCATTTTAACACTTATGTGTTAAGATATCACCTTCACAATATAATTAAGCAACAATTTAGGACAACTACAAAATATAAGAATGAAAATCTGCAGTGTTATATGAAAACTTATCAATGTTGTTATTTTACACAGATTGCTCTTGTTAATAGGTATTATGTTTGAGGCACTTATCCAAGGATACACTCTTAGAGGACCTACATCTTCATTACTTTTCCAATTAATCTTCATAGACCTTTCCTAATCTCATAGGTATGTTTCTAGAAGCTTCATACTTCTTTATGCATATACTTATAGGTGTGCACTTTATTCCTATGTGTTTTCTATTCAATTTGTGTTAATAATCTTACCTTAGTTCGTATACAATGAAGCTAATACGTATGTCTACATTTATGCATGTCTATTGTCTGTAATATTTAGTAGTTACAAATTATAGATATTTCACAAGTGACTATGGAAGATAATGTGGATGAGTATTATAAAGAGCAGTTGGAATTAGACTAGTTACCTATTATTGATTTAATGAAGGAATGGGATAGATTATGTTAAATGTATGTGGTTCAACTTGTATGTTATATTGGATATTTTATGTATTTGTTAGAATTGTAAGCAAATATTGTGCATAGACCCATTGATGAAGCGATAGAAGTAAGAGATCATATGGGACAACAACTCTTACAAAACCTGCTTCAATCAGATAAATATCATGATGTACTACATATGAGTTCTCACACTTTCTTATGATTATGTAAAAAGATAAGAGCAACAAGTAGAGTGAGGGATTCCATTTATTCCACTGTGGAGGAATAAGTTGTGAAGTTCTTGCATATCTTAGCATACAATGTAAAAAATAGAACTATATTTTTTTCTTCCATTGATTGGGAGAGATAGTTAGCTGTCATTTTCATAACATTTTATGGGCTATTGTATCTTTCGAGGATGAATATCTTATGCAGCCTTCTACATTTGAGGTTCCTGCACAAATACACAATAACAATATATTTTATCCTTATTTCAAGATAATATAATAAATTATGTAGGATGTAATTATTATTTGAATTAAGATTGTTTAGTTATCATACTGTGTAATTATATTAAATATAAATGATTTATAGGATTGTATTGGAACTCTAGATGAAACACATATATGAGTGAAAGTGTCAAGGAAAGATGTTCCTCACTTTCGAGGAACAAAAGATTATCCAACATAAAATGTGTTAGCAATGTATTCTTTTGATATGAAATTCACGTATATATTATCTAGTTGGGAGGGAATTGCATCTGACTCTAGAATTGTTAAACATGTTTTAACTAAGAGAGAGGATAGATTAAGAGTTCCAAGAGGTAAGCATCAATTTTATATTAGAATGCACAATGATAGATCAAGGTTCGAGCATATAAGGAGTTTCTTTTTAGAATTATGTTTTTTGATATGTATTTGTATTATTGTTGTAAATCTTAGGCAAATTCTACCTAGAAGATGCAAGGTATCCTTTAAAAGGGGTGTACTTATACCTTACAGAGGTGTACATTATCACCTAAAGGAGTACACTACCAGCAGACCTCAAAATGCAAAGGAAATATTTAATTATCAACACGGATCATTGAGAAATGTAATAGAAAGGGCATTTGAGGTCTTGAAAAAAAGATTCCTAATAATTGCTAGTAGTACAAAACCACATTACTTTTTCAAAACCATGATGGATATTACTATTGTATGTTATATATTACATAACTTTCTAATGGACGTTGATCCTGATCCATGGTTGATAGATGAGATTAATCGTGAGCTGCTAGATAGTAATGTAGAAAATATAGGAGATCGTGAATCACGGACCATAGAGCAAGAATACAGGCATGAGTTTATCATGAGAGAAACATAGTAGCCCATATGTGGAATAATTATCAACAAAACTTGTCATAGTCCATATTATTTATACAACAACTCTTTATATATTAATATTTGATGCTTATGAATCTTGGCTATTGATGTGGTTATGAACTATATTTAGTGTTTGCTCTATATAAGTTGTATTTTACGGATTCTTGCACCTCTCTTTGTAACGTGATTTGAATTTCCACAATTGAAAAGCAAGAGTTGAATGTTGTGTATTTATCCACCATCATAGTATATTATGTCTTATATTTTATATTGTATACATATGTGTCGTATATCATGTATTATTGTATATCATTTCATATTCTAAAAGCATTGATTGTGAATAGAACCTCCAAGTTGCACTGCACATAAGCGTGATAATTATATGTGTGAGTTATTTGCTACCAAATAAGTTCTACATCATGCATGCTATACACACTTTTGTAATCTTTATACTATCAAAAACTACTTGGTTGTATAATGCTTTACAGATTTTGATATGCTGAAGAACAAGAAATTCGATAACAAGGGAGAGGGTTCTTTTAAAGATTTACTATGATGGATACTCGACATGGATGCTATAGGTATGTTTGGATATGTTTTGTTTTTGTGTTTTTAGAAATAGTTTTCAAAAGCTATAGATTTACTACAATGGATGCTCGACATGGATGTTATGGGTATGTTTGGATATGTTTTGTTTTTATGTTTTTAAAAATAATTTTCAAAAACTATTTTCTTGTTCTCAAAAATTATTTTTAAATTGAAGAAAAATTAATATTAGAGGGTAATTAATGTTGCAAATAAGAAAATATTTCATTTAATTACAAAACTAATATTTAAAATAAGAAAACAAATTCAAAAAATAACTAAAAGTTATTTTTATTTTCTTATTTTTAAATTACACATTTAGAGAACAATTTTTAAAAATAGATACTGAAAATAGGTTGCCAAACATGTTTTTCTATTTTTTTAAAAAAATAGAAAACTATTTTTAAAAATAGTATCCAAACAGACCTTATGTTGTTGGATTTATTATTAGAAAAGGTGTAAAAAGGAAATAGCCTACATGGCACATTCATTTCCATGACTTATGCTAGTGTGGTGGCAGAGCTAAAGCAGGCAATAGGTCCATTCTTCCAAAAATAGCATATCAAAAATTGAATGAAGAATAAGAAGTCCAATAGCGAGAGAGAAGGTTCTTCTAGAGATTTACTATGATGGACGTCTGACATGGATGCTATGTTGTTGAACTTATTACTGGAAGAGGTACAAAAAAAATCACCCAGATGACATATTCACTTCCATGGCTTATGCTAGTGTGGTGGCAGAGCTAAAGCAGATAATAGGTCTATTCTTCCAAAAGTAGCATATCAAAAATCGAATGAAGACATTGAAGGAAAACTTTAATGAATGCTATGATCAGTTCCATCGTTGGAGTGGAATTGCTTAGAACTCAACCACGCATATATTTGAGGCTGAACTAGAAGTGTGGAGTGAGATCTATAAAGTAAAGTTAGCATAACTCATATACTAGAATTCTACTATATTAACTTGTTGCATTCCTAGTATGGATGACACCAATATTAGTATATAATGATGCGATTGTCTATGTATCTGTAGGCTAAGCCCGAGGCCCATAAGTAGAAGCGTACACTAATACATAACTATGACAAGTTATTGAAGCTATTCGAAAGAGATAGGGCTACAAGAGTATACATTGAGAGTACAACAGACAAGTTAAGAAAATGGGAGAAAGAAAGGTTGGATCTGAATGATAGCTTTGATCAGATATTAGATTCTAATATTAATTAGGGAAGTGATACCCCCAATTATACTGGGTATTTTGACATATTTAGTCCTGAATGTGCTCCCTCCAACTACTCCTAGGAGCATCCCCACTCAAATTAGTCTCAAGGCACATCATCATCAAAAGGTTCAAAGCGGAAGGTGCCTACGGTTGATTTAATTGAGAAAGGTTATAAGAAGTTGAATATGGGGATTAATAACTTAACTAATGCTATGAGAGATGTGGCAGAAAAGCATGTCTAGATAGCTAAAAAGCATGCTCAAATTGCCAAAAGATAACTCTCCATCATGGAAAACAGTAGACCTCATCACTATAATGAGGCAAAAGTGTGGACAAAGTTAGAGAAAATAGGAATACTTGAGAAATATCAATTGAAGTGTTACAACTTCCTTTACAAAAATGAGAAAGCAAAGAAACAATTTTTTAGGGTTCTACCTTATTTAAAATTATAGATGTTGTATTAGCTTATGGTCAGTGTAGGATTTAGTTGAGCCACCATTTGAGTTACGCATTAATGCCTTCTTTTTGTTAATATTTTAATGTGATTAATGACCTTATTGTATTTTTTATAAAAAAAATGGAGTATTAGTAGTGTGCATAGATGGAGGTTCTTGTAACTACATAAAAATGACCATTATCGTTTGACTTGAATTACAAATTTATATATTCTTCGTCTTTGTTTTACTAGAAAGTAGAAATATGTTTTCTATTTCATTGTGCTGGATATTTAGCTGAGACAATTGTGGCTTACGAATGTGCTTGTTGTTGTAACTATATCTCTACAAATAGAAAACATCACAATGAAAGAAATGTTTTATTATAATAAATGCATAAATTGTTTGATTTGATGCACAGGTATTGAATGAATCAACATTGCTTGTTGCCATCGTGTTGGCATAGTGTGAGGTCATTGAAGATAGACTTAAAAGGAATGGTTACAGTGGAATTGAGGTGATTTCGAAGCAAAATTAGGATTTAACATTCATTATCCTATATATCAGTAAATCTTGTATTAACTGAGCAAAGTGAACCTATTTTGTTCATGCATTGTATATGATGATGGGAACTTGGATTATGAATTGCATATTTATGTCATGTTATTGTACTTTTGTATAATTTAAAGTACTTCTATTTAGTTTTAATACTGAGATAGTATATCTCAATGATTAAGTCTCAGGTAAATATTCGGTTTATAGCCGCTAATCATAAAAGGATATAACCTTATTGCCTATTGCCAATTTACTTAGAAGACTAAACTCAATTATGGGATGATATTGGATGACAAAGTCAATTTTCCATACTAGCTTTTTTTAAGCAATTTAGCTAAAAAATATGTTATGAGGGAACTGAATGATAAAAAGCATTGATTATGAAGATAATTCAATTAAACTCTTATAACAGTTCCTTTTTTTTGTGTAGATTATGAATTTCAAGATTTATTGAATGAGAAATACCTAATTATGGAAATAGAACTTGTATGTATATTTTATTTACATTTTTTAAGAAATATTTTATCTGTGATAAATTTTTACTTTGAGTTCTATTTTGAAAATTTATTAATTATATTTTTATAATTCATTATTTTAAACAACACATCTATCTTCATCTTTTATATTGACTATATCAATTATATTTTTAGAATTCATATAGTTAAAATTCAGCATACTTTCACTAAGCAACCAAGCTTGAATTCTTTGTATTTATGTGTTTGTATATATATTCTTTCATCGTTAGCTTTTATAAATTTAATTCAATATAAATATATGATTATTATTAAATATAATTAAGTGAACTTTATGTAATTATATTTTCATTAATTAAATCGGATTAATCATAAAATTTTATTGTAATATTCATAAAATTTTAATTGAACTAAAAATTTTATTACAATAAATACAAAATTCTTTCAAAGGGAAATACCTAATTTTTGCACCATTGGGTTTCCAATTATGCTCAAAAATATTTTTACCCATATGGTATTATTGAATATCATAGAATGATGTTATAAATATATATATAATTTTTAATTTTCATAAATATATTTTCTAAAAGATAATTTTAATATTAATTTTTAAATTTTTTTAAATATAACTAATAAAAATTAATTATTTGTCAGAGGACATTTTTGTTCCAAATGTTTTCCCTCATTAAAATGTTTACGTTAACAACATCTTAATAAATAAATAAAACCCTCGTTAGCACATTAAGAAAAAATTGCATTGACATGACCTTTTGCAAAATTTATGAGAAAGCTTTAAAAAATTCATAATGTTTTTTTAACTTTTCACAATTTATAAAAAATTCCTATTTAAGTAATATTTGAGAATTTATATCTATAAAGTTTATAAATTATGTTGTAAATATTTCTTTTAGCAAATAATTAATTTCTAAAAAAATAATAAAATTTTGTAGAATGTTTGTATAAATCTTTATTATTTTTTTAGTAACCATTTTAATAAAATAAATAAATTATCCACTAGTGTTCAAATTATGTTTTGACTAATTAATTATTTTTGTATTAAATAGTAATTATAAATTTCTTTATGACCAAAATTTGAAATTCAAACTTGTTTTAAAAGGGAAATACCTAATTATTGAAATATTCTATGAATTTTTTTTCAAACATTAAAAAATATTTTATTTGTTAGATATATTTAATTTGGGTCTTATTTTAGAAATAGAACTTATATTTTTTTAAAATTCATATTTTTAAAATACACATCTATCTTCATCTTTTACATATAAAGGTATAATAGTCATTTTATACAAATATAACTTCTTTTTTTCCTAACTTCTCATTTTCCAAACAAAAGAAATCACTTCTCCTATAATTTCTTTCTCTCCTAACTTCTCATTTTCCAAACAATATAAAAGAAATTCTTCTTTCCTCTCACTTTTTTCTCCACTAACTTCTTTCTTTCCCAATTTCTTTCTCCCCCCACTTTTCTCCAATCCAAACAAGCTATAAAGGAAGGGGTGTGCTTTTTTACTCCATTTGCTGCTACCCGACTACTCAAACCTAAAGACGAGTCTGGTCAAGTTTCACTTATTATTATGGTAGGTTAGTTGAAAAAAATGGCCTTAAATATGAAATCGATCGAGTTAGGGTTGGAGATTGCTATCCGCCTCGACCTGAAATTTGACCCAATATTAAATCAAATAATGAAATTCCCTTTCCTTTTTAGATAGCTAATTAGCCAAAGTGCGTGCTAGCTACTATCCTTCTCAAAAATTCCATTTCTAAAATCCTAGTTCGTGTTCAATTTAGTGTTCTACACAAAAGCAAAACTTATCTCACAATCTCATACCTAATAGCTCATTAACTTGGTCGAGGGTAAGTCCTTATCGTCATCCTATCAAAGCCACCAGCCAGAGTTCATGCCTCCATTGTCACTATTTAGTTTACCGCAGCATTTGAGGCAAAACCTCATTTTTCTCCTACTTGCCTATCAAGCAACAAGCTCTAGCAAAGCTTTAATTAGTATTTGTTATCGTTTTCGTTTATACCGTTCCACCAAGTTGATTTTTTGAGCTCTCACTTTATTAGCCACCCACACTCATGATTTGTGTTTGTGAATCTTTGTGACCCATAAATCAGAGTTATTGCATTGCTACTATGCTTAATGGGCTGTGACAAAATTGCTTAGTTTTAGGTCTTTCCCCTTTATAATTAGTAGCAATTTTTTAATTTTTGCATCACTTGTATGATTTCATAGTTAATGTCGAGGTCCTTCATTTCATTTGGTTATAGGTCTTATGATTATGTGTTATTTTTCCTTTCTTTACCGTCTGAGTCACTCAAAATGAATCCATAATTTGATTCATATGTTGATCTAAGAAATGCCTATAAATAGGCAGAAGAAAGAATTTTAAAAGGTCAGTTAACATTTTTATTCATAAGAATCATTTAAAAACTCTCTCTCTCTTTCTTTTTTCTTTACACATAAAAAAAAATTTAGGCCATGAACAAAATTATCTTTCTAAGTAAACATTAGATCTTGAATCTTCTGCTCTGAACTTATGATATTTAATTTGTACAAATCCAATTAATATTCTTTTATATTTACCAACATTAGTATCAAAGCTTGATTGTTTATTTTTTTATTCACTCTTAAATATATATATACACAGACATATATATATGCATGTATCATTTTTTATCGTAATTCATTTGATGAAACATAGTGTGAATTTCCTCTTCTAATATTCTATCATTTATTACTAGTAATATTTTATCTTACTTTTAAGGGAAATATTATATGATTATATATGTAAATGGCACTACTGCACTGTGAAAATTTTCCTCTATGATCTATCAAAAAGCTTCCATTTTTTTTTCAGAAATCCCTCATTTGCTATTAAAAATCATATCAAAATACAGTTGGATATTTTCTTTAAAGGTTTCATAAGAATCTTTTTTTACCAAATAAATAAAAGGTTTAAAAAAATAACATCCATTGATAGCAATGATTTTGTAATCTTTTATGGGATCATTGTATCCAAATCCATATGCTTCAGAAATGTCATGATATATGTCAAACCACCTTAAAAAGCCACACCAATCATGAATAGTGCACCCCTTTCATGATTTGAAAAATAACTAAAAATAATAATAATAATGTGGACCACTAACTGGGCTATGAAATAGGAGCCTTTCGTAAGGATCCAAAAGTTGCCAGGTTAAAAATTTATGTTCAACCCTCCCTGGATCTACTAAGAAGCAAAATGTAAAAATTGAAAAGAACAGATTAGAAAGCGGGATTGGAATGAAATGGAATTTAAAAAAAAAATTGAAAAGACAGTTTAAAAAATTCTAAAAAAAAGGTTAAAATAGTTTAAAGAAATTATCATAAATAGTTATAAAAAAAACTATTAGTAGTAGGATTTGAACCCACAACCTAAGTTGCCTAACAATATTGATATACCATATTGGTATAGTAGAATTTTTTTTTCTTACACTTTAAATTATTTTTTTATATAATTATTGTGAGAATTTCTTTTACACAGTGTTTACATGATGTACAAAATTTTAAAAAAATGATGATGGAGATTATTTTTAAGCATAATTTTTTATGAAAATTATTGCTTTGGAGATCTAATTAAGTTTTTTTTTTTGTATATGTCACAGAAAAATAGTGAGACTCATACATATACCAAGAGTCATTGAACTCTAGTATAAAGATAAAAAGTCAATAAGTTAACTGTTAAGCTAAAAAATCTCTAAGTTGACCTAAAAGTTTATAATGATAATTTTATACATCTTGTAAATCATATTATTAAGTTTCATGATAAAGTTCAAAATTAGATATGAGCTGGTATTTTAAAGATGATCCAGAATTTGAAAAAATTAAAGACTTTACAAAAAGCCTTACCTATCAATTACAAAAAGAATATATTAGATTCTTTATTAGAAAGATAAAGGGGATACAAATAATATAATAATATTATCCATAAATTTGTATTAGACTATTTAAAGTGTAAAAATCATAGACGTTACTTGAATTTTTAGTAGCATTGTAGGTTAGATAAGAAATCTAATACTAAAATCAAGTTTCCCCAAGAGCTATATGATAAGTTCATTAGCTTTTTTCCATAAAAAATTAAACATTTGAAAACATTATAAACTTTAAGTAGATGTTTGATATCTGATATTATATGTAATTTTTTAATTATTTTTTATGTATTATATTATTAAAATATGTTTTAATTTGTGTAATTTTTTTAATTAAAATTGTATATCTATAAATTCTTTTATTTAGTATACTTTGGTTAATTATTTATTTTAATATTAGTCTCACATTAGGAATTTAGATGATGATTGAAAATGTAGTGACTTTTTGGCTCTAAACCTTACATGTGAACTAGTTCTAACATAATTATTTAAAGCCAAAGTAGACATGTATGTATAGCTAAACATTAATTACATGCAATTTTGTCCATATGTAGAACTTTATGTCTCTATATACATAATTGATATTACTTCTAAAAATATTATCGCTGAACTCAATAAAGGTGAGAAATTGAATGGTTAAAATTATGAAATTTAAAACATTCAAAGCAATTTACGTGAAGGACTGTCTTTAACAAAATATATTATTTCGTGCTACGGAGCCCGCAAAGGGGTTGTGGATACTGCATGAAAATTTAATATGTGTTAGAAGAGTGAGAGGCTTTAAAAGCACTTAATATTATCCTAGAAGAGCTTAAGGTAAGAAACATAACCCAACATAGGTGGGATTTAGAAGCTTATGAAGCCTGAAAAAGATAGAATTCTCTTACTCACATTACATTGTTAAGCAGCTTGTAGAATGACATCATGCAAGAATTCAAGAATTGCAAATTGGCTAAGGACTTGTGATCTGCTCTAAAAAAATAAGTTTGGTGGAACATTTATCACCAAACTAAGATCTTTTATGATTAAATTTGACACTTACCAAAAGAAACCTGAACATTCAATGAAAAAATATTTATAAGAAAAGTTAAATATGATATATGAATTAAAGGATGTAAGTTATGTGCTGATTGATGAGCAACAAGTCTAAGCTATAATTTACTATTTGCCTCATTCCTGGGAACATATAAGAATACATTTAATCCATAATGAAAACATTTGAATGATGGGTGATATTATGTGTCGCCTTAAGTTAGAAGAAGAAAGGCTTGAGGTTCTTAAGCCTAATACAGACGTATATATGGCTTTATCCAGTTCAAGAAAAGTTTCTAGGTGAAAGCATAAATATAAAAACAGGTTTTAAGATGCAAGAAACAAAATGGTTCATTTTAGTAAGAAATCAAAAAATAACCAACATAAGAAAGGAAAACATCCTTTCAAAAAGAATGACATGGCTAAGGTTAAGTGCTTCAATTGTAATAAGAAAAGGCATTTTAATTGTGATTGCCATGAACCTAAAAAGGTATTAAGCTACACTCTAGTGTGTAGCTAGTTCTAATTTTCTAACAAATTCTTATCCTTTGCAAATTGTAGACTTAGAGGCAATAGATCACGTAGTAAAATATTAAGACACCTTCATGGAATTTCGGGGAATACCATATGGAGTAAAATGGATCTATGTGGGAAATAATGCATAAGTTGTAGTTCAAGGAATAGACACATGCAAGTTAGTTTTGCAAGGTAGCTGAAGTCTACTTTTGCATGATATTTTATATGTACCTTAGATTTACCAAATTTTAATTTTTGTATTGATTTTGTTAAAACTCAATTTTAGTTCGTATCTTACTAATAAGAATATTGAATTATTTTTAGGAACCATTCATTATGGATTTGGTTATATAATAAATGATTTTATTATCATAGATACTGATAATTATAAATGTAATCTTAGTTATTCCATATTTACATCATTGCATAATTCTAAAATTGATGTGAATGTTTAGCATGCTCTACTTAGCCATATTAGTCAATATCGTATGGATAGACTAGCTAAAGAAGGGCTATTGCCTAATTATAATAAAGTAGATCTATCTACTTATAAACATTGCTTAGCAAATAAAAATACCAAAAAACCATTTGGAAAAGGAATCAAAGCTAACTTCCCTTTGCAATTAGCCCATTCTGACATATATGGTCCAATAAATGTAAGAGTTAGGCATGGAGTTTTCTATTTTATCACATTTATAAATGATTTCACTCAATTTAGTATTGTCTATTTGATAACACACAAATTTAAAGCATTAAGTTGCTTCCAAAGCTATATGAGCTTAGTTGAAAATTAATTAGACAAAAAAAAGCATTACAAATTGATCATGGTCGTGAGTATTTATTTTATCAGTTCAGATAACCATATGATGAAAAAAGGATTCAACATCAATTGACAAATCCACACACTACTCAATAAAATGGTATTGTAGAGAGATGAAATCAAATGCTCTTAGAAATGATTAGGTCTATGATGGCAAGCAAATTTGCATATCACTTATTAGGTAATGTACTCTTAACTGCCACATTTATCCTTAACCGTATGCCTAGCAAATCAATTTCCACTACACTATATAAGTTATGGATAAAGTGAAAACCTAACCTAAGTATTTTACAACCTTGGTGATGTGCAACCTATGTTCTAGATACCTCAAACCCATATGGCAAATTAGGTGCTCGAGGAAAGAAATGTATCTTTATCAAATACTTAGAACATTTGAAAGACTATGTGTTCATTAGTGAGCATGACAGTGAGTATCTCACAAAATTTGAATAATGAGATGTCACATTCTTAAAGAATGATTTTCCTAAACAGGTTGATATAAATCAAGACTTATCTTATATGAGACCATGGATGCAAGCACTCAAGACTTACTTTCTTCAAGTGGGAGAATTTTAAGGAATATGTTTCTAATTTTAAGTACGAATAAAAGTGATCTTGATCAATGTAGGAGTAATCCAAATGACAATGCTCAAATGAATAATGATTCTACTTTGAGTGGGAGCAATTTAAAGATTCTTGAGAAATGTGTTTCTCTAGAGCCGTAATTGTGACATACTAGTAGAAAAGTCATTCCTCATTATCATTTTAACATTAAAAGTGGTGAAGCTTTTATGGCCATTATACAAGATGAAGATGAGCCAAGAAATATCACAAAGGCTCTCTTTGGCCCTAATAAAGAAAATTAGAAAAAAGTAATGGAAGAGAAGATGGAGTTTATGAGGTTAAATCAAGTTTAGGTACTTGTTGATCTTCCACACATATGTAAGGCCATTGGAAACAAATGGATTCTTAAAATCAAGTGCAACGTTAATGGCACTATTGAAGAATACAAGGATAGATTAGTAGTAAAAGGCTACACACAACAAAAAGGAATAAATTATGAGGAAACCATTTTACAGTTGTTAAATTCACCTAAATTCATTTATTATTAGCTATAATTGCTAGTATGGATCTTGAATTATGTCATATGGATGTAAAGACTGCATTTTTCAATAAAGATTTGGAAGAGGAAATCTACATGCAATAACCTATAGGTTTTATTAAAGAGGGCCAAGAAAACAAAGTTTGTAGACTTTTAAAGTCTATATATGACTTGAAGCAGTCTTCAAGATAATGGTATTTTTACTTTCATAATGTGATTATATCAAATGATTTTATCATGATTGGTGAAGACCATTGCATATCTATAAAAAGGACCAAGAATAAATTTATAATTTAATCATTATATCTTGATGATGTACTTATAGTTAGAAATAGCAAAAAGTATGTTAACAAAATTAAAGAATAGTTACCATCTAGTTTTGAAATGAAAAATAAGGGTAAAGTTGCATATATTCTTGGAGTTAAGATTTCAAGAAATCGTTCAAAGAAATTATTGTGTTTGTAACAAGAGTATTATATCAACAAAATTCTTGAACATTTGCAAATGCGACATCATAAACCTATAGATACTCCTATTGTTAAAGATAAAGGTCTAAGCCGAAGGATGTGTCTTAGGATTACACAAAAAGAAATATATATGAGAAAAGTTCTATATGCAAGTATAGTTAGATGTTTGATGTACATAATGATAGGTACAAGACTGGATATCTATTTTACCATTAGCATAATAAGCTGATATTAGTTCAACCTAGGCCCAATACATTAGAAAGCAATTAAAAGGATACTAAGGTATCTAAAAGATATTGTTGACCATTCATTGTGTTATGAAGGAAATGATTTACAATTGAAATGCTACATTAATGTTGATTGGGGAAGAGACTTAGATGAAAGGAAGTTTACTTTTGAGTATATCTTTTTACTAAATAATGGTGTCATATCTTGGAGAAGTAAGAAGTAATCATGCATAGCCTTATCCATAATGGAAGCTGAATTTGTAGCATTTTCAGTAATAGTACAAGAAATAATATGGCTCAAAAGGTTCTTGGATTATTTGGGTGTAAATGCTAACATTACTACTCCAATTTTAGTAAATTATTATAACCAAGCAACAATAATATATACAAAGGATGCTAAATATCATTGTAAAACCAAGCACATAGATACAAAGTACAACTTGTAAGAGATATAGTTGCACATAAAGAAGTGAACATGAAATATATCTCTACACATTAAATGGTAGCAGATCCTATGACCAAGCCTATTTCTCAAAATGTATTCGTAAAACATATAAAATCTCAAGGAATGTGTAAATATTGATAAAATTATTGTAATTTTTTAACAATATTCATAGAATATTAATGTTTGAATAATAAATGTATTTATTATAAGCCTATATATATATATATATATGTATATAAGAATGTTTCTTAGAATATTCTTGAGTGATTGAAAAGTATGTTAGACAGATAGAAGATTAATTCATTCATATAGGTAAACATCTCTAGTCAATTTTCATAATTGATAAAAGATAAGACAATTTTAAGTTTCTTATCTAAGTGATAATCGAGAGTCAAGCTTAAAATGTGAATGTCACCTTATTAATGAACAAGATAAAGTTATATATAGGACTATAAGTGAATTAATGAGGAATTCACTCCATTTGTCTAAATTGCCAGATATGAGTTCTGATGGAAATAAGAAAGAATAGATTGGTGAACTTAGACTAAACATTGAGTATGTCTGAACCATTATTTGTATGGTATTAATACATTGTATAAAGATATATATTCCATGAGAAAAGAAGAGAATACTTTAACATGTGCTTCATACCACGTGTGAAAATTTTGACTAATATAGGTTATCAAAGTCTAGATTTCAGCTTTGATGTATGAGACCTTTGAGGGAATAAAGACCTCATATTGTACTTTTATAACTTTATTTTATTCTTGAGATTTAAATTTAATAATTACTATATTAGAGTGTTACCAAAGCACTATGAGAGATTCAGCTTAGTGGGACATTACTAGAAAAGCAAATCAAATTAAAGTCAAGAGATTTAAGAAAAGAAAAAGATCATTAAATGTATCACATTATGTTTGTATTCACCGGTATACTAGTTATAGTGTGTCTATAATTATGAATACAATATCTAATGCATATGAATGAGATGATTTGAGGAATTCAAATGTGATAAAATGATCTAAAGTGTTGTATACTTAAAGTCTATTCAAGATCCATTGTTTATCGAGAAGCTATATATTCCTAATAAATGAATAACAAAGAGCTCTCAAAGTATGCTTGTCACATAGCTTGTTTTCTTATATGATTTGTTACAGAGAAGAAGAGATGATGTTCTTTTATGAAATGCTGAAAGAGTATGGATCCCATTATGTGCGAGTGGGAGATGTTGGATCATGGATTCGGATTATCCAAAATGGGTCTATAACTCGATCCATACCCCAACACAAGAAATATTTATAAATAGGCAGAAAGAATTTAAAAAGGTTAGTTAACATTATTATTCATCAAAATTATTTAGAAACTCTCTTTTTTTTTTCTCTTTGCACACAAAAAGGAAATTTAGGCCATGAACAAAATTGTCCTTCCATATGATTGCTAATACGACCAGTAAAAGTAAATGTTAGATCTTGAATCTTCTGCTATGAAATTCTAATATCCTAATATGTACAAATCCATTTAATATCCTTTTATATTTACTAACATTTATGCTATACCCAGTTTCACTTGTTTTGGGAAATGGCTCTAATGTCAATGATGATAAATCAATCTAGGCTCCATATTAGTTTTCTTGCATTTCATTTTGTGTTTTTTGCATGTACTTCAAGTCAATGTTCTTTCTAGTTGTTCATATTTTCTTATGATTTTTTTTCTAATTATATGCTTAAAACTTTCTTTTTTAATTCTTATTCTAGTTTTGTCGGACTCGCAACCTAAATTTAGAGGTGGTTATTCTATTTCACTGGCAATAATGGAAAACGTAAAGTGGAGACTTATTGACTTGTAGGAAATGAAACAAATTTACTTGTTGCATTTGCACACATATCATTTCAACAACATAAACTATTTTATTTATCAAGTTATTTTTTCATTTATATTTTAAAATATTCATAAAGGTTATACCTTGACACATACTTAAAAATTTCATAGAAGTGTAAAGTAAAAGTTAAAATTTCTTTTATTTAGTTAATTTTTGTTATGTATATGTTAAGTGGACTACTCTAATAAGAAAAACAAAATTGAAAGTAAAAGAGGAAAAAAAGGTCCTGACCATTTCTTATGGTTCTTATTGATTTAATTTAATCAATTTTATTCAATTCAATAGTTAAAATGGCTTTTAAATTTGACTAAACCAGATAACATAACAATTAATAGTTGGATTGCATTTCAATTTTTTAAAATAACAACGAATCAAAGTTTATGATGGATACTAAAATTGAAAAAAGTCGATCTTTCTATGTGCTTTACATATTGCTTATTTTTTAAAAGGAAAGTAAGAAATTAAGGTGACACAACTATTGAAAATTTGTGGTTTTGGTGCAAAATATGACAAACTTCCCTTGTTAATAAGCCATTGATAACCTGTGATTTTTCGTTTTGGTATTTGGAGATGTAGTACTACCAAAGCTAGCAAGATGAAGTCACTTGGGGTCTATGGAGGACATTAATCAAGTATTTAGAAATATTTTCTAATTTGATTTTAGTGTCAAAATGAAAGTTAGTACAAAAATTTGAAACTTAGCATGTAAACTATAGGGTATGTATGAAAAATCCTATTACTAATGTAAAAGAGTGCGCAATGATTTTACTTCTCATCAAATTGTTACAATGCCAATTGAAATTGACATTCAACATTTTCAATATAGGTGATGTTTGATAAATAACATTTTAGATAAATTTTAGTTAGTTAGACCAAATTTAGCTGGTTGACTTGGTTTTCAGCTAAATCAATTGTTTAATAAGTAGTTGTTTAAAACAACTTCTACCTTTGAATTAGTTATTTTTGAAAACGCTACATAATATAGTGTTTTGCTTTAGTTGATGCATTATGTATTTATAAAATAACTGAATTACCTCAATAAATTTTTATATTTCCTGATTTGTCTTTCTTGAAAAATCCTTTAATTGGTGCTCTACTCTTTCTTTTTTCTTGCATTTTCCTTAATTTCTATGGTTCATGAATTCACAAAGAAGCTACCAAATTGGAATTGAAGGAGAAGCTGCCAGACTAAAACAGGTGAAGCATTTTGAAGCTTAAAGTGAAAGAGAAATTGGTAAACTGGTAAGATTTTCTTCCTCTTTGTTATTGAGCCTTGTTTTTACTTTTTGGAATTTAAAAAATAATTGAAATTAAACTATTCAATTCAATTCATGACTTAGTTGGTGAACTTATAAAATTTAATTATAAGTTTAGGGAATCAATTTGTTGTAATTAGAACTGATTAAGCAAGGCCTCAAAGTTAGAAAGTAATACATAAGAAAAAGAATGAGTACATTACCTCAACCTCCATTCGAAGGTTTTGTTGTTTCAAATACTGGTTAAATACTAGTAAACAACTTTAATTGCATTAGTAACACCTCCAACTATTGATATATGGTTATCTTTTATCATCACCATGTTAAACAAACCCACTTTATGATTCTGACCTCCACCAATCAATACCTATAGTAAATACAATGTTTGTCAATTTTATTAAAAATAAATAAATAAATATATAGTTAATATAGAATCAAGCAAGTGATATAGATTGCCCATTTATCTAGTAATCGTAAACCTGGGGCAATTTTTTGTGTCTCCAATATATAAGCAAGGTATGCAACATTTGCCTTTGTCTATAAAACACATTAAAACTAGAAAAGAAATCTAGATATATAACAAAAAATTAAAACACAAGAATACACCAATCATTAGGCATAGTAGACATAACATATTTTTCCATTCTATCAAAACTAATCAAAATTCAAAAGCTGAAAATATCAATTTTTTTAATTTCATATTTGTTAGTCATATTTAGTTCATTACCTCAAATGATAATAAAATATATGTATAAAGTGCATATTAAGAATTTATGATATATAATCAAAACAATGCCTAACAAAGCACTGTTTAAGAGTCAACAGGAGTGATATTCTTATTTTCTTTAATGTTTTGTTAAGTTTCCCTAAAAATTTGTTTCAAATTTACAAGAAACCAACAAAAAAGGCCCTCCTTAAAAGTATAAATTTGGACTCTAGACAACCAAGATAAAAATTCTAATAGTTCTTCTAGTTAAATCTAATTAGTGTAGCCATTTTAGTAGACAACTAGCAAAGTTACAAATAATAAATAAAAATATATCCAATAGCTCTTTAAGAACCTTTAGAAATGACATCTAATGTAAGCTAATTTAGTTCAGTTTGAGGTGTCATTATACTTTGTTGTCTATCAATCACAATTTTATCAAAGGTAATTTGCCAAAATGTAAATTAATGAAAGAGTAAAGTACCTTGGTCAAAGTTGCAATATCACTCATCCTTTACATGAAGTTTAGCAATACCTTTTCAGCTACTACTATATAGTGTGCTCATCCTACTCAAATTATTGAGGATTAAAAGTAGCAATTTTAAAAATTATTTAAATACAATAGAAGTATGTTTGTCTCCTTTTCCTCCCTATGGTAACCTTTTCCTTATTGTTTTCTTACCACAAACTTTTCCAAACTAAAATCCCTTATGGACATAATCTTCATCCTTTTGAGACCACTCAACTTGAAATCCAAAAGTAACTTTGTAATGACTCAACCTGCAATGTGCTAACCATACATAATGTAAGTGCAAAAGCCCATTTCCTTTATAGCCATGCCCTCAAAGAAGGATCAACCTGATGAAGTATCATTTTTGTAAGTGCAATCCTAGCAATAGTCCCAACATCCTTTGCCAAGAAGTAGGCTTCCATTTTTATTTTAGAGAGAATGGTGGCCAAGCATGTTACATCACTTGCACTTGAAACACTTTTGTTACTCAATGCCATGTATGTAACTAACCGGTATAACTATCAAATAGAACAAATTATATATCAGTCTTTATTGAAGAAATATTAAATATAGGCCTTGATCCCCAACATCCTTTGCAAGGGCTAATTTAATAACTTCCTTCAACTCATAAGTTAGGTGTATGGGGGGCTTTATCATAAAGGACTCAGATGATATTACAAGGATTTTGATATCAATTGAAGACATTTTAATAACCTTCATACAGTTGAATATAATTAAAAAGAAACAACTTAACAAATTTATGATATATATTTATTGTCAATGGAACCTATTACTATATAGCTATCTATTTTGTAGACACTAAAGGCGATTTAGCATATTTTCTTCCATCAATTGATTTCATATGTAACTGATGCATTACTTATTTTATATTATCATAAGTTAAGCATAAAATTATCCCTACAACTTTTTAATATGTCAATTATACAAAATATCCATAACTGATTATAAAGACATATATTTTAGAAACTTACAAGAAAAAAAAACCAAAGAAAGTATAACCCAGCATGCTTCATATAGTATCATAAAATAATCACATGCTTATAGTTCTCTTTTCTCTTACCTAATATTAGAATCATAATTAAAGTCATAATAACTACCATAGGATCTTCCTAGCTAAGGTTGAAGAATTCTATAAAGTGTATGAAGCAAAATGATCCAAGTAAAAAAATTATGATATGAAAGACATTGAATAACTTCCCTTGATTTTTTATTGTGCTAGGCCTAGACAATTAGTTGGAAAGGTATACAAAAATAATGTAAAAAAATATCAGAACTGAAAAGACCATAGAAAGAGCCAGAAAAAAAAACAAAGCATTATAAACCCTGATAGAATGAAACAAATATATTGAGGTTGTACTAAGTAGACAAGTAAATGAGAAGAATGAAAGGGCTAAATATAATTTCAGAATATATTTATTCTCCCTGCAGCCTGTATAAGTTAGGATAAATGTTGTATGATTTAGGATATTTTTTATTTGTCTAGTTAGGTTAAGAATTAACTTTTTCATAGTCTTTCACATGTTAACTTTTTCATAATGCTTAGATATCTTTGACTCAACAAGGGAATAGAGAAGAAAGTCAAGAAGGGAAAGACATAAGAAGAGTTAGTTAGTTAAAATAAGCATTATATATTTTTGTTGATATATGTAATTAATTAATGGAAAGAAGTAAGGGGAAAAGCAGTGTAACAATTTCTCAAAGGCTACTATGGCAGAAGATAAAGATGGAGTTCCAAAAAAGAACCAAATTAATATGGGAAAAAGCTAAACTTAAAAATAAGTATGACCGGATGAGATCTAGATGGAGTCTTTGAAAGTAACTGAAAGGGAGAGAGATCGGATTAGGATGGAATCATGACAAAGGAACAATTGGTGCTAGTGATTAATAGTGGGATTTAAAAATTCAAGTTAGCTTTTTTTTTTGTTTTCCTTACTTTAATGCTAAAAAATTAAATAAATAAACCTATCTTAATTACTTATATTTTGTTTTATAGGAAAATAACAAGTTTTAAACATTTCGTGATGAAGGAATTGATCCTAAATTTGAATACAAAATGGATCAACTTTTTGGACACTTATTAGTTAAAGGAGGGTTTAAGTTTACTACTATAGGTAATCAACCACAAGAGTAAGAAACGAATAAGGCATATGTTCCTTCTTAACTTTATGTTAATAATACTCATAGTACACCATTTAGCTATGAAGATAATATGGATGAGACAAATGATCTTAACAATTACTATATAGAAGGTGCATGGAAAGAAATATGGAGACATTCTACCCCTACTTCCAGAGTTACATAAAATGAAAGGGATGAAAGAAGAAGAAGAAACAAAAGGGTTTCGTAGGCTAATGGTTTAGAAAGTAA
Source organism: Sindora glabra (assembly GCA_020226215.1). Taxonomy (NCBI): domain Eukaryota; kingdom Viridiplantae; phylum Streptophyta; class Magnoliopsida; order Fabales; family Fabaceae; genus Sindora; species Sindora glabra. The sequence continues at coordinate 24,281,433 of CM035230.1, read as the reverse complement.
CAAAAGCACAAAGATCATTTCTACGAGAAAAGAAGGAGCCACTGTAGTAATGTATGAAAAATTTGATGCTTTATTTGAAACTATTATGGAAAAAAATACTATTGTGATGAACTTTTTGAATTTCATTGAAACATCTAAGCATAATGTTGTGGATGCTTTAAAGCATAGTCTTACAGATGCTTTAAAGCATAGTCTTAGTAAAGATTTGTGCTTTACTTGGATTAGAGCCTAGTACCTTTGAATTTGATTTTGCTTGCATGTTGATTAAAGATCCATAAAAAAGGATAGCTTTTTTTGGTTTGCCAAGTGACATGGCAATAGTTGAATAAATAAAGTTTATGTACAAGGAGCGAAAGGTGCATTAAGATCATGTCTTAGGCATTTTTTTTGTTTAGTTATTGTTCTAGACATTTATAGATATGTACACTCGAACTATTTAAGTTATTATTTTAAATATTTATGGATACTTAGAATTTCTATTTTAGTTGAGGTTACTTTTGAAGTCATCCTTGTTGCTTGAACTTTGTAATTATCTAGATATTTATGCATGAATTTTACTATTTATCAAAAATTTATTGTTTAGAGTGATATTTTAGTAATTTCTTATTGATTTATATTCTCATGGAATGTTATCATTGCTGGATGTGTTGCCTTAGAAAATTATGCTTCAAACAAGGATTTATAGGGTTTTTTTAGGACGATGTTGATAGAAAGGTTTAAGTTTGATATTTTTACAATTGCTAGTCTCCTACTTGTGTTGTAGTGATGGTGGGAGATAGGATTATAGGAAGAAACTTGATTAATATCTTGTGAAGAATAAAGTGGGTTTAAAGATGAATTTTGATGTGATTCTTATAACAACATATTCATACTTAACAAGTGCTACTACTACTTAGCTATTTTCTAAAACCTAGTTATAGACAACAAGTCTGAGGATTACCTAACCCATTAACTCAAAAAAGAAAGAAATTATCCATAAAGGAGGGAAAAGAAGTTCTTATGTAAATGGAAAAATATCTTTGTTACTCATGCTTCGAGCATGAAACTTGCTAAATTTCTATCTTATGCATCCAAAACACACACTTTCTCACTTATTGAGAGTGATAAAGAGTGTTAGCAAGGTACTTCCAAAAACCATTCCAAACTCCTAACTAATGGAACTTTGGTGAAGGAGAAGAATCCACATTTCATGACTTGGAATTCCCATTAGAAGGTTTGTCTTGTTAGCTCTTGGTATTTGGACTATTATGAGAAAAGTAATTTGGACATGACCTAACTGTTAGTTTGTCAACTTTAAGGTTCAAGCATGAAGCATCTAGCACCCTAATGGGGCTCTAACTATAATTAGTGCTGACTTACTACCCAAATTGGTAAAAAAAACTTATCAGAGAAAATTTTTTGAACATTTGAAGGCATTTCAGATCTCTCTCCCATAAAATGAAAAACACTATAAAACTTAAAACATCACATAAGGAAAGAGGACAAAATTATAATAGAACAATAAGCTAATCATATATTGATACAAAAATGCAGTTAAGAAATCAAATCAATAGCATAAGATATCATCTATGGTGAATGTGTTGACATGAGATATCATCTTTGTTGCATAAGATCTTCTTTAAAAGAAGTGTACTCATCCTTGGTGAATGTGTTAACTTGGGATATTAATTGTCACCAAATTCTATCTTAGCAAGATCCTGGAAAATTAAAAAAATGTCTTTTATGCTTCACTAACATATAGAAAAGGGGGTAATGTGTTTTAAGGAAAGTGGGAAATTTTCAAAATGAGTTGAGAATAGAACTTTTTGTTCTTACACTAGGAAATAGAGATAAGCCTTCAAAGTTAGCATTTATATATCTTATCAAATTAGGACTTTCCCTAGTAACTTTGCCATTATGCTTCAAAAATGGCACCTAAGTTATAAGTAGAATGTGTGATGATTAATCATGAAAATTAAATAACTTTGTCAAGTGTCAAGTTTACATAGCTATATTTGTTATATCTATAAAACTTGATATAGTGGGTAAGATTGAATGAATTAGAAGAAGTTGAATTAAGGTATAAAAAGTATATCTATTACATTTGTCAAGTGTCAAGTTTACATAGCTATATCCTATTTTATTACCTATCTTGATAGATGATAATGCCACAAGTTTTGTTTGTCTGATAAAAAGTAGCAACATTTATCATTTCTACGCTGAAATTAAACATTTGATTCGTAATGCTACCACGTAGCAATATAAAAGAATAGCAAAATTGTATAAAATATGGCATTTCTAGTTCCAAAATTAGATCTATTTAATTGCAAGAGTGTAAATTAAAATACTTATAACTCAATATACCTATTTAATTATCAGTCTTGTTGTTCTACATCCTTAATTAGATTTTATCAATTATGTACACTTTAAGTGTTGAAAATTAGCATTGGTTATAATTTCCTTAAAATATAGTATCCTTGTGCAATCAAGTTAGATGCCTTTTTTAACTATCAAAATTAGCATTAGTGCCTATCCATTTTGAACTTATAAATGTAGTTACTTTTACCTAGCACCCTACATGCTTGTGTTACCTTATTTCCCAACTTAGGTGGTACACTGCCCCTAAAAATGCTACTTTTACACTTCCATAGATAACTTGATCTTATCCTTTTTCTAATTATGATAATATGGAGATATTCACACATTTTCCATCGATATTCATGGATAAATTTCTAGGGCTATCCTTATGCAATTTTGTTAAATATATTATATTTCCAATTTAACAATTTCATTTATCTTTTATAAAGTGTTTTATAAAATGAAAATTAAATTTGAAGTAAAATTAGATTACTAAGTTGAATAGATAATACACTTAATCCTTATCATATAAAATAGTGAAAATTCTTCTAAGATGTTTACAGATTCTAATTAGAAGGAATTAAGGTATCTTATGATTTCTTATTAAGTTAAATTCTAATTACTTACTTTGATTGGGTGAAAGCTTTATTCAAACTTATTAATTTATGTTCCCATGCATATATTTTAAACATTTTAGGTGAGTGCTATTGTTGGTTTCCTATTTGTTAGATATTTTAAACATTATAGGAAGGTATGATACTTATTATTAATATCAATTACATGGTAGTTGCTTTATTATCTTCATCTTGTATATCCTATGATTTGGACCTTATGAGTTGTGAAGTGTTCATAACAAGATTAGACTTGTTTATCTAAAAATAATATTTTACTAGTTAATTTGTAGGAATGGATAATCATGGTATGCAAATCATGCAACTTCTACAAGATAGGGAATTTCTTTATCAAATTCTTGAAAATGATAATAAGTTTTTAGACTTAGTAGTATGTGCAATAGGTTATCTATATGTTCATTATTTAAATCATATCTATAAGGAGTCATGCTTCACTTCTTATTTAACAAAGGAAATATTAATAAATAAGTTATTAACTGGTCGTGAAAAATGACGTTTTAATACATTTAGAATAAATCAAGATACATTTTGCCAATTATGCATGGATTTGAAAAATAAATATAGTTTGAGGTCTTTGAATAGGATATCAATTTTAGAGAAAGTGAGATTGTTTGTATATATCTTCAGTAAGGGTGCCTCAAACCCAAATGCACAAAAGCAATTTCAACACTCAAGTGAAATTGTGAATATAATTTTTAAAGAAGTTTTGGATGTCATGAATAGCCTTTCAAGAGATATAATCAAGCTAAAAGAACTTGAATTCAAGGAAATTCCATCATAAATTTTCTTTGATATTAGATACATGCCGCACTTCAAGGTAACTAAATATACATTCATATTTTTTTACTTTTTCGTAAAAACACATGTTTATCATCTTATAAACATAATTTTATATCAGGATTGCATTGAAGCTATTGATAGGACACATATATCAATAATTGTTCCTGAGGACGATTAATTGTAATATAAAGGAAGAAAAGGAGTAATGATCATAAATGTTTTAGTAGCATGTAATTTGGATTTACTATTTACTTACATTTTAATTGAATATGGAGGATCAACACATAATGACATATTTTCCTTGATACAATTAGTAATCTAAATTTATATTTTCCAAAACTACCATCAGGTAATTTTATAAGTTTTTAATGATTTAATTCTTGTATGACTTACAAATTTAGGAAACATTTCTCTCTAATTAGATGAGTTTAATGTATACTTAGGAAAATATTACTTGGTAGACAAAGGCTACCCAAATAAAAAAAGATGTTTGACATTGTACTCAAAGATAAGGTATCATCAATCAAAATTTCATAGTGTAACTCCAAAATGATCCTGAGAAGTTTTCAATTGAGCTCATTCATCCTTGAGAAGTTATATTAAAGGATTTTTGGTGTTCTTAAGGCTCGACGGAGGATATTATAAAAAATACCCAAATATTCAATAATAAATTAAAATAGAATTATTTGTACAACTTTTGCATTGCATAATATATTATAAGAAATAAACTTGGTGATCCGACTTTTAGAATCATAGATCAAGATCCTAATTTTGTACCTCATAAGATATTTCCAGATGTTGTTTCTAGTTCTTCACAACTTCACAAGACAATGTTGAAGAAATGAGAACTGGAGAGATGATAACTATTCGAAATACAAATGCTTTTACTTTGATGGCAGATCGACTAATTAGACGATAATCTTAGAGTATTTTATAAACATTTGTATTAAATGGTGTTATTAACTTTTAATTTAGATTGAATTTATTGTTAAAATTTTATTTTAATTGGTACTTTTTGATGTTAATGTTATAATATATTTTATGATTAATAAATTATTTTTTAATTGATTCATATCCATGAAGAATTTTAATTTATTAATCATCTCATTTCTTCCATTATCATCATATAAAAATTATAATATTTATTTTTACATAAAAATTAAATAATCATAGTATTGATTTTTTATTGGTAAATTTATTTACTATAAAAATTATATTAATTTAATTTTAAAGAAGTATTTAATAGATAATAAATTATAATGATATATTATTTACAAGAAAATTTAATTTACAAGATAACATATAGGATCTAAAATATTAAAATAAAAGAATACTTAAATAATTTATAAAATATACTTATACCCCTATATGTTATTTTATATACAAATAGCTAATAATAAATAATTAATTTTACTTGACACTTTGATTCAAACATCTAGTGCAATCAACTAGTCAAATCAATTAATACAATTAGTCATTAGTTAACAGTTAATTAAATTAATTAATCGTTGTAACTATTAGTTAATTGCCAAACAAAGTCATGAATTAAAATGCAGAAGGGCTTAGCATATATGCTCTAAACTCTAGCTCAAGTCAACAAGATCGGAACTAGGAAGAAAATTTTTAAGAGGTCATGTATATATGTGAAGTGTTACTTTCAAATGTTATGCATAAATTTGAAAAATAAACACCATTATACTTTGTAATGATTTAATTAAAATTAACAAATTTTCATTAAAAATTGTAAAATTTTAAAATTTTTAATGCAATATTTTATCAACTTAATTATAATTCTTTCACACTTATTATTTGTAAAGCTTTCAAAAAAATATTGTAGCTTTAAAAAAAATTTCACATTTTGTATGCACAATTTAATGAAGTTAAAATTATGGAATACAAGTAATCTTAATTAAAAAATAATAAATATCTATAAAGTCTATATATAAATTATAGGTATTCAAGAATTATAAATTGTTAAGGTATTATAAAAAAATTTTAAATCATGTTATATAATACTTTATACATTATATTGCTCTTAATGAAATTGTTTTGGCACACAATTTATGTTATTTTTATAATGAAAATTTGTGAAGGCAAAAAGAGAGAAAAATGAGGACTCTATTCCAAAAATAGTCAACTAATTGAATTCATTTATTTTGATTAAAAATATTTTTTAAAAATAAATAGTGTTATTATTTATACTTATAAAATGATAAGATAAAAATACTTTATTTCTTAAATATTAAATGTGAGAAGTGTAATGAAAAATAATATCTCCTTCTTTAAAAAGAAAGTTATTTACTTCCACTATATATCACACCTTAATTTTAGGCACATGACAAGCATAGGAAACCATTACGAAATGTCTTCATACAAGCCTGTGCGACTCTTAGAAACCATACTTGATGCAAACTTCCATAAAATATTATAAAAAATAACATATTTCCCAAAAGTATTTTATATTTATAGAAAAATCAACAAAATTTCTCCTCTTTTTCAAACATTTTCCAAAAGTTACAAGCTTAAAATTAAAATCTGTGACTTAGAAAACAAAACACCATAATATGTACATGAAAAATATACTTAAATCAATTCAATAGAAACATGAACACTCATGCCATGCAATCTTATTCCAACTATTAAATATCTTCAAAATAATGCTTTCAATCCCCATAGGGGTACAAGGATTTACAACATTAGTTTCAAGCTTGAAAATGTTGTAGAAAAAGGAGTGAGTTACAAGAGCTTAGTAACTGAATAATTTACTCAAAATTTAAAGCAATCCAAAACATATTTAAGTGTGATCCGACATATACATAAAATTGAACTAGTTTTACAATGAAAATGCTATCATCAAACACACTAAAACTTAAATCCAATGATTTGTTAATCTCAACTATACAATCCAAGTAACTTGTAATTGCTTGTTCAATGAGAATAATAGAAATCGCAATTTAACTCATTATACATATACAAAGTATGGTCCAAGAATATGGTACTAAAAAATCACTTAAAACAACATTTTCTTAACAAGAGTTCTCATACAAATAGAATAAGAACACTATTTATACTTCAATCACATAAGTGAAAAATTAAAAGTAAATCAGCAATTTTAAAGAATATATGCATGAAATAAAAAAGAGCATATCTATAATTTATAATTTAGGTTCGGTGGTGACTTCCAAAGACAACCATAAATTACATTATACAATTGTCAATAACAATACTGACCTTCACTGTATCCCCCCGTTGCTTTCAATCTCCTTATCCTTCAAGCAATTTCAATTCTCACAATACAATTCAATTTTGGGGTTTCTCTAAAGAAATTTCCCCAAGGATCCAATATTTATAATTCTCAACAAAGTCATGAAACCTCATTGTTTCATAAAATAATATTCAACCACAAATTTAGTCTTTATCTTTGCAAATTCAATATTTACATTTCAATCATCATTTTTTTGTAAAATTAAGATTTTCAACATAAAAAAGAATTTAGACAATTTCACTTGAAATTCATGAAACAATGTTCTCATAAATGTTTCCTATACCAATAATGCATATAGACCATTTACCAAAACATATAATATAATATTTGATATAATCAACTTTGAAACTTCAATTAGCAAAAAAATCTGATAAAGTAAAATATGAAAACTAAAATTAACAGAAATCTGCACATAATATATAATAAAAACAATGTAAACTATCCTCTCACCTCCAATTAGGCCCAAGGTATTTTCTTGGGTTTCCAATGTTAATCAAGATAAATTACTTCTCGAACCTTTCTCAATCTATGAACATTTCCAAAAAAAAATCAAATACTAACATTGGTCCCTGACTAACTGTGAATCATAACTCACCAAGCTCACTAAATCATAGGAGGCTAAACTTTGAGTTAGTTTTAAGGTCACGTACCCAAACTCTTTGATTAAGCTGAGGTTGGGGTGAAATGCTTTGGGTTGCTCGGATTCACCAAGAGCAGCTACCCTTATAACAGAGCATTCAAATTTTTAATTAGCCAGAGTTAAGGTTTCGTGTTTTTAACTTAAATGACTATGAAATTTTCTTCGTAGCTCTAATCTAATGGTATAGAGACACTCACAACCACTCATAAAAGAGGATTGTCACTAGTGGAGCAATTTTTGAATGGCCTCAATAGCAGTAGCGCAAAACCGGGCAGCAATGGCCCTCAGCTGGTTTGGTACTACATGCTGGTCCAACAAAAGCTGTACATAGGGGTAGGAATGCACCACTGTTGTGTCAGCGCAGGGAGAAATCAAGGGGGGGAGATTGGTCTTCTTGGTGCTTCGTTTTGCTGGAAATTGAGAGGAAGGAAATGCTCTGTATTGCTGGTTTTAGAGGATAAAACGGACTTGTTTCAAAATGTGCTGTGGAACACTATAAGGATGGGGCTGGAGAGCAAAACGCACAATTTAGCTAGAATAGAGGAGACGGGACAAAAATTAAATTGAATTCAATTTAAAAGGGTGAATAAAAAGAAATGGGCTGTTTTTTTTTTCTTTTTTTGGGTTTCTTTTTTTTCTAATCATTTACTACAATTTTTTGTCCAGATATGCCAGTTGGGAGACGTATGGATAGATTTCTAAATGATAGAAAATCTTTATGAGAATCACATATAAAATTTTCAGATAAAACCATCCACTATAATTCCTTGAAGATAAATTTTTACAAATTTTTTTCACATAAATTTAAAGTATTTCTCAGCAGTATACTTTTATAGAAAGAATTTTGTAGGAATCATTCGGAAAGAAGTTTGGGTATTACATTATCATAATTTCATATATTATTTTTTATTACTATATATATGTGTGTATGTGAGATGCATAACATTTCTTTACGTATATTCAAATAAATAACATTTTCTTAAGAAAAATGTCTTCTAATAAAACATTAGAAGCTTAACCTTATTCTCATTTCCCTTACCTTCATTTTCTTAAATATAATCTATAAAATTTTGCAAACCCTTCTCTATGAAAATTTAATAATAATATATACATAAAAAATATAATTCAAAATTAGATTTTAAATATAAATCAATAGATGTCAATTAATACAAAATGATGAAATAAATTTGTAAGATTTTTAATAGATATAAAATATTTGGAATCTAATTTCAAATTTGTAAGACTTTTAATAGATATAAAATATTCGAAATCTAATTTTGAATTTTATTTTTAGTGTATATAGCATTTTTGTCCAAATTTGGTACATGAATCCCATAGTTATTATCAACATACTAGCCGTGGACTAAATTCTGGAGTATAAGCTGGGGCAGTTGTGTTAGGATTGTCAAACGGGTTGCAGCCTGTAAATCAACTCGCGACTTGCAACCCACGATCCATTTTTATAGATATGGACCCTTAAAATTAAGTTCATTTTTTAATGTGAGTAATATGGACCGACTCATCACAGATTGGGTCTGCGACGGACCGGCCCGTATCCGCATAGATTTTGTGTGGATTTGGACTCCTAAAATTGAACTCATTTTTTAACACCAATAATACGGATCGGGCCCATTACGGACCGGTCTGTATCCATACGAACCGACTTATTTTGCAGCCTTAGGTTATGTAGTTGCTCTGAAAACTGTTGCTATTTTGCAATTCTTATTATATGCATGACTTGATGGTGTTGTAAAATGCAAATATGAAAGGTTAAATTAAATTTACGGTAATTTATTTGATATATTTTTTAAATTTATTCAAAAGCTTTCTTTCCAGTTGTAATTGTGTTTCTCTGAGATAATAAATTCAGAGAATATTATTTGCAAATACTAAATGTAGCAACTATTTATAGATTTATGAAGCCATACTTACAATAAAAAGGATATTCAAAATAGTAGAACTTAGGATGGCGAATTTTATTAATTTACTGGAAATTTCAAGATTGACAATACATTAGAACCGAAAATATACGTGATTAAAATTATTTATCTCGATATATTACATTATAATTGCATAATTGAATTGATACAAAATTGGATAGAATTCTTCAAATTTATTAACAGTAATGCTATATATATCACTGAAACTAGGATTGGGAATTAAAATTTGAATACAAACAAAAGATTATTATTAAATATATAATGGTATAATAAATTAATAAAATTTATAAAAAATTCAAAACTTAATTTTAAATTTTATACCTACAATATTTTTATTAATTAATGTCAGGGGATATAATCATGATTTTCTTCTCAACAACGATAATATTAGAGAAGTCAAATATCCAAAGTGCCAGAGTCAAAATATATAGCTCATATTCTTACAGAATACAATACAAAGAAACCACAAAACATTTATACCAAGACTTTCCCGAGTACGCGAGTAATAAAAGGCACAAGGGCTACACATGCATAGCTGCCATTGCTTAAATGCCTGCCTGCAGGCTGCAACTGCTTCTTTGTCTGCTCGTCCACTTGAAGTCGAAGGGCATCGGTTCTGCAATACACAAACTGTGACGTAAAAGAAAATCACACTCAAGTGACCAAGATTCCCTTAACGTTAATCCATAATTAAAAAGGTTATGCACTCAGTTTCACATAACATTGAAATTTATATTTTATTAATAGAGATATATATCATAGATATGAAAGGCAGAGTGCCACTTGACATTAAAAGACGTTCAATGCGGCTTTGCTCGTTTCGAAGGGTGAAGGTTTGATAGAGTAGCGTCATCTTCCTCAACTCCATCTTGTTGGCATGACTTGTCAGAATTAGCAATTTTGCACAACGCGTTGCTCCGCATTTCTACGTTATCCTTCCATAACAAACGGCACCCACACTTCCTTATCTTCAACTTGGCTTCTTCTTTGTCTCTTTTCCGGCCAACATCTGGGTAAAACACTGAACAAAATATTAATTCAAGTTGGTTCGTATCAGCTGTCAGATTCTTCTTAATTTTCCCGTCTTCGCTCGACCAGAACTCAACGTACAGGTGAGGGTAATTGAATTTATGTACAATGTATCCTTCTAATACAGAATTAGCAATAGATCCATAATCATCTTCTGGAGCTTTGCAGGTAAATTCAATCAGTCCTTGTCCCTCAAATGAAGATGCTGTAAATTCTAAGAGAAGGCATACAGCAATTCCCCAAGATGTACTCGAACGATAACGACAGTGATCAGGGATGTCCACTGTTATTGATACAATTGAATCATATTTAGACAATTTTGGAAATGCTGAAACGAGGAAATCCTTGGGACAATAATTTTGATTGTCAAACCATGATGGGATTTCACTTCCTGGAATGATCAAATAACTAGATAACCAATATTTCATCTGCAAGAATGAATTTAAGTGTTGTAAATAATTATGAGAGTAATCATTTGTTCCATGTATCAAAATGAAGATATGCAAGAAAAATAAAGTTTTGAATTTTTCATTAATCAACTGTTATTTTAGCTACTTTGGATCGGTTAATCACCATCCTTTTCATCAATCAAATTTCCATAATATCCCCCTTTGATTCAAACACATGCTTCGCTTTCATTTTTTTCGTTTGAACGAGATTCAGAGTAAAATCTAAGGGCGAGTCACATTCTTCCTCTGCATCCTTACAAACTTAAAAATGACACTATCAAGTAACTATCAAATTTTGTATATTGCATCACATTCTGCTCTAAGACACATTAAAATGGCGAAAGAAAATATGATCATACAATCTAAATTAAATCAAAGAAGTATTTTGATTATTTTATAATTTAAGATAAACTTTTGATGAACCCAATAGGAAGATTTTGTTCTTAAACACATTCTTTCTGTATTTATAATTTATTTGTTTGAAGATAATCCTCCATTTATTTACTTTTTCAGTTTTGTTATTTTAATTTTAGAATAATTATTTGTGGGCAAGGATGTGGGGGGAGAAAAAGAGATGCATATAATGTGGATAACACACTCCATATACAGCTGTATAATTGATAGTGAGTAATAATGTGTGGCAGATAAAGAGATGAAATATCAAGTGACAAAGCATACCTGATGCTTAGGTGATGCAAATAAATGAAGCAGCTGTTGAACATACGATACATAGTCCATTGAGGAGTCCATTGAGGGGCAAGAAAGTACATACAACAATTTTAGAGATGGTGGAAGTGTAGGCACAGACTGAAGCCTTGCGCAACTCAAATCCAAGTAATGTAGCTTGGGAAGACTAGCAATGCAATGAGTGGGAAGGTTGACAAAATGATTCCCACTTAGATCTAAGTCAGTTAATGAAGATAAGCAGCCAAGATTATCGGGAATACATCCATCACCAAGATTGCAGTCACTTAAATCTAATTCTCTCAACATTGACATGTGTGAGATAGAAGGTATCATCATGCCTATGGGATTAGGATGTCTCTGAAAATTCTGAAACCATCCAATTAGGAGAGATAAGTCCCATGAGTTGGATGGTGAACCTTTGCATCCTCCAAAATACAACTTTTGAAGATTTTTCAAATGGACTATGGAGGAAGGTACATTTCTTATTGCAGTTCCACGTACATCAAGCTCCTCCAAAGCCTCATTTTCATTCAAGTTGTGTGGCATTCTAGAAAATTTTGAGCAGCCAGAAATATTGAGGATTTTGAGAGACTTCAAATTACATATGGTATAGGGAAGACAAATAAGGCTTTTGCAATCCTTCAAATCAAGTAGTGATAGACTTTTCATATTATCACTAAATTCAGGAAGCTTTTTAACTTTAGAACAGCCAGACAAAATAAAATTCTCAAGAGAATTCGTGTCCAATTTATTTGGAAGGATTTTCAAATTTAGGCAGCCTTTCAAGTTCAATATGACAAGCTTCTTGTGTTGTTGAATAGATTGATGGACTTCAACAAGATTTATACATCCTTCGAGAATCAGGGTTTCAAGATATGGAACTCTAGAGATATTTGGGGTTTGAATCAGATGCTCTGAATTACTCAAATCGATGAACTTTAACTCTTGAAAAAACTGAAAAAAAAGAAATTCAAACAATATTATTAGCTTTTTGAAAACCACTAGTTCTTGTGTATAAAATTATGTAAGAGTAGTCAAATTGAGGAATGATTTTACCTTAATTCCACTCCAAAGTTGTTTTATTTTGCTATGGTGCAATTTGAGATCAACAAGGTCATATAGTTGGACATCTGGTGGCAAAGATTCCAAAGGATATCCAATCCATTCAAGAACTTTTAATGTATTAGAAAGACAATTTAGACTGTTAGAAACATGCAAACCAGTTCTTAACATGAGTAGCTTAAGATTATTCATCTTTGAGAAAGCTTCAAGATTCCAATGTGCTTCATATGACTCATGTAAGTTTAGAACTATTCCTTCAATTGCGTTGTTTTCCTAATAATGAACATTAGAAGTATAAAGAAAATGTAAGATATTTAGTAATAAGTAGCAATACCAAAACTTATATATATTTATAACATAATGAACATTGGTCAAATAAAGAAACGATCATAGATAGTAATACCAGAACTTATAAAATATGCATAAGCAGGTTAGATGAGATGACAAATATTTTTAGTTACAATAATGCAATAGTAATAGTGCCTATTATATTTTAGAGCAAAGATCCATTTTTGCTCTTGTGAAATAGAATTTGTATCAATTTCATTTGTAAGAAATTTTTTTAATCAATTTCATCTCTCACCCAAGAATTTTTTTTAATCAATTTCGTCCCTCACTTATTCACATTTGTTCAATTTCATCTCTCTACTATTGTGCATGTCAAAATGATAATGAAGAGATGTCATAAAAAATCAATTGTCATGCAAGCATTAAGAATGTCATATCAACCCTTCATTATCAATTTGATGTGCACACTATTAAAGAGATGAAACTAAACAAATTTAAGTGAGAGAGAAATTTTGATAAAAAAATTATTTCTAAGAGATGGAATTGTACGAATTTAGAAAAGTGAGAGATGAAATTAATAAATAAATTTCAAATGGATGAAATTGATACAAATTATATTTGAGAAGGATGAAAATGGATGTTTACTCTATATTAAATCATAAATTTAACTCATTTATTTTGCCTCCATTCAACCAAAATCTCAAATTATATAATTTGTCATAATATAAAAAGACCTTAAAACTAAAATTTTAGTGCTATAGATACAACAACAACAATAACAGAGCCTTATTCCATTAAGTGAGGTCGGCTAGTCCTAAATGAGAATGAGAGAAGTAAAATCTAACCTATTAATTTTCATATAAATTGTCAAAGTTAAAATATCATTTAAAATTATATGATCATCACTTAATTTTAATCATTGATCCAAAATCAATGGTTTAAATTTATGCTTTTCACTCTCGCTTTCATATTATGTAATTTCTTTGTCTTAATGTACTCCACAAACATAAAATAGCAATTTGTATATTGAAAAACATACACACCTTATTTTTTGCCAGGACATGATCAACGTCCTTCTTGGACCACAACCTACTACGTCCACATGCATCATTTGGAGATTCATGAAAAACAATATGTTTACCCATATCTTGAAGCAAATCATGCATTCCTAACTTGTGACCATCGTAAGTTACCAATGACTTTTCAATAAGAACTTTTATTCCAATTATCGGTTTACGACCACAAATTTGCAATATATGTGTCACATGACTTCTACTCCAACCTTTGAAAAAACAAGCAATATCAAGGAATATAGTCTTGTAAGTATATTCTAATCCATCATAACTTAGTCTTAGTGTCTTCAAAATATCATTTTGTGGATCTTCCTTTAACATATCCAAAGTATCCTCCCATTCAACTATACTTCTTCCACAAAGAAATGAACCCAAGACTTTCAGTGCCAATGGAAGGCCTCTAGTATATTGGACCACACTTTCAGATAGTTCCAAATATCCTTCCTTAGGATGATGTCCTTTAAAGGCTTTCTCAAAAAAGAGTTGAAAAGACTCACTTGAATTTAAAAGTCCAACTGCATACTTTTCAAATGCACCATTTCCATGTATTTTCATTAGCTGCTTATCTCTTGTTGTCACTATCACTTTGCTTCCCTGACCAAACCAGTTTTGGTTTCCAGCCAAATTTTCTAATTGGCTAATTGCATTCACATCATCAAAAATAAGTAGAATCTTTTTATTGCACAAAATATTTCTTATAATCTTCTTTCCATCATATAAATCTTTGATTTCCATGCCTTTCACCTTTAAATCTGAAAGAAGCTTTCTTTGTAACTGAACTAGGCCTTCTCTTTCAGAAACCTCTCTAACATCTTCAAGAAAGCAATTGCCATCAAATTGACTTTTAATTCTTTCATAAACAGCTCTTGCTAGAGTTGTCTTTCCGATTCCACCCATGCCCCATATTCCAATAAAACATACATCACTCATCTCATTTAGTCTTAAAAGTGAATATACTTCTTTTATCTTTGAATCAATTCCAACCAGTCCATCATTTTGTGATGGTAATATCTCTTGTAATTTCATACATATTTTTCGAACAATCTCATCAATTAGTTTTGATTCTACCCTGAATAGAAGAGACCATAATTTAAGCTTGTATGAGATACAAGTTAAATGTGGATCAAAATCATCTAAAAAGGCATAAGTTATCATTTACATAATTTGCATTTTTTTTTAATTTGTGATTTCAATCAATTTAATTTCTGAATATATAATTGACCACAGTAATGGGTTTATTTAATAAGTATGAAATCAATCGTTAATTTTTTCTAATGTTTAAAAATATTTTTTTTGGTGATCATTGAAAGATATATTTTCTGCCGCTTTTCGTGTGTATAGATCTAGCATAAATCGTTTCAGGGGAATATAATTTTGAGTGCCATCTACAACATTGGTTTTAGAGTAGTGCTAATCAGGACCAACCTCATAAGTATCATAAAAAATGATCAATACAAACTAGTATAATTAGTTACGTAATTACAACTTCTAATTTGATCAGATTTTATAATGTATTTATTGTGATATATTTAAAAAATAAATAAATATTTATAATTTTTTTACTTACACAATTTCAAATTTTAAATAAAATTTTTTTGACTTTTTTATAAAAATTACAATTATATTAATAAAAAGTATGTAAAAATATAGAAATAAAGTTGTATTTGCAAGTTTTTTAAAACTTTATTGTATAATAAATTGCAAATTTGAAAATCACATAAATTATGAAAGTTTATATAAAAATGCATAAAAATATTTGTGAATTTTTATACAAAAATACAAAATTTAATAACATAAATTGTAAAAAAAATTCCTATATTTATAAAAACCATAAGAGCGTATACACACACACATATATATATATATATATATATATATATGTAAATTTTTTTCGTATATATTAAGTTCAATTGTAAACATTTTTTTCCAATATGCAATTGTTGCTATTATAATAACATATCATTATTGTTAAATTATGATTGCAATTGCTTGTTAATATGTAATTTTTACAAATTAAAATAAAAATACACAATAAAATTCATAAAAAAAAGGTTTTGGTACTTCTAATAAAATAGTCTAGACAATTATACTCAACAACAATTGATGTTTGATTGATTTTTAAGATTTGAAAAAAAAAGGTAGTAGCTATACTACAAATCAATGAAGAAATTCTAAAAGCCTTGAAACTTAACAAGGGTTGCCTATAATATCTATATTTTCTTCTATATATGACAGCTTAGGAAATTAATGATAGCATGTTTTCTCAATAGAGACAAAGGCAATATGTTATAAGACTAGAATTAAATACGGTGTGTGTGTGTGTGTGTGAGAGAGAGAGAGAGAGAGAGGGAGAGAGAACTTACCGATTCTTAGAGTCCCAACCAGATAGATTTGCAATTTCTCTCAAGGCTTCTCTCCATTTTTGAACATTGACACTGTCTTTACCAAATCTATCTTCATGTTTTTTGAAAGCTTCTGCAAAACTTTCTTTTTGGTGTCTCACATGAGACGGATCTACACCATAAAAAACGGGAAAAGCTTGTCGACCAAAATTTCTTCTAGATGCAAGAATCTCTTGAAGCTCATCCAAACACCAAGAAGAAGAAGGGTAGTTTGGGGAGAGAACGACGATTGCAAACAAAGATTCCTGAATTGCCTTCACAAGTTGTTGTGATATAATTTCTCCCCTTTCAAGTTCTTCATCATCTCTAAATGTTAGAATTCCATTTTGCTTCAGAGCAATATACAAGTGGTCTGCAAAGCCATTTCGAGTATCTTCACCCCTAAAACTCAAGAAAACGTGATAATTCCAATGTGGCTTTTGATTAGATAAATTTGAGGAAGACGCTTCCATTGCAGACTTTGGCTTTTCTTGAGTAGAATTTGCTCAAACTGCAACCTGCAGCAACGAAGCAACATACATGGTTTAAAAAGTTGTGATGCTAAAGTGAAAAGAATTAAAGTGAAAAAGAAAATTAATCAATCCTTGCCGTCCACTTTGTCCGGCCTCCCTGATGTCCACCCATCTTATGTTACTCTCGTCGCCGCCCGCTCGCTCGCTTCCCTTAGCTGAGTCAATGCGTTCACACATGCCTTATGTGTTAAAAAAAATTAATAAATTAAAAGGACCAAGAAATAATGCGCCTTATCCACCAAATAATTTGACAGGAGAATAATCAACAGTGGCATATAGAATATTCTTGCACGAGAATGCGTTGTCGGCAAAGAAAATTCGCATATTAAGAAAGACTATTTTATACCGTGAGGCGTCGGTATAAGATCGAATATGATCACAAACTAAATTTAATATGTTGTATGAAATTGATATACGGAGAATACAGTAGTGTTTCGTAATCTTCTCCTTCCCTTTTGATTTCATTCAGATTCCTAATTTCATTTCCTTTAAAATAATAATTTAACTGAGTATACTGGAGTATTCACTCGGGGAAATTATTCTTTTCGAATCTATATTGCAGTTGGTTGGTAATTTCTAATTAATACAGAGAGAGAGAGAGAGAGAAGGAGAGGGGGTCAAGTTTGTTATGGCTTAGTAGAAGTGAATGCAATTCTACAAGAGAATGGGTAATTATCAGTAGCCATGACTGTCGAAAAAATTAAATATAACTGTTTGATAACACTTTTAATAACATTTATTTGATCGTTGTGGAGTGTCACAATAAATGGTGTCACAAAAAGTATCATTGACGGTCTGTGGCCATCACTAATGCTCTTAAACAATTACCAACATTCCTAACTGTTGAAATATATATATATATATATATATATATATGGTGCTTGCTATGGTACCTTTAGGGGTTTGGTGTCCGGAGTGGTATGGCAAAATACAAGCCACTGGATGAGATTACAAAAATCTTAGCATTGACTTAGTAATCTCATCCAGTGGTTTGTATTTTGACACACCACCTCGGGTACCAAAACCCTAGGGGCACCTTAGAATTCACCTATTTATATAATTCAACTTCTTTATTCTTTTTGTAACACATTTTGGCTGTTGATAACAATTTGATAGTAATTTTGACTCACTTTGACCGTCATTGATAGGTTTTTTTAACCAAAAAAAATAATAATTATTACCTTGTATCTCTAGAACGTATACATATTAGAAGGAGGTTTGAGTAACCAAAATCAATTTATATATTGCATTGCAAATGACAAATTAGCAACTAAACTAATGTCATAAAAAAATAAAAGAACTCGAGTTACTATATCTAAACTGGAATACTATCAGTAGAATGAAACAACCAATCATATGTATTTTAGCACTACTTCACCAGCCTCCGATTGGCCTTATCTTCATATCTGAAATAGCTATGAATACAATAGTCTCTTCAAACAATCCAATTTTCAGACTCATCTTTTGAACACATTGCTACAGTAAACAGGAACTCCATAATGCATTAAAAGCACTAATAATTTTTACAAAGACAAGTAAGAAAATTAGAAAGTATGACAACTTTAGTATCCAAGTACTACTAGTTCATATTTAAAATAAAAGTAAAGATTTAAGATAACTCACATTATCAACCCAATCAACTTTATCAATTGATTAGGTACAACTTGTTTATTATACATGGGGCGGGATATGGTCCCCATGACCTTAAAAAAGAAGAAAAGAAATTTCGTTTCAGTTTTTAAATGAACATATAATGATTTCATAATAAATAAACTGATAAAGAAAGAGTTTGAATAATTATTGCAATAACAAAGGGATATTAATGTTGAGGCATAGATAAGAAGGGGGGGAGCAAAGACAAAAAGGTAATTTGAGCTCTAAAAAGAAAACACATTCTTTTTGATGTTGGATGTAATCTTCTGTTATGGCATAGTAGAATTAAAATGCTTGGAATATAAAGGGCACAATATATAAGAGAATTACCTAGTCCAATCAAAGTGACAAAGCATTGTAGTTTGGGACTACCCTCTTTTCATTCAATCAGCTAAAGGTTTGCAATATGAATATCCTGGCTTTAAATAAACTTCCCAACTATTACAAATCATAATTAAAGAGATGCTACGAGGATTAAGCAAAAAACTTCCAACACTCGCTTTGTAGTCTCATTAAAAGGTTTCTCTATACCACTGCTATTGATCAACTGAACTGAATTTCAGGGAGAGATTATAGTCAATAACATGCAAAATGATGAAATAGTTTCTTTTTAAAGAGAAGGGAAGGAGGAGTTGACGCTTACTTACCAAGGATCCCAATTGCTCACATGCTTCCATAGTTTTTGGATCTTCCTCATCCTTATAACCAATCTATATTATCTTTGGTCCGTTTGCAGACCAAAAGGCTCTTCGACCTGACTTTTGTAGCATAGTAATTCAAACATTTTACCATTCTTTTGCATGTGAAGTAAGAGGGATATACTTTGCATTACATATGACCATAAAAGAACTTCAAGTAACCAGGAACCAGCACCTTCACAAGGAAGCTTCAATTCCATATATTTTGGACACCTGAAATATAAAAAAAATTAATCAAATAGAACTACACAATATCTAATGGGCAAATTTGTACATTCTATAAAAATAATCTTAAGCAGAGAACAAAAAGGACGAATAGATAGCTAACAATATGCAAATCCCATCAGAAAATCATTTTCAGCCATTTCCTAAATGTAACGCCAACACTAGACACATATCTAAAGTGAAGATAAGTTAAATTTTACCTGAAACTATTAAAATAACGATACAAACGCCTTGACATGATATGCCAATACGTTTCCATGCCTATTTTATTTGGCCTACAAGGTAATGATAAGTTAAATTTTAAGCATAAACTTAGAATAATAATATTAATAATTCAAAGCATCAACTTAGAAACTCAAGACTATTAAAATTCTCAAGTTTCCATCCATTATTATCTTTATAGAAAAGATAAGTTGAATTTTACCTGAAACTGCAAAAATAATGATAAAAAGGCCTTGACATAATAGGCCAAGATATTTCCATGCGTATTTTGTTCGACCTACAAGGTAATGATAAAATAAAATGATTTTGATTTGATCTACAATCAAACTTAATAAATAACATAAGAATAGAGATAATTTAAAAAAATAAATAAATGCATTTTTGAGGCACAACAATCCTTTATTTCTAGACAACAAATGATAACATGATAATTCATTTATTTCGGAGATTATTTATTAAAAAAAAAAAAAGATGGCTTGACTTCAAAAACTAAATGCATGTGCAAAGATCGCTTTCTTTCTCAAATAACTTCAAAAAATCATTAAACCTTTGTAATATCACTTGGGTGGAGTTGATTCCTTCTGGAGATTGAACACCAACTTGAACCCTGTAAAACTATAGATTTTGAATGTTAATACATAATTTAAATATAGAAAACTAGCATTGAATAACAATTCTACAGTCTCTGCTTCCCGTTAAATACTAATATTCAAAGAGTACCTGGAAATTGAGGGTACATATATAAGATTGGACAGATGAATAAAAATAATTTTTTTCAAAAAATTAGAAGTAATAAATTTCATAGTTAAGTGTGTATTAAGTGATATTAACTCTTAAGTGATCATACTAATCAATTATAAGGAGCCAGAACAAAATGATTAAGAGAGAAATTCTTTCTGGTCACAACTCGGAATAAACAAACTCTGGAAAACACCATTTCGGTGCATGGCCCTTTTGGTTTTTGCATCTTCTCAAATGATGTATATGAAAAAGCAATTTTTTCTTCTTCCTTTTTTTTTAACTAACTTCCAACCTGGCAATCCTTCATTTGGAACTGTAATAGTCAGTACACCAATCCTAATTTTGATCATGACTAAAAATCAATTATAGCCCCATTTTAGATACAACTTTAATGCAGAAAAGGTAGTATTAGTCATTTAAATACAATATCAATCATAAGCAAGACCGTGATTAAGCTTACAATAACATCTCCAAAAGTTGCCCAACAAGTACTTTGTGGAATTGTTATTTAAGAACCTACATAAGCCAATAAACTAAGAAAATAATCAATCATTATGCAAAAGCTCATCACAAATTAATTTTCGACCCACAATTTGTATTAATAGTCTCCAGAGTATGATCCTTGCCTTTAAACCTATAAACCTTCTACCTTAATCTTCAATTGGGAATTTCAACAAACGGTTGGAAGGCACTGTACTTTCTTAGTTTTCTACTAAACAACTACAATTACTGTGTACCGAATATCATGCAAGAGTTTCATAGTATCTTTGATCAATCATAAATTTAATAAAACAACACTTATGAAACTTCAAATTCTAATAAACATCAATGGCAATCAACTAAGAATAATAACAACAACAAAAAAAGAAAATAAAAATTGAAGGATATTAGCTTTTGAATTTTCACATAAATTTTAAGCAACTTAAATACAAAATTGTTAGGAAAATAAAACCTTAAAGCAATCGACGGTAACATGGAATTACAAATCAAACCTGATTAGCTTTCAATAGAAGCACTTTGCAGAAAATTGTTATATCTGGCAAGCGAAATATGGAACCCTATTGCAAATCTGTGAATCTCGAAGTTATGAAATCAAATCAATACCAATTCAATTGATAATGAAACCTTGCAACCAAAACACCAAATCTACCGACAATATTGAGATGAGAGCAGAAGATAGAAACTGACAACGACGATTGAAATTGAAAGCCTCTTTGAAATTGCAAACCAGAATGTTGAATCCAAAAGCGCTTATGACTAAACAAATGAGAAGATTTCCCCCACATGCTTGCACCGATACTCGCCCAAGAGAAAAAAAAACAAAAAGGGTAGTAACGAGGTCATCAAAAACTGGCAGGGGGCTCCTTTTTATGCGCAACGAAGTTATCGGTGCCACTTTAATGCTCTTAAAAAAAAAATTTTACCATGTCATGTATCTTTTAAAATTAATCATATATTTGTGATACAATACAAGAAAACCATAAATTAGTATTAAAATGAAAATTTACTGTCAAATATTACATAAGAATAATCAACGGTCACTCTATAGCCATTAAAACATGGTCATATTACTGTATATAATGACAACCAATCATAAGTGTTACAATTTGTATCTTTAACCTATGGTTAATGTTGACTGTCACAAAATATTTGTAGCATCAATTTCTTGTAGTGAAAACGAAAGTTATAAACAAATTACAAGCTCTTATGAAAAAGAAAGTTTTAAGTTTTATGTGAATAATTACATGTAACTTTTTTCATATAACATAAGTTATATAGGATAAAATTGGTTAAAATACCAAAATAATCAAATTTTATAAACTATTTTCCGCTTTACTGCGGTTTCGAAAGTATTTACCAAAATACGCAGGGCGCCAGACTGAATGGCGCCATCGGGCGGTGAAGGCGCGCTGAAAGCGCCTTTCAACATGGCGCCTTCGCTGAAAAGTCGTAGGGCTGGGAGGCGCCATTTCACTTGGCGCCTCCCAACCCTTTCTTTATTTTATAAGAAAGTTGTGGGGCTGGAGGCGCCAATTGAAATGGCGCCTCCCAGCCCCATTTATAACTTAATAAAATTTTATAAATTTATATAATTTTTATTTTATTATATTTTAAAAATTAATTTTTAAAATATAATAAAATAAAAATTATATAAATAAATATATAAATTTTTTATAAAATATAATTAATTTAATTTTAATATAATTATATCTTAATTTTAAATTATAATATATATAAATAATATCATAAAATATAATATATTTTATGATATTATTTATAATATAAATCTAATTATTTTTCATAAATTATATTTTATGATATTATTTATATATATTATAATTTAAAATTAAGATATAATTATATTAAAATTAAATTAATTATATTTTATAAAAAATTTATATATTTATTTATATAATTTTTATTTTATTATATTTTAAAAATTAATTTTTAAAATATAATAAAATAAAAATTATATAAATTTATAAAATTTTATTAAGTTATAAATGGGGCTGGGAGGCACCATTTCAATTGGCGCCTCCAGCCCCATAACTTTCTTATAAGATAAAGAAAGGGTTGGGAGGCGCCAAGTGAAATGGCGCCTCCCAGCCCTTCTACGACTTTTCAGCGAATTTGCTGCGAAGTGAATTCGCAGCGAAGGCACCATGTTGAAAGGCGCCTTCAGCGTCCCTTCATCGCCCGATGGCGCCATTCAGTCTGGCGCCCTGCGTATTTTGGTAAATACTTTCGAAACCGCAGTAAAACAGAAAATAGTTTATGAAATTTGCGTATTTTGATATTTTAACCGATAAAATTATTCATTACCATTTTTTCATAAAATCTTACAATTTTATTTATAAATCTCACTATTCAGGATAACTTTGTCTCCCTTCTACCAAAGTGTAATAATCTTTCTCATGTGTGTATATATATATCGTTTGAAAATTAAATTAAAAATTAATATGTCTCATATTTATTACATTGCAATAACAATCTAAAAGTATTTAAATAAATATGGACTGAATTACGGCTTTCCCAATAATGCATTTTAGGAAAAGCTGCATGAGGAAAATCAATGCTTTCCAGAGAAAATGGTGACAAATTTTAGTGTTAGATTGTGTGAAGATCAATTATATTTTTGTGGAGAGTAGATTTACAACTGAGGGAGTTCATTTTTGAATTGGTAATCAGACTTCAGAAATGTATATTGAAAGGAAATAAAGAAGCTTTTGTTGTGAATGGCGGGCTAGCTTCAATAAAAGTAGTAAGAAAAGAAAAAGAAAAATCAAAGCATTGTAATTATATATTAATACTAGCAAAAGAAGAGTAGAGTCTTGACTTGACATTGACTTGGAGGACTTGTTTCAAACGCGCAACCCATGAACATGTCATATCAACAACACTAAGCTCTTTTGATTTATGAGGTTTTTCCTTTTTTTTTTTAAGCATTCTAAAAGATATAGCAATTATATTTCTAAATAGATAAAAAAATCACCACTAAAAGAAATCAAAACGACTTCATCTGATAGGCGTTGGTTTTAAGGAACTTTGATGTATATCCTGAATTTAAACCACTAACATGGCTATTGGAATCAGAATTTAAACGTCAACAATTTAATACGGCCATAGAGCTAAGTGAACTGTTGAAATTTGAAAATGTGATAGAATTTACAGCATAAGTTCTATTAAAAACCTACATACATTTTTGCATGAGACTTTAGATGTTAATTCTTAAAATGATTGAAGTATAAACTCATGGAATGCAGTGGTATTTTTATAAAAATGAAGCAAACGTTATATGTCACTTGTAAAAAATCGATGTGGTTAAGTTTCGGTGTTAGTTTCTTAATAAAAAATCGATGTCAAATTTCTACACCGATTAACTTTTGATCTCTTTCTTAGTAAGACTCTCACTTTATTTTTCTCTCACTATTCTGACAGCTACATTCTCTTGCGAGCCATAAACCTTCATTCTAGCCATTTTTGGGCAAAATTCTGAGGGTTGATTACATCGGCACTATGCGTCTGTCTCATCTCCAAGTTCACAAGTGATCACATTTTATCAGGTAAGGCTTATTTCCACCATTTCATTTTATATTTGAATGTTTCTTGAATATATCAATTTGTTTGATTGGCGCACATGTGCGCACACATAGAGAGAAAAATACATTACGCGGCTTGTTTGATTGCTTGATGATTTGGCATTGATCTATCGGTGAATATAGGGTTTAGGGTGGCCATATAATACCATCGGATATTTGTATTGGTGAATAGAGATTCTCTGTGTCGTGCTCACTGGTCTAATTAGGTTAACAATTGTTTGACTGCTACGTTTAATGTTACGATTACATGTTTTGCTTATGAAAATAGGTTTAGGGTCATATTATATAAAGGAATGTTCACTACAACAATTTGACAATATACAAATGACATATATATAGATGATAAAGTCTCGATCATCTGCATAAACTTTTGAAGAATTATTTTTTTTAAAAAAAATTAAAACATCTATACAAATTATATTTGTCATCTATAGTCAAGTTATCTGCATAACATGGGACTATACAAATGACACTGTCGTCTATATAGCCTAAATCTATATAAACGACATGAGTGGTTTGTATAGAACTAGCTTATACAAATGACATAATTATCTGTACAAGTCCTCCAAGATTTTCTATGCTAGAAAGTTTAGGTAGACTTATACAGATGACTTTATCATTTGTATAGGCTAATTCTATACAAACCACACCTATCGTTTGTATAGATGTGGCCTATACAAATGACTCTGTTATCGGTATAAATTTGATCTATACAGACTATTCATGTGGTTTGTATAGGGTTGGCCTATGCAAACAACAATGTCATTTGTATAGGTCTACCTATATTTTCTTCTTTAAAAAATTTAGGAGGGCTCATCTATATAGACTGACCTTATATAGACCACATGAGTGGTTTATATAGAATTGGCCTATACAAATAACAATTGATCTATCTAGACGACCTTATCATTTATATAGGTCCACCCACATTTTTTTTACTCTGAAAAATTTGGGAGGACTTGTACAGACGACAAGGTCATTTGTATAAGTCCTTATATATAAGAAGTTTAAAATATTTTAAACTTTTTATTTAAATATTAATATTATATAATTTGTCTAAAAATTTTCTTCCATTAAATCTTGTTTCATATCCTTAATGGAGGAAAAAATTTATTTTTATTTTTTTAACTTATTTAATCATACAAAAATTAATCATTTAAAAGTAATCTTGTAACCAAAATTGTTTCTAAGATAAAAAATTTAGCCTTCAAAAGCAATGATTAAATATTATCAAATATAAAATATCAATTTACAATTATTTTTTAATTAATTATTTATAATCAATTATATTTAAAACTATTTCTTATGTGAAATCATTTTAAAAAACATTTTATCATTTCAACCATCTTAAAATTCAAAGGAATTAAATAAATTAAAAAATTAAATCTTTTTTAAAATTATTTGTGTAAGAAATAATTTCAAATATAATTGATGACCATTATTATTTTGTATTAGTGCACTAGGAAAAAATAATTACAAATTAATGTTTAATTATCAAATTTAGAAATAAAAATTATTATTTTCAATTTTTAGTTTATCATTAATTTTGGTTGTAAATTTAATTTTCAAAGGTTAAATTTGTATAAGTGCATTGAGAAAATAATAGCACAAACTTTCTTTTTATCATTAAGGATTTGAACAAAAAAATAGTAAATAAATTTTCTCAACAATTAATACAATTTAGATGTTTAATTGTACATTTTAAAATATTAGAAACTGATTATTCATGATATATAGTATACATGGAGTTAATTATATGTATCTTAGGCAAAATGATAAAAGAATGCTTTAAAAGAAAAATGAAAAAATTGTAAATCTTCCATTTAACTTTAAGGTGGTTAGATTTTACTGTTTTCAACCTTGAAAATTTATTAATAATTTTTGTAAAATTTATTTTATTTTAGATAACTATGTTTTAAAAAAATATTACTCTAATTATAATATTTTATTTTCTATCATATTGTCAAAGTTTAACTTTTAATTAAGTTTTTTGTATTGTTTAATATGTTTACAAGTGAAATCACTTTTTTCAAAAAATTCTAAATAATGAAATCCTTTTGTAAATAAATTATTATTATGTTTATTAAGATAAAATAAATTTAGTTTTAATAAAAACAAATTCTAGGCATTTGGAAAATTTATTAATTAAAGAGATTTTAATGTGATTTCTCGTTAATCTAAAAGAAAATTAATAGATGCTCGATATAAAAATATATGTTAAATTACATAATTAGGCCCTATAATTTCACTTAATTTCTAATTATGTTTTTATAATTTAAAAATGTTGAATTTGATCCTCGTATTTTTAATTAGATACTTTCTATCATTTACTTGTTTGATTTTATTAATAATTGGCTTACAAATATGGATAAAATTCTTTTAATGTTACTTAATAATTTGATCTAAAGTTTGTATACAATTTCTAATTATATCTTAGTGAACAGAATAAATTAAACATCATATGAGATATTACTTTGTTTTTATATGAAAAAAATGGTAAAATATTTTTCACTTAATAATCATTCTTTTGATAGATCAATATCTATGTAAACCAATTACTAACTAAATTTATTTGAAACATAATAGGAAGTATCATAATTAGAAATTAAAAATAAATACAAGATTCTAAATTATGAACATGGAATTAAAATCTAGGTGAAATTATAAGGAATAAGAAAATAATTTAACTCAAAATATTTATTGAACATCAATATAATTGATAACCATTATTATTTTGTATAAGTGCACTAGAAAAAATTATTATAAATTAATGTTTAATCATCACACTTAAAAATAAAAATTATTATTTTCAATTTTTAGTTTAGAATTAATTTTGATTGTAAAGTTAATTTTGGAAGGTTAAATTTGTATAAGCGCACTAAAAAAAAATAATAGTAGAAACTATTTTTACCATTAAGAATTTGAATAAAAAAATAGTAAATAAAATTTTTCACAATGATTATAATTTAGATGTTTAATTACATATTTTAAAATATTAAAAACTTTTTATTTATGATATACAGTATACAAAGTTCATTTAAGTATTTTGGCCAAATTGATAAAAGAATGCATTAAAAGAAAAAGGAAAAGAAATATAAAATTCTCCTTCAACTTTAAGATAGTTAGATTTTACTATTTTTAACCTTGAAAAATTAGAAATTATTCCCTTGAAGTTTATAAAATTTGTAAATAATGCACATTATTAACTTAAATAATTATTTTATCAAATCATGTAATTTTTTATGAAGTTTTCAAGTAAGAATTATAATATTATAAAATATTAAGAGGTTTTATTAATTTTTAGCTTAAATAATTATTTTCATGTAATTTTTTGATTTTATGTTAGTGGTAACGACATAGAGTTTTTCTTAAAAAGGAAAAAAATAAAAAAAACTCTATACAAACAACCTTTGTCGTCTATATAAAGTCTTTTAAAACTTTATACTTAAAAAAAATTAAAAAATTCTATACAAATGATATGTCATCTATATAACCTCAATCCATATAGACGACATTTATCATTTGTATAGGTTTAGGTTATATAGACAATAGGCTGAGTGTTTTTAAAATTTTTTATTAAAAAAGTTAAAAAATTTACATAGACAATAGAAAGTAGTCTGTATATAC
This sequence comes from Sindora glabra, assembly GCA_020226215.1. Classification (NCBI taxonomy): domain Eukaryota; kingdom Viridiplantae; phylum Streptophyta; class Magnoliopsida; order Fabales; family Fabaceae; genus Sindora; species Sindora glabra. Next base: position 24,253,071 of record CM035230.1, on the reverse strand, counting down.
CTTTATCATCTATATAGAGTTTAAATTTTTAGAAGTAACAAAAATTTGGCATGTTAAAATTAGAAAAGCAATATAGACAATTGAGCATACCAATATAGACAACTTTTTATCATCTGTATAGAGTTTGCTTATAAATTCTCACCCAAAAGCCATTTTTCTCATTTCTTCCGCACATAAATGGAGTCTTCCATAGAGTTCAAGTATGTCCTCTTTTTCTTTTTTTACCATCATTTTATAATTATATATTAATTCTTATATTTATTTTATCATATATTCTAATTATATTGTTGTATTGTTGATTAAAATTCCTAATTGTTGCTTTGCAATTTTGATCATGTTTAATAAAAAATTTACATAGAAAATTTTTTTAATAGTGTTGATATAATAAAATATTTAAACTATTAATTTTTATTTTATAATATTATATAACTATTAAATAATAACATAAACTTTCATTATATAAACTATTATATAATATTGTAAACTTTAATTATATATTATTATATAATATTATATAAATTATGTCATAATGATATTTTTATATAAGAATGAAAGTAAAATTATATAAATTATTAACTTTATTATATAATATTATATAAACTATTATATAATCATGTAAACTTCAGTTATATACTATTATATAATATTATATAAACTATATCATATTGATATTTTTATATAAGAATGAAAGTAAAATTATATACTATAGTAAAAAAAGTCTTCAACGACGACAAAAGTCGTCAGCATATCATACTTGGTCGTCGTTAAATACAAAAGTCATTATAGAAAATATCGTCGATATTAGCTTGTAGGTAAAGCCATCAACATTGATGACATTTTATCATCGGTAAAGGTCAAATTTTCTCCGATGACAAAATTTTGTCGAAAAAATTTTTAAGATTTAAAAATTTTTAATTTGAACTTTTGGCGATGACATTTGTCGTTGCTAAAGATAAAAAGTTATTACAAAAGGTTTGACCTTTTAGCCATTAAATTTTAAAAAAAAAATTAAAATTAGACCTTTAGCAATGAAGAAATTGGACCTTTTAGCCTTTAGTGATAACTCTTATCGTTGTAGAAGGTCTAACTTTCTACGATGACAAAAGTCATCATAAAAGGTCTACCCTTTAGCAATAGCTTTTGTTATCGTAGAAAGTTAAACCTTTAGCGATAACAAGTGTCATTGCAGAAGGTCCATCCTTTAGCAATGACTTTTGTTGTCACAGAAAGTCAGACCCTTTAGCAATAATAAGAGCCATCGCAGAAAGTTCAATTTTAATTTTTTTTAAATTTAATTTGAATTTAGAGAAATTGTATACAATTTGCTTTAATACTAAAATTTTTAAAATATTAAAATAAAATTTGTAAATTAAAACTATAATTAAATTTAATTAAAATAATATATTAGATTTAATTATATAAATTAAAATAATCTTTATTTCAACTCAATTGAATTATATTTTTCTAATGTAAAATGTACAAAAAGAATATATCAATAGTGCTAGTAATATATCTACATTATCACATGATCTAATATATAAAAAAACTCATAAAATAATTGTATAAATAATATACATATAGGTAAACTATATATACACAATCCATACAAATGTGTACATATGAAAAAAAAATTACATATACATAATTTATGGGGAAGGGAGGTGTAGATATCTTGATGCATCGTTATCTGTGCTAGGATTATCATCTTCATTGTTATCATCTTGACGATGTGGATGATACATCAATAGTGGTGGCTGATAAGGACTTGGTGGCTGGGTGGCAAATTTACTTGGCCCAGGCGGTGTAGCAACGAATGGAGGCTCTCATCGACAATGGCAGCCTTATCAATCTGTACAAAAGTACTAGGTGAGCTAGTGGATGATACACTGAACTGTGCCTGCTAAGCTAACAACTCCGTCATCCTCACCTTGAATTATTAAAATAAAATTCAATCATAAAGATTACAAGATATATTCATAAAATTATCTTTAAAATATATAGTTTAGTTAATTTACATATTGCTCCTTAGGGGATGGATGCACCTACTCCCCCTGACCTATATATATGTTGGTCTTTAAAATTTTTGGGGATCGACTGCAACTCACTGATCTCCTTATTTCTCTATTCATATTTCATAAGAGAAAAAAAGGACAAATGCAATTATTGAATTAGCTAACAAATTATACAGTTAAATCATGAATAATAAGTTGAATTATTTTATCATAATGATATGTAGCAATAGATTTTGATCTATGCTGATCATTCACCATTTGCTTTGCCTTGTTATCTGCATTCTTTATTGATAACTCCTGCAAATTAAGAAATAATAATGTAATATAATTACGCTTCTAGTCTAAATATATAAGATAATGACATAACTTTACAAAATATCATACTTATCCTATAATCATCGTTGTCAAAGAAGTCCACGCGCCTCTTACCACATTTGTGGTGAGATAGATCACGACACACATTGTCTAGTACAATCTAGATGATAGTCCTACTCCCAATCATCCCTATGCTGTAGAAAGTACCTGTTCAATATGTACTTCAAATTTTTGTATAAATTAGTAACAGTCTGCATCAAACTATTGAACGCTCTATTCCGCTTACCCTCAGTGATGCCCTGGAGCTTGAAGTGGGACTATAGTAGAAAATATTTAGTAAATTTATGAGTACTATATTTAGAAATTTTAGTATCAAATAAAAGCCAAGTCAAGATAGAAAGGAGATGGATACTTACAAAAACCTCTTGCATGACTTTATCCTGTAGCTATTGAGGTACAGCTCGCCATTACTTATAATAAGGTGGCACATGAGCTTAAATTATGCTTCCAATATTGCAAGGAAAATAGATGGCATTCTTACCGATCGCATGCCATGTGCTAATCGTATCGAACTATACATGCACTTATCTTCCCTCGCTCCTCTTTATTTTCTCAAGCAGCTTGACGGACCTATTTAGGCCCTTTTTTTCTCCAAGCTGCAACTTTGATGAACAATAGATTGTATCACTGCCATAAATTCATATTTAATTAATAATAAATTCAAGTCTCCACAATAAGAAAAGATACCTCATCCCTCGCACTACGATGGAATATAGGTGGGCCAACGTGGAGGGTCACTACTAGCATCACTTTCGTGGTGTTGTGCCTCGATATCTATCATGATTGAGATAATACACATTGTACAAGTGCTAAAGAGAGAAGTTTACAACCAAATCAAATTACAACATGATACAACTTATTGTATTCATATAATTCTATTACATAATTACTCTTACATAATTATGAGTTGTAATACAAAAAAATGTTATTTCTTTAATTGGAGTCAATATAAATGAACCTAATAGACTTATCTTTTAACCTTAGCCTCATTTAAAATTAACAAAAAGTTTTAATGAAAACAAAAAACTTTGATACTACTGGACTTGGGACTTTTTTTTTAACTTGAATCTTGATGCAAGAAAAGTGAAGATCAAAGGATGAAGATCTTATCAATCTTAGGATTCTAGTTAGGATAATAGAAAAATATTGTTAAAGAGGAATCAATTATTAAGGGATTCAAGTTTTTTATAAAAAGAAAACATCAAATCTTATGTCTAAAACCTTTTGAAAATGAGATGGGTTTGTGTTTTCAAGAAAATTCTATTTTTCATCTTGGATCCTACAAGAAAACATTTTTTTCATGCATGAATCAATTCACCAATCAATTCTAGGCATCCAGAGAGCAAATTGGAATACATGAATTGATTCACTAATCAATTCCAAGCATTTAAAGGGGAAATTGGAATGCATGAATTGATTCACCAATTGATTCTAGGCATCCAAAATCGATTCTAGGCATCTAGAAAGCAAATTGGAATGCATGAATCGATTCGCCAATTAATTTTAGGTATCTAGAGAACAAACTGGAATACCCAAATCGATTCACCAATCGATTTCAGGTATCCAGAGAGTAAACTGAAATGTCCAAATTAATTTATTAATCAATTCATAATTTCAAAATTTTGAATTTCTTTTTCTAAGAATCAATTGATGAACCCATTCTTTATCTTATGTTTTCTACTCAAACTTTATTTTAGTAAAGGCTGAATCAATTCACCAATCGATTCCGCACATCCAAAGTTGAAATAGGGTTGAATGAATTAATTAACCAATTGATTCACCATACTTTTTTTCAAGTATGAATCGATTCACTAATCAATTCATTGAGACTTTTTCAAATTTTTCTAAGATGGATTGAATCGATTCACTAACCAATCGATTAGTGAATCAATTCACAAGGCGCCAATTGCTCCAGAATGGCTATTTTTACAAAGTAATGGACTTTTTACTCCTCAAACCTCTATATAAAAGTTTTATTTCAATTCAAAGACATGAGAGACTTCTTACACTATTACATAGACATAAGAAACATCTTTTCTTCTCTTCATAACTTGAAAATCCCTGAGCTTATTTGATTAAGAAAATTCCTCTCTTAGTGTTTCATTGTATAATCAACCTTCTAGAGTTTTTGAGCTACATTCTTGTATTAGACTCTTTCAACTGTGTATACTAGGGTGAGGTATCCTTAGAAAATTTAAGAGTGGTGAAGTTCTTAGGAAATTAAAGCTTTGAGAGAGGATTCTCAAAAGGACTTGTGGAAAAAAATAGAGAGTGTACTAAGGCTTCTTCAAGTGCCCTCAAACTTGAAAAGATAGTGATTTAGAATTCAAATCCAAGTCAAAAAAGCTTAGTAATGGATGTACACCTTGAAGTGTTGGATCTTCAAGGTTGGAACCATTATAAATGATAATGTGTGATTTTTCTCTTCCCTATCTCTTATTTATCTATTATTGTTCTATTTTTCTTAATACTTTCTACTAGTGTGCCAAGCTTGTTTACATCATATCTTTATCTTCACTTTACTTTATTTTGAAGAGTCATCTTTATTACTTTTGGTAAAAAGTTCTTTAAACTTAATTCACCCCCTCTTGGCTAAAATATTGACTAACATCATCCTTGTGGTCATCAGTTTCTCCATCACTATCAAACTGTAGAAGCCCTTCCTTTATATAATCTTCAATCATTTCATCTTTGAAACTACCTTCATCATCAATAAAGATATGCTCTCCATCTGCAATAAATCCAATATTCCTAGAAGGTGAAATGATTGAAGGACCATTTATCTGATCCTTCAAATTTATTAAATGGAAATCCCTAAGATTAACTGTGAAGTTGAAATCGAAAGAGTTACTTTCCTATAGGAATAACAAGTCTTGTGCATCGTTTTTATCATTAGATAGATCCAATATGTTGCGATGCACCACATTATAGATAACCTTCCAATTTGGCCCATTAAAAAGATCCTTGATGTAAAAAACTTATTTTGCTTAGGTATCAAGTATGTAAGGATTATCTTTGCATCACTGCCCATTGATAGAAATGCTTATGATATTCTTATTAATGCAAAGTTTCTTTTTTGTAGGATCAATGTCATATCATTTACATTTGAATAAAATTACACTGTACTTATTTAAATAAGTCAATTCTATGATGTTTTCCAGTACACTATAAAATATGTTGTCGTTAGTACCCAGAACGAAAATGCCACTGTTTTATGTTTTGTGCTTTGCATCACAAGTTTCAACTACAAATCACACTCTATTTATAATACATGTTGAGTATATCATAATAGTAAAATTGCGACCGGAAGCTAACGATAGTAGGTCTTCAGTGGCTTTCAAAATTTTGTTCTTGTGTGAGTGGTACATCTATAAAAATAGTATTTTTATGAAGAATTAAATTAGAGAAAAAGTTTAAATAGGGAATAATATTTACATGATTAGTATAATACGTCTAGGAAGAACAAACGCTTACCTTAGAATAGAACCATTCAAGAAATTTTATTCTTTGTAAGTTATCAATGCTTTCAGCACCACTTAATTCGAGTTTTCATTAATGCTTGCTATAGAACATAGGTATTTTAGTCTATTATAATTAATTGGGAGATAAGTATAAATGACTATAGAAACTTACTGGATATATTTTTCAATCTGATATAGTTATTTAAGATGTATCATATGGCAATATCTCGATCTCTCATATCAAGGTGAGAAATAATCTTCTTCCCCATCGGTTGACATTGAGATCGGAACACTAATAATGTCCTTTTTGTTTGACTAGGTGCTACATCCTAATTTTGGTCAAGCCGATTGAATATAGTTTCCACTCTTTCCAAGTACATAGAATAAAATGTTAACACCTCATCAGTAATATATCCTTCTACAATGAAACCCTCATGTCAAGCATGATTTTGGACATAATTCTTAAACATCTTTATGTACCTCTCGTATGGGTACATCCATTAATAATGAACGGGACCACCCTATAATGCTTCATCAGGCAAATGCATCACTAGGTGAACCATTATGTCAAAGAATGTTGGAGGGTGTATCCTTTCAAGCTTGATAAAATAATGACAATGTCTTACTTAGCTTGCAGGATATCTCTCTTGTTAAGAGTTCTAGCACACATTTAGTTGAAAAAGTTATGCAACTCAATAACTAGATATAATAGTTCCTTCGATAAAAATGCTCGAACCAAGGGACCTAATAATCTCTGCATGATAACATGACAGTCATATGATTTTAACCCCTTTAACTTCACATCATGATCAATGACATTCTTCTTGAGTTTCCTAACAAACCCATTAGAAAATTTTACATTCTTTATATACTTCCAAAACTACCTTCATTCTTCCTAATTGAGTGTGTATGCAACATGTGGTTTGAGAAGTTGGCCCCTCTTTTTATACAGATGTAAGTCTGGGCTTATCTTTATATCCGTTAGATCTCATCTTGCATTGTCCATATTTTTTATTTTATGCTCCATATCTAATAATGTACCCAGAATATTGTCATATATATTCTTCTCAACATGCATGACATCAATGTTATGCCTCAAGTTCATTGTCAACCAATACGAAAAGTTAAAAAATATGCTTATCTTACTCTAATTAAGTTCATCGGCACCTCTGTTTTGCTTTAGACTTCCAAAATGAGCATGTTTTCCACGAAGTCTCTATGCCACCTTAACCAATTGGTCCATGATAATTTCATTGGTAAAAGGACGAGGAAGGGCTCTCCTTTCCTGCCTCTTATTGAATTCCTTCTTATTTCTTTATGTGTGACTGTTTAGAAGCCAATGACAATGACCAACGTAGGCTATTTTTCCCCTAAATCAAATTAATAGAGTATCATCATTACATGTAGGACATGCTTTATATCTTTACTCACTCCACCCAGAGAGACTGCTTCGAGTGGAAAAATCATTTACAATCTATAGCAAAGTTATCAGCATGCTAAACATTGCATTTGTATTCACATCCCAAGTCTCAACTCCCTTCTCCTAAAAATAACTTAACTTTTCTATAATTGATTATAAGAAGACATTGAGATCTTTTATAGGTGATTGTGGCCCTAAGATTAATAGGGTCAACGTGAAAAATGATTGATTCATACATATTCGTGGTGACAAGTTATAGGTAATCATCACCATTGGCCACATGTTGTAGGATAAGTTCTTATCACTAAAAAGATTGAATTCATATGCACTTAAACTTAACCTAACGTTTCGTGGGTTGGTAAAAAAATCAAGATACTTTCTATTAAATACTTGCTAAGCTTCTCCATCAATAGAATGTTGCATTATCCCCTTATCTATTGACTTTTCAGTATAATGTTATATCATATCCTTTGTAGTATACCTCGACCCATACAATTACTTTAACTGAGGAGCCAATGGAAAATATTAAACCACTTTTTGAGGCACCTTTCTTCTTTTTATATTTTTGTCTATCCATCAGCTTTTTCCACAAATTGGACAATTATCATTTGAAGTATGTTATTTCTAAAAAAGTATATAGTCATGCTTGCACACATAGATTGACTCATACCCCAACCCTAACTTGTTGAGCTATTTCTTTGCACTATAATGTGATTTAAGCAATTTATTATCCTTTAGGAGTGCCTCTTTCAATAATTTCAAAAAAGCATCAAATGACTTGTTTATCCACTTATGTAGCACTTTCAAGTGCATGAGTTTTACTAAAAAGTTCAAGGCAAAAAATGATGTACATCCTAGATACAATTCTGTTCCTACTTGTGTAAATCGGTAATCACAACCACAATAATTTGATCTAATGTCCCTTTTGGTTGCATCCTCATTCTCTTCCACTTCATTGTGAACTATTTCTTCAAGTACATGAGGACTGGTGGAATCGTGGATGATATTCACCATCTCATCCTTATCATTGGGAGATACCCCTTTTGTCCCCCCAGAAGTCAAAACATTTATTTCACTATAATGTACCCAATTTATGTATAATGAATAAAATCCATTATCTATAATATGTGCCTCCAACATTCTAAGTATTTGAACCAATAAATTCACACGCTTTTTACATGGGTATCTCACCAAACCCCTTTTATCAATAAAATTTTTTTGCTCTCTCAATAAACACCATTGTACCATTCTAATACTCATCTGACAAGTAATTTTGTAGATGTATCCAACTTTTATTTATAGACATCGTAGCACTGAATAGAAAGAAAATAATTTCTTATAGAATTAAATGTTATGATCAATATTTAGTATGTGCCCTAAATCCACCGTTTCATTCTAATTCTAAAGAGTATGATCCTATCCCATTTAAGATATTTTTGTAGATATGATTTTATTAATTTATCCATGTTCATCATTTTTTACATGAAAAAATTTCGATAGCATCTCTTTATATTCTCCAAGTGTGTAAACTATACATCGGTATAGTTTATACTCGGAGAACATTTAGGATGCTAAGAAATTTCTATAATGTGAAATGAGAGCTGAATAAATTATTAATAATAACTATAAGACATATTCCAAATTGTCCAACTTTGTACAATAATTCAAAGGTTGTTGACATATAGATATTAACCAACCTTTAATGAGTCTAAGCTTACAAGGCAAATGCAAATGCTAATTCTATTTAAAATTATTATAAAAATATTTAAAATTACTATAAAAAATATATTTAAATAACTTTAAACTGGTACTATGACATTTTATAAGTATCGTAATTCAAGTGTCTTATTACCTGCATTGTTGAATGTATTAAATATCTACATGAATTGTTATATTTAACAATTTCGAATTAGGAATTCATCTTTGTAACATACTCTACTATATTCACAAGAAGTACAATTCAACTCATTGTATGAATGTACATTCTATGAGTGTTGATGAATTTTCAAATGTTCAAAGTTTCTAAATTTCTATTAATATATGATTATTTTGTCATAAAGTCTTTTTATAAAAAATATTATATATATTTTTCATGAAGAATAATATGTCACCTTATTTATAATTAAAAAAATAACATTTAATAATAAATAAAATATTTTTAAAATTTTATATTTAACATAAAATAAATAAAATATTTTTCAAAGGTAACCATTATTTTTAAATTTTTTATATTTAACATTAAATAAATAAAATATTTTTCATCATTATAACATTTTATAATTCCATTTTCCAAAATAAATTTTTGTTAAATTTTAAGAAGCTTTAAGATAAATATCACTACATTAATATTCGAAAGATTGCAAGATTACTACATCTTACATGCAAAAATATTTTACCATACATTTAATGTTAATTTCGTAAGTTCTACATTAATGTAATATTATTGTAGTTTTAGCTACTAAAATTATATAGATAACATATATTTTCTAAAATAATTAAAAATTATTTCTTTACATTACTTTTTTAAATTTTAAATTTTCTTATTCTAAAAAATTATTTTGAATCAAAGAAAAATTAAAATCAAAGGGTGGTTGAAATTGTAAATTAAAAATATTTTACTAAATTATAAAATTGACATTCAAAACATAAAAAATGAATTCAAAAGGTAATTAGCGATTAGTAAATTCTGATTGTGTTTAAGGTTTAGCTTTAAATCATAATTTGAATTGTTATATTTCGATTCAATTTTAATTAAGAAAGAGCATAAACAAACTTGGTTACAAAATTATTTAGCTTCAAAATTTAAACATATAGAGAATATATTATAAGAATTATGTATTTTCTAAGATATGTTTACATAATTATCCTAATTTCCTATGGCACATTACTTCAATGAAACTAATAATTTTGCCCTCCTAAACTACATCATAAATTTTTAAATTTAGAGGCAAAATGTCATAACAGGTCCACCTTATATTAATCTAACTAAATAATTCACACATGAATAATTTAAGGGCTATATAACAACAATAAATTTTACACTAAAAATAAAACTACATAAATTCATTTAATATTTACAATATATAAAACTAAACAAGATTTATTTTGTACAAAAGTAATTATATCATCAGTTCCCTTAATTCATTGAGTACTATTCATTTCACAAATTATATATTATAATAAAATATTATAAAATTTAATTCATATAACTCAATGAAAAAAATATACTAATAAAATATTCTCTAAAAACCCATCATGGAGAATGATGATTATCAACAATAACTAATAAACCAAGATTATAAACATAAAAAATTACAAAGTATAAAAAATATGCATATATTATATTATAAAAAATTAAAAAAATAACTAACCTTAGAATCCCTTGCACACTTTCTTTGCTATCCCTGCTATGCGAAATGAGAGTGGAAATAAGCCAAGAGTATTTATAAAGGAGCTCATTAGTGACGACACGTGTCGTTGTAGAAAGCTAACACCTTTTTGTAATGACATGTGTCGTTGTTGATGAGTTACATGCAAACTCATTAGCAATGACACATGTTGTTGCAAAAGCTGTCAATTGCCTACGACAACACATGCTATCACTATTGAGCTTCTTAGAAATTGAAAAAGCCAATAGCAACGACACATATCATCACAAAAGGTTGACACCTTTTTGCGACCGCATGTGTCATTATTAATGAGTTTGCATGTAACTCATCAGCGACAATACATGTCGTCACAGAAAGGTGTTAACCTTCTGCGATTATACATATTATCGCTAATGAGCTTCTTAGAAATTGAAGAAACTCAATAGCAATGACTATTGTTGTCGCAAAAAGTTGAAACTTTTCTACAATGACACTATCATTGCTAATGATTTTCAGTGGAGCTTATTAGTGATAACAACTGTTGTCATAAAAAAGTTTCAACTTTCTGCAATGATAGTAGTCATCACTAATGACTTTTGATGCAATTGGAAAAAAATCATCAACGATGACCTTAGTCATTACAGAAATTCTGCACCTTCAGCAATGACTCCAGTCATCATTGAAGAGTTTCATCAATTTTTAAAAGGCTCTTTAGTAATGACAATTATCGTTGCAAAAGGGTGTTGACTTTCAACAGTGACATTGAGTTTTATTCCCCGCCCATTTTTTTATACTCTCTTTAGTAATAATAATTGTCATTGCTAAAGATTTCATTTTCCCACCAATTTTTTTGGCCTCTCAAGAAATGCAATTTTGATTATTACTAATGATGTTATTGTCAGTGATATTTTTAGCAATAATCGAGAAAATGTTATCGCTAAACGTGTCGTCGTTATTACGCTTTTTATATGAGAATGATGTAAAACTTCATTATATAAAACTTTATAAAGTATTATATAATTATTTATAAATTGTTATATAATATTACGTAAATTATTCTATAATGAAGTAAACTTCAATTATATATTATTATATAATATTATATAAATTATATTATAATGATATTTTTATGTAAGAATGAAAGTAAAATTATATAAATTATTAACTTTATTATATAATATTATATAAACTATTATATAATGATGTAAACTTTCATTATATAAATTTTATAAAGTATTATATATTTTTGCATAAACTATTATATAGATGTAAACTTCAATGATATACTATTATATAATATTCTATAAATTTTATCATAATGATATTTTTATATAATAATGAAAGTAAAATTATATACATTATTAAATTTATTATATAATATTATATAAATTATTGTATAATGACGTAAACTTTCATTATTCGAAACTTTATAATGTATTATGTAATTATATATAAACTATTATATAATGATGTAAACTTCTATTATATATTATCATATAATATTACATAATGATCTTTTTATATAAGAATGAATGTAATATTTTATGGGCTATTAACTTTATTATATAATTTTATACAGTATTACATAAACTAAGTGAATTCTAAGGTGTCCCTAAGGGTTTGGTATCCGGGGTGGTGTGGCAAAATACAGGCTACTGGATGAGATTACTAAATTATTACCAAAATTTTTGTAATCTCATCCAGTGACCTGTATTTTGCTATATCACCCCGGGTACCAAACCCCTAGGGGCACCTTAGCAAGCACCTATAAACTATTATTTTATGACATAAACTTTTATTAGATAAAACTTTATAGCCTATTATATTGTTGTATATAAATTATTATATAATAATATAAATTGTTATATAATATTATGTAAATTATTATATAATAATATAAAATTTTATTATATATTATTATATAATATTATATAAATTATTGCATATTGATATTTTTATATAAGAGTGAAAGTAAAATTACATAAACTTTTAACTTTTATTATATAATATTATAGTTATAATTATTTATTGACATAAACTTTCATTATATAAAACTATATAAACTTTTAGGTAATTGTATTTATATGTATGTATGTATATATATATATATATATATATATATATATATATATATATATATATATATATATATATATATATATATAGAGAGAGAGAGAGAGAGAGAGAGAGAGATATTTATATATTTAAAAACATGTATATTTCTAAATAATTATTATATTTTTATTTAACATATATATATATTTAAATATCTTAATTATATTTAAATTCTTTTTTGGTGATATCATTCTTTAAATTATGAACACAAATTTTAAAGTGTTAAAAATTTCAATTTTTTAAAAGATTTTAGAGGCTATACAGACAATATTATACAAACAACAAATTTAAATGTCATCTGTATGGTCCAAGATATACAAATAACAATATGGAGTGGACCTATATAGACGACAATATCATCTGTATAGATGCAAGTTATGTTGTCTGTATAGAGATGATAATATTATTTATATAGGTGTAGGCTATACAAATGGTAAGCTGGCCTATATAAATGATAGTTGTCATTTGTATAGCTTCGATCTATACAGACAATAAAAAATATTATCTTTATAGGTTACAATAAGTACAATTCTCTACAGATGACACAATACAAAAGACAATATTATCTGTAATACCTACATAGATGACAAATGAGTCTATATAAATGACTTTTTTTATCTATATCATCTTTTTTTAGTGGCTTTTGGGTGGTGAATTTGTACATGCTTTGTTTTGTGCTTACTTTGTGAATATATGCTCTATTAGCATTGCTATGGTGGACGCCATATTGAATTTTGATGGAATTTTATTTTAAGCTCACACCTAATCCAAGTTTGTTAATCACCAATTATTACTTGATTATGAAGTTATTATTGTATCTCCCTATATAGGTAATTGCCAATTATTACTTCATACTCAAACAAATGATTTAAGGTTGAAAATCTTTGACCATGCACAAATGTTCTATTGGCCAAAGTAGTCACAATAAGAAAAACACAAGGGATCCAACACTTACGAAGGGCCTAAGGGCCATGCGAAGTAAATGAGACCAAGTTAAGGGTTGAATTCAATGGGGACAAGCAATTAAGACTGGTGAAGCTAAATTCAGCAGTTACATCAAATTGTCGAAATGCACCGAAGTTTTGATATTAAGAATTGGTTTGTGGTACTTAAAGACATCAAAGAAATCATATCGCATGATTTCTTGGTAAGACAATTACTTATCTGTAGCTTGTTTTTAGAAATACATAACTATCACCTTAGAAGTCTAATCTATACGTGTGTCGTCCTGTAGACTTCCTTTGATATTGATAAGGAGTTGAAAGACGACGTGCTAAAGGTTGAGTTAGAAGGGCAAAGGGACTTGAGGACAAGGTTGGTGAAGGGATTATATCACTCTAAAGAGCAAGGGTGATGAAAATCCCTTTGAGAAATATAGGATGTATTTGGATGTATTTTTGCTTTTTGTTTTTAAAAATTGCTCTTGAAAGTTGTTTTAATTTTTTTTAATTTTCAAAAATTGTTTCTGAATTCAAGAAAAATAATAAATAAATGACGTATGTTGAAATAAATAAGCAAAAATTTCATTTAATTACAAATTTGCTATCAGAAAAAAATAAGTTTAGAAAATATCTAAAACTTGTCTTTTTTTAAAAAAATGAATTATAGAAATAGTTTTTAAAAATAAATCTTGAAAATAGTTTGCTAAACAGAAACTTCTATTTTTTAAAAATAAAAAAAAACAAAAAACTACTTTTAAAAATAGTTGACAAACATACCCATAACTTCATTGATCTGAAGATTTGGACTAACTTTCTACGAAGTTGCCAATTTGAAGAGTTTTAGGTAAACTTGATTACTTTTCCAACTTTGTTTTTCAATTGTTAGGAGTAATTTTAAGCATCTCATTTATTATTTTATTTTATTTCTTTTGGCAATACGGTGAAAGTGCAGTCAACAAGGAGGGACAAGCCAAAACCACCTTCAAACATTGGTCGTTTTGTAATGAATACAAGAACTTAGAGCAAGAATTCTTACAAGAAAGGCTTGCAGCAAACCTACTCAGTTCAATGCCCTATCCTCTAGCATATCTAAAGTTGACCTGTGGAAGAAAGTGAGAGTCACGAGGTTAGACAGAGGATTGTAAGTAATTAATTTTTGTGTATGTCAGTGAGTTATATGTGTCAATTAATATTGTTGTTTGAATGCCACATGATGTTCTCATGTAGCAGGCTTCCCACGGAAGTTCTAACAAATAAGAGGAAAGGCATATTGGCTGCTGCATTGCGATTCAAGGATTATCCTAATCGTGTTAGGGGTATTAGAGCAAAGGTGGGCATCAAGGCCTACTTTGGGTCATCAAACCATTATTGCGATTGAGCATCATCTAAGGTGGATATGGAGACATTCAATGCAAAGATCACCGAGCACGTAACTAAAGAACTGGAGCCAAGAATCACAAAAAACGTGATGGAGCAAGTGACTACCTTTAAAGAGAAGATGATGCATTTGTTTCAAAAGTTGAGATCCTAGCCGCTCGCCCTTCCACAAGAAAGCGATGAGATGGAGATGATAGTTCCTTCTTCACAACTTAGCAGCGGGAAAACCAGCTACCGCGCTGACGCTAACACGTCTTCTTATCTCTTAAAGGTAACTTGCAAACTTGTCTAATTACTTCTAACTGCTTTCATTAGATGTCTTTCCTTTTTATAACTTCTCATCCTCGAATTTTTTTTATCAGTATAGAAAGGACCTTAATATATGCTATTGGTCAAGGATTTAAATTACGGTTATGATCGTGATTGCAGTCGCGTCGTAACGTAAATAAATGTAAAAAAATACGATCATAACGATATAAAATTGCAGATATGGTCTCTCTCAAAAATGTAATATTGTGGGTAATATTGCGGTCGCAAATCATTTTTTAAATCCTAGCTATTGGTGGTGGGCTCCCACAGCTGCCAGGTGGCGATTAGTTGGGCCTTAACTAACTGTGTGCTCCACATACGACCACTGCCAAATAATTTATGAAAGGTCAAAGTTAACATCACTTCGGAGGGCACAGTCGAGGTCTTGGTGCCAACCAGTGAAGTCAACATAGTGGATAAAATGTGTCGAACTTTCTTAACATGGTTGAAGACTGTCATTACGAAGTGTACAGAGGTATATTTTTTATCTCTTCAATTACTTGTTTGACAATTACAATTTCATTGTTTGTTATTCTAATTTTATAATTTTATAATATCACGTAGGCATCTCATAAAGAAACCAACAAGCAGACGTTGGGGCAAGGAAAGGAGGATAAGAATCACAGATTAAAGGAATCCAAAACCTTGTCACCTCAGCCACAAAAGCTCCATCAGAGGGAGATATCTCTAGCTCATTAGAGGTAACAATACAAGGTTGACTGACAGCATTTCGATCCAACTCCATATGTCCGCAAACATTGCAAGGAAGGAGTATAAGTTATTCTTTTGGTAAAAAATAGTTATTCTTGAGCAAGGAGTTCATTTCTCAGTTTTTAACTATGGAGGAGATAACACTACAAGAAAATAGATGTTTAGTGACAACAATTAAATGGCAAGAGATATTCTTGTCACTTTTAGTAACAATATTTTATAGTTCTCACTAAATCATAATTCTTAGTGACAAGAAGAAATTATTGTCACAAAAACAATAATTTTTGTGACAAATTTTATTTTTTCATCACTATATCTAATTAATTTCTATATGTAGCTATAATTTTAAATTTAAAGAAAAATTAAAATATTAAAATATAGTGACAACAAGTAAATATTGTCACAGCAAACTTTCAGTGGCAAGATTATATAGTCATATAAAGTCAAATGGTATTTAGGATTTTTTTTTCTTTGGCATCACTAAAACTAGAATTAAAAAAAACTACTCACTCTTGACCCAAGGCAAAAGCAAACACTTCCGACAAACCCTTCACTCGTCATTCATCAATCTTCATCTCGTAAGTTCTCTTCTTTCAATTCACTTTCATTAATTTTGGTTCCATCTAATTCGTTTTCTTTTTCTTTTTCAATTCACTTTGACTTTTCAATTCGATTTTGTTTTTCCTCCTCGAAAAATGTGATTCACTTTTGTTGCTATGATTCACTAGCTTTTTTCAATCTCTACGGAAGCAAAGGCAATTGATTGAATTTGCGATTACGGAAACCAATTTTCAAGGGGACACAGAGAGGATTTCCCCAAAGGTACATTCCTTCACTATGAATTTTAATTTCCCATGTTTGTAATTTCATTTTCAGCAGAGAGTCATATATTTAGTTCATTTTAAAGGCCGTAGGTTTCGATACATGAATGAAGATAGGAAGTCTGCCATGTGTTTCAATTTCCAAGCAAATATGTAGATTGGTATTCAAATAGCACAAACATTATTTCAAGCGTTTAACTCTGCTTTGTCTCTATGTCTTCATGGCATCCTCTGCGTTTCCTCTAAAATCAGGAACATCATTTCGCCATAGTTTCTGCTGTGATAGTTGAAGTTCTAAAGCCATAATTTATTATAGTGCTCTGGGTTTAAGATCTAATAAGTCTTCTATTCGCAAATGTTTTTAAGTCCATATGTTTCTTATATATCTTGTTATGAAGATAGCTAGGTTGTTCAATCTTTAGTTGGGATTGCATGGAATTGATGTAATCCAACAACTTTCCATGATAGACCCTTCCCAAGACCATACAAACCCTGCAAGGAACACTTAAACTCCAAATAATAGCCCAGTGTCCCTCTTTTTCACTCCAATATACTTTATATGTGCTCTATATGCACTAGAGACATTGAAACTAATATCATCAGACCTAAATTCTCTTCTCTATTATAAATAGAAGGAAGTTCCTATTGATATTAGCTCTCATGTTCATGTTATCATAAGCATTTGATCTATGTAAAAGGAGACTTGCCGCCTAAAAATGTAGAACTTAATGTTAGTAACTAATAACATTGAGATTTATCGGATAATAAGAATAAAAGATGAATATATACATTTAAAATTTCTATAGTATGCACATATGGCCCATCTTCAATAAAACTTGTCCACCACTATCAAAATTAGGTGAGGCCAGTTAACTAGACTTAAGTGTGCACAGAATAAAAGTGTGATCTATATTTTTCCATTCAAAATAGTAGTGAAATAAGTTGCACTAGTCTCCCGTAATTATGTTGTGTACTTAGGCTATGGCATCCCCTCCACCTTGACTCGGACAACTTTCCCATAAAATCACTCTAATGTTACTCATACTTTAAGTGAAAAAAATATCAATTGGACTAGCTACCATTATGACTAGAATCATTGTTTGCTAGGTAGAGTTAGCCACATCTCTCACTAGCTTCTCTTGAAATCCTGACAATATCAAGTTCACTCTGTCCAAACCTTCTGCAGTAAGGCTCTAATCACTACACTTAACATTTCTTCAACTAAATGCATATATTGCAGAATCAACATACTTATTTAGTCCTTTTCAAAGGCTACTATACTGGCAAGGTATTTTAGACAAGAAGACAAAACCTAGATTATCTTATCTATTATAATTTTAACTAGGATAGGTAGAAGTCACATGCCTTTCTATTTGGGACCCTTAACACCTGCATATCCCAAGTTAATTAGGCTATAGGCATGTTGCTCCTATTTGCCAATGTATTGTTATTGGTTGTTATTCTATTTTTGTTGTATGACTACCAAACTTCATTTCCATTAAATAATCTAAAAGCTATATATATATAGGCCATGTGTTTCCTTATTTGATGAATTAGAACTATTTAGAGTCTTTATTCTTATCTGTTTTCTAAGTGGTGATTTATGTCACATCCTGAATCTGATTTGTTGCCTATTTGGGACCCTTAACACCTGCATATCCCAAGTTAATTAGGCTATAGGCATGTTGCTCCTATTTGCCAATGTATTGTTATTGGTTGTTATTCTATTTTTGTTGTATGACTACCAAACTTCATTTCCATTAAATAATCTAAAAGCTATATATATATAGGCCATGTGTTTCCTTATTTGATGAATTAGAACTATTTAGAGTCTTTATTCTTATCTGTTTTCTAAGTGGTGATTTATGTCACATCCTGAATCTGATTTGTTGCCAATACAATTGCATGTTTCATGTTGGTATCTTAATTTTGCTGGTATAGCCATAGTATTAAACCATCTTAGTTTCTTTATATAGAAAAAGAAAAAGGGGCACTGTCAAACCGCATAATAAATAGTTATTGCCTACTTTTAGTGGCATTTTCTGTATTACAAATCACTATTGGACTTTCATATTACTTACTATTATGTTATGTGTTTCATTTAGCTTTATTTTTACCCTGCTACTGTGAAAATGCTTAACAATTTGAAGGTATGTTTTCATTTGTTATGTTGAATGACAGTATTATTATGCACTGCACTATTCCTCTTGCAATGGGCATTGGTGCCTTTCACAATGGACCTAGTGTTATAACTCTAATACCTGTTACTTGTTTCAATAGATTGTTATTGACTAATTTATATTTGTGTGCTTATCTTGGTCTTGGAATTTTCCCCGTATTTTTTCCTTGTTTGCTTTGCTTTCATATCACATGCGAGTGGGTTAACACTTTGTGTTGGTTATTATGAAAAAAACATATAGATCACTAGCTTAAGCTTATAATGGGAGATGGTGTCTAGTTATCTGTGATTTATGATAGTCTTTCTCATTCTTGGTCCATGTTATGTTGGTTATCATGTAATTATAGGTGCTAGAAGGGGGCATCTTGATAGACCTACGCATGGATAA
Source organism: Sindora glabra (assembly GCA_020226215.1). Classification (NCBI taxonomy): domain Eukaryota; kingdom Viridiplantae; phylum Streptophyta; class Magnoliopsida; order Fabales; family Fabaceae; genus Sindora; species Sindora glabra. The sequence goes on along the minus strand of CM035230.1, from coordinate 24,233,594 downwards.
TTAGGGAAGCGGCCATGTCAAACTATGACCTCCTTTATTTATATATTTGTAGGCATAACTGCCTTGTGAACTGACTAGGTTCTTATGTCATTTAACCCTAAATTTTGGTTCACTATATTGAATTGAGCATAGTGCAATAATTTATCCAAATACTTGTGTTACCAAAAAGACGAAACAACCTTAAGCAACACTCGCCATTGATTATCCTTTAAACGCATCCCGCATCATCTTTAAAAAGAGAAAAAGGGAGTCATAGTTTGTACATGTTTTTGGCTTTTATTCACTTATCCCAAACAGAGTTTTTGACTTCCCCTAATCATAAGCCTCACTTATTGTAAGGAACCAGCATCTCTCTGTAATCTATGATTCATAGTTCCGTGTATATGTTCCAATTCAGTAATGAACTTTTATCTTTGTTTTATAATGAAACTTTAAACTAAAGGTTACTTTCTTCTTGTAGTTTTATAATGAAACTTTTATCTTTGTTTATTATAGATGGGTCAACAAAGTACAACAAGTAACACCACAACCCATCTCTCAAGTTGATCCACTTATCATATTTGTTTCAAACCTTGACAATATATAGTAATTTTTTTGGTTGAAAATATAATGATATGTTAGAACTTTATGACTTTGCCAATGTGAATTGGATATATATGGTTGGTGTTGTAACTTTGACACAAGTTTATTTTAAATATTATATCTAACTTTTGTTAATTATGTTTCATTATGTTATTAACACTCAATATATAGGGTTATGCAAAAAATACTATGAACAATGCATATTTATAAAATAAAAAAATGAATTTTAGTGAGAATGAGTTTTTAGTGATGACATTACTATATTGTCATTGAAAAATATTTTAGTGACAACAATTATGGTCACAAATATTATGTATTCAATGATAATATAAATATATTGAAACAAAAAAAATTTAGTGACAACATTAATTGTCACAAATAATTATTTTTAGTGACAATAAAAATATATTATCATTAAAAAAATTTAGGACAATAATAGTTGTCACTAAAGTTATCAATCAATGACATCATCTTGTCACTGAATATCAATTTTATAGTGATAATAAAAATATATCACTAATATGATTTTTATGGATAATATGATTTAATTGTCACAAAAAATGCTAACTTATATTGATAATAGATCTTGTCATAAAATGAAAGATTTTAATGACAAACATTATTTGTTGTCACAAAAATTTTTAGCAATAGGGTTTTTTGGCACGACAATTTATTATCATTACAAATCTTTTGCAACAAAATATCTACTTTTTGTGACAATTTTTATTATCATTAAAGTAATTTTTTTTGTAATATAAGTATAACTTGCATCCATCTCTAGCTCAAGTGAGTTGATTTTTACCATTCAAGTCTTTCCTTTATTTTCTTGTTTTTGAAGTTAAGTGCAAGTAAGCATCTAGCTCATATGTTTGCACATGATATGTTTTTGTATCATCTTTCTCATGACTTGGGAACATTGGTTTTTTTGGATTCATAAATCCATACCAATCCGAAGGTGAGTATCAATGATATAGCCCGCCAAAATTACATTGAGAATATCATGGATTCAGATAAGAAAAGAGAATGCTTTATAATACCATCCCACCAAAATTACATTGAGAATATCATGGATTCAGATAAGAAAAGAGAATGCTTTATAATACCATACCACAAGTGATGAGAATTCTAAAAGTGAAGAGGCATTTCCACATTCATTAGAGGGTCCAATGACAAGAGCTAAAGCTAAGAAGATCAAGGAAGGATTTCATGGGCTTATGGAAAGAGTTTGGATGCTTGAAGAAGTTAGATTAGAAGAGAACAACAAAATCATAATATGCATTATGGCTAATCAGCACTAGGTGATATGCATTCCAAGGAGTGGGCCCACATCACCGCCACATCAGCCACAATCCATGTCACCGCCACATCATCAAAAGATGGTGCCACATCATTGCCACATCATCCATAGTCCTAATTGGTGCCACCTCATCTAATTTTCTATTATTTGATGTTTTGGGCTTTAAAATAGCATTTGGGCTTTTAATTTGTACTTATTTTGTGCTGCATCACTTTAGAGTATTTTGGGCCTATTTGATGTTATTTGAGCCCATTTATCAATTAGGGCTTAGAGAGTTAATAAGGAGACTTGTTCCTTATCCTAGCCAATTCAGACATTTTGAGAAAAAGTTGATTGCTTATGAGAGTTTTCTCTCTAGGTTCTTGTATGAACTTGAAGACTTATCAAAGGGCATTTAACCTTTGTGGCGTCAAATATATCTCTTATTGCTTCCAATTCTTCTTCTTTTCTGAAGCATGGCGGGAATATCATTCTTTTTTTTACTTTGATTGCATCTGATTTGGGAAAGATCCAACAATTTCACATCATTTGGTATCAGAGCAAGGTTCCCAATTCAGGTTTTATTTCTCTTTAATTCTGTAACTTTGCGTCACTGTTCATGTTACTGTTCATACGCCGTCACTGTTCATCGTACTGTTCTCGCACTGTTCACCACATTTTATATCCTAAATCTTCATTTCTATCTTGTTTTGATTTGGTTTTTATATCCATTTCATTTCTGATTTGGTTTGTGTCAAATTTTCGTGTTTTGATTCACCATTATGTCAAATCTGTTTTGTTCTTCTTTTCTGCCTTCCATGTGTTTGATAAGTTGTCCAAGTCAATTGTAGGTCTCAATTTGCTTTGATACTTGGTCACCTCTTTGTCTTGTGTTAGTTCTTGTTGTTTAGCTCAAAATTTGCTCCAAATATTTCTGCTAGTCTAGTGAATGAAAGGTGCATTGAACATGTTTGTTAAAAGTTCAAAGTGAAGAAGTTCAGCTTGCAATAGCCAATTGCCATATTCTAATAGCACAACATCAAAGGGCTATAATTGAATATAGTAATTGATTAGAGCAAAGCAAAGAGCACCAAGTTTGAATTGTGTTAAAAGCCTTGCAATCAGCAAATTAGTGCTGAATGGTGAACTTGTGTTTGAAGTAAAAAAAAAACAAATGCAAGAACAAAATGAAGAATGGTACTGAGTAGTTGTGAGTTAGAAAGAAAAACCAATTGACAAAAAAAAATAGCAAGAAACAAAGGAGAAAAGCCAAGTTAGTGAATCAAAAGGCAAACTACAAAGAAGAGGCAAGAAAAATAAAGTGCTGAATTGTTGAAAACAAATTGGAACACATTCAAAAGAAAAGAAGTTGTTTGCTTGTAGTTATTGTTAATTCTTGACATGCTCTAATTACACTTGAACTTCTCATTTTGACATTAATTGTTCATTGTCTCTTTCAATTACTTGAATTCTTAAATCAGCACCTTTTGTTATTCTGAGTTATTGCTTCTCATTTTTTTTATTGTGTCCTTAAGTCTTTGCTTTTATTTTTCCTTTCTTCCTAGAGTTCAATTGTATTAATTCCATGCTGCCATGCTATTGTGTTGTCACCTTTTGTTGGCATTCAATTTGAGATAGTGATAGCCACAATTGTTGGATTTCTGCTGGTTGTGTCATTTTAGTTCCAAAAGAACCACAAGAGAGGAAAAAAAGAAAGGAGTGGGAAAAGGCAAGAGTGTGTGAGATCATTTGAGGATAAAAGCCTAAATTACAGTGCAAACACGAGTGTGAGTACCCCTAAATCAAGTGACAAGTGTGGTTTTGTGAGGTCCTTTTTTTTTCTTTATCTAACCTTTTCTTGCAGGTTTAATCATTAACAATGTCGGGAGGAAGTGATAACAATACTTTCCAACCAGAGAATCTAGATTTCACTATGAGAGCTATGTTTCAACAATTTGAGAGATTGAATGAACAAATTGCTGGAATGAATGAGAGGATAAGAGGGATTGAAGGAGAAAGAACACAAAATGATAGGCATGTGAGAGATGAAGGAGTTCAAAATTTTGAGGGTAGAAGTGAGAGATCAGAAAGTTCAAATGAGAGTGAGAGAAGAAGAGGTGAAAGGAGACATGTTAGAAGAGCAAGGGTAGATACCAATCTTGACAGCATTAAGATGAAAATCCCATCATTCCAAGGAAGAAATGATCCAGAAGCTTATTTTGAATGGGAAAAGAAGATGGAATTGATATTTGATTGCCACAATTATTCGGAGGAAAAGAAGGTAAAGCTTGCTGTTACAGAATTTTCTGATTATGCCATTGTTTGGTGGGATAAATTGATGATAGATGTAAGGAGAGAGAGAAAAAGACCCATTACAACTTGGGAAGACTTGAAGTTTGTCATGAAAAGAAGATTTGTCCCTAGCTATTACCAAAGGGATTTGCATCAAAAATTGCAAAGTCTGATTTAAGGAGTTAAGAGTGTTGAGGACTATCACAAGGAAATGGAAATCACTATGACAAGAGCCAATGTGGAAGAAAGTCAAGAAGCAACTATGGCTAGATTTCTCCATGGATTGAATAGAGACATTGCTAATGTGGTGGAGTTACAACACTATGCATCTTTGGAGGAGTTGGTACACTTGGCTATGAAAGTGGAAAGGCAACTCAAAAGAAGAAGTTCATCTAAATATAATTCACAATCAAGCTCTCCATGGAAGTCTTGGGATAAAAAGAGTGACAAGAAGGAGGAAAGAGGAAGCAAGTTCAAATCTGAATTCTCTTCAAAATCAAAAGATGAATCTTCTAAGAGCAAAAATAAAGTGGAGGAGAATCAGAAACATTCTAACATGAAGTGCTTCAAATGCTTGGGAAGAGGACATATTGCTAGTAATTGTCCAAACAAAAGGCTTATGGTGATCAAAGACAATGGGGAATGGGATTCTACAAGTGAGAAAGAACAAGCTACTTCATCTGATGAAGATAGTATGAGTAGTGAGGATCCTTTTGATGGAGGTGCATTGGTGAGTAGGAGAGCCTTAAATGTGCAAATCAAGGAGGAGAGTGAGAATCAAAGAGAAAATCTTTTTCATACAAGGTGCAACATCCAAGGGAAGGCTTGCCAAGTTATCATTGATAGTGGGAGTTGTGCTAATGTGGCTAGCACTACCTTAGTTGAAAAGCTGAATTTGCCCACTTTACAACACCCTACCCCTTACAAGCTTCAATGGTTGAATGAAAATGGGGAGTTGAAAGTGAATAAACAAGTGCTAGTCTCTTTTTCTATTGGGAGGTACCATGATGAGATTCTTTGTGATGTGGTTCCCATGCATGCTTGCCATCTTTTGCTTGGGAGGCCATGGCAATTTGATAGACAAGTTACTCATGATGGTGTTCTCAACAAATATAAGCTTGTCAAAGATGGAAAGAAGTTCTCCCTTAGGCCTTTAACTCCAAAACAGGTTTATGAAGATCAAATGATGATGCAAAAAAAGAGAGAAGAGGAAGAAAAAGGAAAAAAGAGTGTAGAGCAGAATGAGAGAGATAAAAAAAACAAGAGTGTGAGTGAAAAGAAAGAGAGAAAACATGAGAGAGGAGAGTCATCAAAACAAGGAAAAGAAAAGTTAAGTGTGTTTGCTAAGGCAAGTGATGTGAGGAGTGCTTATTATTCTTCTAAGCCAATATTCCTTCTCATGTACAAGGAAGCCAATGTAAACACTAACCAAAATAACCTTGTTTTACCTTGTTCTATTTCATCTGTTTTGCAGCAGTTTGATAATGTATTCCCAAAGGAGGCTCCAAAAGAGTTACCACCCAAGAGGGATATTGAGCACCAAATTGATTTCATTCCAGGAGCTTCAATTCCAAATCGCCCTGCATATAGGACTAATCCAGAAGAAGAAAAAGAAATTCAAAGACAAGTGGAGGACCTCATGTCAAAAGGATACATAAGGGAAAGCATGAGTCCATGTGCAGTACCAGTTTTGTTGGTGCCCAAGAAGGATGGAACTTGGAGAATGTGTGTTGATTGCCGGCCAATTAATAAAATCACTATCAAGTATAGATATCCTATCCCTAGACTTGATGATATGCTTGATGAGTTGCATGGGTCTTGTGTATTTTCAAAAATTGATTTGAAACAAGGGTATTATCAAATAAGGATGAAACAAGGTGATGAATGGAAAACTGCTTTTAAAACAAAACATGGTTTATATGAGTGGCTTGTAATGCCTTTCGGTTTGTCTAATGCACCGAGCACTTTTATGAGATTGATGAACCATGTTTTACGCCCTTTTATTGGAAAATTTGTGGTTGTATATTTTGATGATATCCTCATATATAGCAAGAGTGTGGATGAGCATGTGTTACATTTAAAATCTGTTTTACAAGTCTTGAAAGATGAAAAATTGCATGCAAACATTGAAAAATGTTCATTCTGTTTGGAAAAAATTGTATTTTTGGGTTATGTTGTTAGTGGTGAGGGAATTGAGATGGATCAAGAAAAAGTGAGAGCAATTAGGGAATGGCCTACCCCTAAGAGTGCAAGTGAGGTGAGAAGTTTTCATGGGTTGGCTAGCTTTTATAGAAGATTTGTCAAGGATTTTAGTACTATAGCGGCCCCCTTGAATGAGTTAGTGAAAAAGAATGTTGTGTTTCATTGGGGAGAAGAGCAAGAGAGTGCATTTAACACGTTGAAAGATAGATTGAGTTCAGCCCCTTTACTTGCTCTTCCAAATTTTACTAAAACATTTGAAATTGAATGTGATGCCTCTGGTGTGGGTATTGGAGCTGTTTTGATGCAGGAGAAGAAGCCCATTGCTTACTTTAGTGAGAAGTTAAGTGGAGCGGCTCTTAATTATCCCACTTATGACAAGGAGCTTTATGCTTTAGTTCGTGCTTTGGAAACTTGGCAACACTATTTGTGGCCAAAGGAGTTCGTGATTCACACGGATCATGAATCCTTGAAATACTTAAAGAGCCAAGGAAAGCTAGATAGGAGGCATGCAAGGTGGATTGAATTTATTGAAACATTCCCATATGTCATACAATACAAGCAAGGTAAAGATAATGTAGTTGCTGATGCATTATCACGAAGGTATCTTCTTATCTCTACTTTGCAATCCAAGTTGTTAGGTTTTGAACACATTAAAGATTTGTATGGGAATGATCCTGATTTTGGCACTATTTTTGAGGCTTGTGAAAAGAAATCCCTTGAGAAATTCTATAGGCATGAAGGTTTCTTGTTTAAAGAGAATAAACTATGTGTGCCTAGAGGATCTCTTAGGGAATTGCTTGTGAGAGAGTCCCATGGTGGAGGTCTTATGGGGCATTTTGGGATTAGGAAAACTCTAGACATATTGAGTGAGCATTTCTTTTGGCCTAGCATGAAACATGATGTAGAAAAATGTTGTGCTAATTGTATTACATGTAAAGAGGCTAAATCTAGAGTTTTACCGCATGGTCTTTATATTCCACTTCCTATTCCTAGTGAACCTTGGACTGATATTTCTATGGACTTTGTGCTAGGTTTACCAAGGACAAAGAATGGCAAAGATTCTGTGTTTGTTGTTGTTGACAGGTTTTCAAAAATGGCCCATTTTATACCTTGTCACAAGACGGATGATGCCATGAACATAGCAAATATTTTCTTCAAGGAAGTTGTGAGATTGCATGGAGTGCCAAGGAGCATTGTTTCAGATAGAGATACCAAGTTCTTGAGCTACTTTTGGAAAGTCTTATGGGCTAAGTTGGGGACAAAGTTGCTCTTTTCAACAACTTGTCATCCTCAAACTGATGGTCAAACTGAGGTAGTGAATAGAACATTAGGTACTTTATTACGCTCCTTAATTCAAAAGAACTTAAAAAGTTGGGAGGAATACTTGCCTCATGTTGAGTTTGCATATAATAGAAGTGTTCACACTACCACTAATTTTTCTCCTTTTGAAATAGTGTATGGCTTTAATCCTTTAACTCCTTTAGATTTGATAGCTTTACCTATTGATGAGAGGTCAAGTTTAGATGGGAAACGGAAAGCGGATGTGATTCGGAAGTTGCATGAGCAAGCTAGATTGAATATTGAGAAAAAGACACAACAATATGCCAAACAAGCCAACAAAGGGCGGAAGAAGATAGTATTTCAACCAGGAGATTGGGTATGGATCCATATGAGGAAGGAAAGATTTCCAGCACAAAGAAAAAGCAAGTTGCAACCAAGAGGAGATGGTCCCTTTCAAGTGGTGGAGAAGATCAATGAAAATGCTTATAAATTGGATTTACCAGGTGAATACAATGTTAGTGCCTCTTTTAATGTTGCTGATCTTTCTCCTTTTGATGCAGGAATTGAAGATTCGAGGACGAATCATTTTGAAGAAAGGGGGGATGATGAGAATTCTAAAAGTGAAGAGGCATTTCCACATTCATTAGAGGGTCCAATGACAAGAGCTAAAGCTAAGAAGATCAAGGAAGGATTTCATGGGCTTATGGAAAGAGTTTGGATGCTTGAAGAAGTTAGATTAGAAGAGAACAACAAAATCATAATATGCATTATGGCTAATCAGCACTAGGTGATATGCATTCCAAGGAGTGGGCCCACATCACCGCCACATCAGCCACAATCCATGTCACCGCCACATCATCAAAAGATGGTGCCACATCATTGCCACATCAGCCATAGTCCTAATTGGCGCCACCTCATCTAATTTTCTATTATTTGATGTTTTGGGCTTTAAAATAGCATTTGGGCTTTTAATTTGTACTTATTTTGTGCTGCATCACTTTAGAGTATTTTGGGCCTATTTGATGTTATTTGAGCCCATTTATCAATTAGGGCTTAGAGAGTTAATAAGGAGACTTGTTCCTTATCCTAGCCAATTCAGACATTTTGAGAAAAAGTTGATTGCTTATGAGAGTTTTCTCTCTAGGTTCTTGTATGAACTTGAAGACTTATCAAAGGGCATTTAACCTTTGTGGCATCAAATATATCTCTTATTGCTTCCAATTCTTCCTCTTTTCTGAAGCATGGCGGGAATATCATTCTTTTTTTTACTTTGATTGCATCTGATTTGGGAAAGATCCAACAATTTCACATCAACAAGGGATAAATAGATCTTTTGCCAAAGTATTCATGAGTTCTTATGTAATAATATATATGAAGTTCTATCAATAAATAACAATGTAGGTGTCATTGGATGCTTTTGGCAATTTATCCAAATAGGAAAATGGTGCACTAGTTTGATCTAGTAACTAAAGTATCACGAGTGGGTATCAAGTTTGTTACACCCTTTAATAATTTAAAACTTGTTTTATATAAATAAATATAGTAATTGTTAAATGCCACACCTCCTAAAACTATAAAAGTTTATTGTATGAAGTATAATTAATTATCATTATGATTAGATTTAAAATGAAATTCCATAATAAGGAAGAATTATTGTGATGGGATATGAGAATAGGAATTTTTGTAAGGAATAGTTAAGAAAGGAATAAATTAATAATGTTTAGGGGCTGGTATGATTATAAGTGAATATTTGAGAGTGAAAAAGTTTTACGGCCTTTTTTTTTCTTTTTTTTTCTACCTATCCCTATTTCATTTTTATTTTCCTCTTTGCAACTAATCGTCCTCTCATTTCTCCTACTAACATGCCAAAACCCTTTTTCTTCATCTTTTCCTTTTCCATCTCCTTCTCTTTTTTACAACTAAGGAAGGGTACAAATTTTCATGCAATTCACTCCCATTCTTCAATCCAAGTAAGGTAATGCTTTTTAAATCTCAATCTTTGTAAAGTTTATCTCTCATTTTCTTTAAGATTGAAGAGATTAGAAGTTTTGGTTCAAAAAAATGTTTTTAAAGTCTTAACCTAAAATTTTCTATTTTGAATGATTAGGAAAAAAAATAACTTACAAATTCTTTCACCTAACATCTCCAAGCTAAGTGAGTAGGCATTCTAGGTTAACTTTAAAGAATTTAATTGAAATTGTTTGGTTAAGACTAGATTTTCTAGGTTGTTATTTCTTGAGAAATGTACTAAATTATAAGCTTTAATTAGTTTATGTATTATGGCTTGTAAAATGAAATTTTGATAAAAAGATTTTGAATGAGCAATGTTTTCAAAAAAAATTTGCAAAAAAAAACTAAGTTATAGTCAACTATGCCCCAAAAACATACTTTTTAGGCAAGCATAATTAATTACATAGTCAATTATGACTTAAAAAATTACTCTCTAGAAGTTCAGAGCCAACTATATAGTTGACTATGTATGCAAAGTTATTCTTAAGAATTAGATAGTTAACTATATAATTGATTATATTCTTAGAAATTATTCTTTAAACCTTTATAATCGACTGTGACTTTGTAAAGTTTCTCTTTAGACTATCATAGTTGATTATATAATCAATTACACTTTGTAAAGCTCAACACATCATGTTATACAAGAGATCAAGGTATCAGTTAAAATAAAGGCTATATGAGAGGCTGTAGCTTGATAAATTCAAAATAGGATACAAGAATTTCTTGACCATTAGGTGGTAGTTGCTACTCAATTTAGGTCTCATTCCCTTGAAGACCTCTTTCAACATAGATATTGCCCTTTTGTCTACCCTAGCCAGCTATAAATCCCACCAAGATCTCAATTGTTCTTTAAAACTCTTGTATACCTGTCATTAACTTAGCCATGTTGGGTGCTGGGGCTACATTACCTTCAAGGCCTTCATTTCTATTGATGTTGGCATGTCCTTTACGTAAAGGAGGTTTACCACGGCCACCTCAACCATCACGGCTACCATCTGTATGAACTAGAGAATGATGCCTAGCGAATGCCTTATAAGATGCATAATTTACATCAGTTTGTCTACCTCGGGCTCGAGTCTTAGGTGGCATCTCCACCTATATAAGAGTAACAAACTTTATTAAAACACAACAAGAATTTATGACACACAAGTAACTCAATTAGACTAACTTCAAGAATGAGAGAATGATTGACAACCTATCATGCCTTTAGTAGTGTTACAATTATGAGAATGGCCGGTAATATTTTTCACAATCATGACTCTACTAAAGAACACTTGCTCTATCAACCACAAGGAAATCTAAAGCTCTAATACCAACTTTGTCATGATCAAAAATTAGGGGCCATGACCAGCGCATAACCTAAAGAAAAAACATAACCATATAAGTCATGCTAGCCTAACACATTATAAGATAACCTATAACCTATTTCAAACTCAAGTGGATATATACCTTATACACAATTACTAATTTTTCACATATATATAGTTTCACACAAACTTTCTCATTTTTCAATATTTATCTGTTAGTTCATAAATAACATAAAATTCATATTGTTTAGTAACCAGACGATCCTTTGCAATTATAACAAAATACATACATGTAATTCAACAAAAACAAGCCCTGCTTATGAGTTTTAATGGAGCATATCTAAAAGTATTCTAAATCTTATAAATTTTAAAAATACATAAAAGTTCTACATCAAGTCCACACGAATAAAGTATGGCTCACCACAAGAGAATACTCCTCTCTCTCTCTCTAAGGAGCTACAAACAATGAACCTAAAACTAAATCTCTATCTGAAAAATATTACAACAAAAAGAGTAGATTGTTAATTTAGTGAATAGATAATATGAATTTCCAACGGGAACAAGACAAGCCATGGCATGAGTGTTTCATTAGAAAGAATCAAATAGCTTTTCAATATAAAAAGATATCACATTTGTTATACAATCATATTGGATAAAATAACAATTGGAATGTTTATTAAAAGTAGGATACTAAAACATAAGTTTCATGCCAAAAGGTAAATAGTAGGTTCTTTAATCAAAGTATAGGAAATCACTGAAAACATATTTGTTAATCATATAATGTATTCATGATAAATAAATAATCAAAATCAAAGTTAATAAATTTTAAAATACATAAACCATCAAAATTACACCTTTAAGTAGGAGATTTCTAGTTATGATTAACAAATATGAGCATTCGACTCATGAAATAACAATCTTAGGAGAGTTCTCAACTCTAAGGCAACCCATCAGGTTATCATAATCTACATGTGTTAGCCGACACACCGAGTTAGCAACTCTCTTGCTAACTTGAGTTTGAACCAAGGTGCACCAAGGCTAACGTCATCACTGTCGTTAGCTACAATTTTTAACTAGTCTTCTCCCAAAACAAGTTTATAAAAATAGCAAAACACCATGTATATATATAAGTAACAATTATATGAGAAAATTATTGGAAATAAATAGTTTCATACATCTACAATTTAAAACAATCTCAATCCATACTCCTTTCAACTATGAGTAGTTCATCAAGACTTTCAACCACAGCAATCAACATCTCTAATATCAAATCATTCCAACTCATCAAAAATTAGTTTTACAAGCATATATGAAACTTTAACACATTATCACTTCATCTCTAATAACCTTTCAAAGAACATTATACAAAAAGGTTCCCATAATACACCATTTCAAATAAGTCACATAAATCAATTTTCTCATCATAAAATCATCTTAGTACCATTTTTAATTACTATAACTTAGGAAAATTTTAAAGTGTTTGTCCTAAGAATGTCTAGAGCTCAACACATATATGGAATTAAAATGCATAGAAAATAATAATAATTAATAAATTAATAAAATTAATATTTCAAAATATAAAGAAGTTTGGAAAGTATATAAAAATGTGGAAATACATATTATGTACTCATAAAATGGCTAAAATTCTTGGGTTGATTTCTTCCTACTTCACGAACCACCAATGCCACTAAGAAATATTTCTTAACCTTGTACAAGTAATCAAACAACAATTCAAACAACAATCAACACCCAAACACATTATCAGGCTTTTTGTTATAAAATCCCCAAAATTTTAAATTATAAGCATAACCTAAGAACAAATTAATCATTACTATCTATTAACTAATTTAGGCTAATCTAACTGCTAATTAAGAGAATAAATCTTAGGAATTACCTTATTAAATAAATAAAAAGAAATTTTGGAGCTTGCTACCCTAAAACCCAAAATCAGAACTAGCAGAGGAAATCATGAAATAACAGATATAGTAATAAGAAATGGAGAGAAAGTGGAAGAAAACACGTTGAAACGTGAAGAGAAGGAGTTATTTATATGATTAGAAGTGGAAGAGGAAGAAAAAGAAGAAAGAGAAAAGAACTAGGGTTTCAGCATTTTTCTGGACTGCTTTATTCTGGTTCAAGTCTATCTATTTCAATTCTATTTTTTAAGGGTTTCTAATGTTTTGGTTCGAGTTAGTTTTAGGGCTTCCCAGGTCTACGGGTCGCACTATGCTAGGTTGTTAGGCATGCTGTGTGTGAGGTCGTGGGCATGCTAGGTTGTTGGGTTTGTGTGCTGGTAAATTTAGGTTTTTGGGTCACAGTTTTAGCATCTTATTTACATTTTTGTCATTTAAGTAAATTGAGAGTAAAATGTAAAAAGGAAAATGAGGACATTTACTTAAATGGCAAAAATGTAAATAAGGAAATACTTCCATTTAGATTAAAAAAATATCAAAAAAATTAAAACTTCAAAAAATAAAAATCTAGATTTTGAGTTCTAGTTCAAAATGTCAAATTTTAAAAAATTTTAAAAATAGCATTTTTTTTAAAATGATCATTTTAGGTTCCTAAAAATTCATTAGAAATCACTCTTTGATATATAAATACAAGGGGAACAAATACTAAGATTTTATTTTTTTTCAAAAATGCATATTTCACATAATCCTCTAAGGGAGGTGTCTTAAACTAAGAAAAATTTTCTAAATTCTGATAGACTTAACTTTATTTATGAAATTAAGCTAAACAAGAGTATAAATCAAATTAAATTCTTTGAATAAGTTAGAAAAGAAATAGTTTAAGGTGATTTAAGGTAATCCTAAGTTTATATCAAAACTATCTAATCATGTTTTATGATATAACTATTGTATGTTACTTATTAATGGCAGGGCCATTATAGTTTCCTTGAAAGGTATGTAGCTCTTTAAAATTCCATTTTCCCTTTGGCAAAGATAAAAGAACCTATTAACTTTTCATGGATGTTTCTTATAAAAGAATCAATAGTAAAACTTGTGTAATGTTATAATTAAGTTTTAATTAGTTTTATAATGTCATTGCTTTCTCATTAAGTTTTTGAAAGGACTCATTCCTTTCTCTTTCCTTTCCTTTCAATGGGGAAACTCTCCTATTAAGTAGTAAGCTACTAATAAATGGATGGAAATGAGCCTATTAGTGCATTGTGGCAATAAGATAAGTCACAAGACAGTTAAAGTAGGTAGTAATACATACATATCTAATGCATGATGAGTCCACAATCTACTTTTACTTTCATTGTTGTTTTTATATATAAAAAAGTAAAACATCATTACAAATTTCAACATTTTATATAATGTTGGTAAAGGGTTACTTAGTTCAAATCCCTACATTGGTCACATGCCTTAAGATAGGTCATGGCAAGGTGAGTACTTAACCAAGCTTTTAAGATACACTATGCATTATAAAATGCCAAAAAGCCAAGTGTCATAAGATAGGTAAATTTAAAAGTAAGTTTATTGGCATGAAAATATGATTTGCTAAAAGCCTAAATTATATATCTAAACAACTATCAACCTATCCCTATTAAGCATAGGAAAATACTTATAATAAATTAGGAAAACTATAAACTAGAAGACTTCTAAATAAAATAGGAAACTAATTCTAAAAGTAACTCCTATAAAAATGAAATAATATAGAGATAAATTAAATTAGGAATCCTATTTATTATTTGTAACACAAAAATCCTTTTAATTAGGAGACTCTTATCCTACATCATTTTCCTTTACTTTAAAGAAACTCAACCTCAAGTTGGAATTTGGATAAGGCAATGTATCTGGACAATGATACTCTTATAAATCAGCCATACTAAAGGTATAAAAAATGGATAGGGACACTGGTAGATCTATCACATAAGAATAATCATTAATTTTTCTCAAACCTCTTCAAGGGCTTAACTTCTTATTCTATTGGAAATTGCACTAATAAGCCATAACTAGATTACCGTTTTTCAAAAACTTTTAACCTTTTGTGTTTATTTGTAACCTCTTTGTATTTACAATTTGATTTTTCAAGATTTTCTTTAACTTTTAATTGAATAGCCTCAATTTTCCTAATTATATGTTCAATAGCAATACTATTTAGATATTCCATTGTAGTAGTATTAATTTTTACCTTCCTCTATAATTAGTTTAATGATGATTTTTAATTTTTCCCTATATGAAAGAGTAAATATTCCTTCTTCCTCTATAAGTGATATCTGCATCATATTGCTAAGGTTATCTTCATAGCACATGACATGCATCTATGTTAACTATATCATAAACTATAATATCCTTATAGGATTTGCTAATGGATATAATGACATGGAAAATTTTAGTTACCATATAGTTAACATCTTTCTTGATCCAACCAATTGCATATGGAGCATGATGCTTCCTTTTTTTGAGCTGAAGATAATTTGCCAATCTTTTAAAGATAAAATTTTCATAACTCCCACTTTTAATGGCCATGTCACACACTTTCTAGTTGATTATGCACTCTAACTAAAAGATGTCATAGCATTGTGTGTGGTCCTATAGTTTTGAGATGGGGAGCAATCATTACATAAGAAAAATTCACTCTTCCTTATTTTTTACAAGATTTTTTGATAATGATTTTTTTGTCAATAAGCTCTTTATACTTCATGTCTTCATTACACTTTACCAAGTTTATAATTTTTTGTACAAGCAATTGCTTAAATGATATCTAATTTAACCACACTTAAAACATTTTTCTATGGATAATCAAGCATATGGATTCTTACTAATAGTTAGGGAAAATGTTGGAACTTTCTTAGTTATTTTTTCTCACTTTTTATTTAATGATTCTACAAGATAAGTGTAATATCCCAAGTCAATATTTAAAGTTTCATAAATTTTATTGTTTGCAAATGTTGGAACTTTCTTAGTTATTTTTTCTCTCTCACACATTCTTACTCACAAATGGTCTATTTGAAAGAAAAATGACAAGGAAGAAAGAAAAGAAATTGAACATTATCTTGGAAAACATGCTATAAATAAAGGAGAAATGATAAAGGTAAGGACACCTATAATGGGTCACTCACATCATCATGTTTAAATTTTGAATTTTAATTCAAAATTCAAAATGGGTGGAGGGGGATAACTACCCACTAATCAGTTATTTCAGATAATAGATAACAAAAGTAGGAAAATAGAGAAAACCAGCCACTAAGAGATAATTCCCACAAGTGAACAAAAATTTTAAGAGAACACAACATTTAGAAAATTCAGAAGCAAAGAGCAAAACCTTCTTTCTCAGAGGTGTGATTTTCTTTTTACGAAATTATTGTGGACAAAGGTAAGAATTCCTGATACGTGGTAATTATTGGTGACTGTGTGGTGGAACACAGTATCAAGATCCAAAGAAGAAACAAATATGTATAATTTTTGCATTAATTTAATGTATTAATTTTTCCTAACATTGATATTAAAGCTTGGTTAAAATTGATGTATGTAATTCCTTACATGTATTTAATGTATTGATTGCAAGGCATGTGTTGTATGAGATGCACTTGTTGTTTACAGTGTATATAATTGGTAATTTTTTTTGTTAAAAGCATGTTTCCTACTTTTGTCCTTATAGCATGAAATGCAACCATTGGATGTTAAATTTTTCTTTAATTATGCTATTCCTAGAAGAATAATGTTATGAATGACTTTAGCATTAAAGGGAATACATAAAATATCTATAAGATACTCCTGAACAATAGAAAACAACAAAGACACCTAATGATTCCATAAAATTTGCAACTTTGAAATACTAGGTCCCTTAAAAAAAATTTTGGCCATAAAATTAGTCTAAATTGTAAAGCATAAAATTTTAAGAATTTTGGCTTTTAAATCACCTAAAACGGAGCTTTAGATTAACAGTTATGGCTAAAATACTATTTTGAGTTGAATAGACCCAACTGGGTCTATGAACCGGGTCGAGTTGTCAGAGATGACCAAAACGACATGGACCTCCAATAAACCACATGTCATTTTAGTGTTAAAGTTGTATCAAACTAAACTAAAATAACACATTGTTTTGAACAACATAAAAACAACACATCGTTTCAACCAAACTAAAAAAAAATCACTTTTGAGAAGCGCATGTGTAGGCCACCCTTACTCCGAATGGCATGTGTCATATACCAATAGCAAGAGGAGAAAAAATTCTACCTAGTCGGACAATTTCGATGTCTTAAAAAGTCCCACATGACGGCACATAGACGTCACGCGTTGTCTATAAAAGTGGGCAAATTCTATTTTTGCAATTTTTTTTGGATTTTTTGAAACTGAACCACACTGAAGGCATGTGTGGGTGCATACGGTGTCTGTTGGAGGCACGATTTAATCTTAAAAATCCTTAAATTCAACATTTACATATCGGTATACAATTTGTACATTTTTGAGATTTTCATGACACTATTTTTATTTAAAAAGTGGCAAAAATGGCACATTTTGACTATATTTTTCATCTATTTTTGGTAAATAAACATGGAGCAATGGTTTATGGAAGAACATAATCCATATGGCTTTTGTGGAGAGTGTAGGAGAAGACCCCAAAGAATTAGATTAGATAAATAGCCTAAAAATTTTTACAGAAATGATACATTTATTATATTAAAGAAATGCATGCACACAATATGCAATAGAAACCTTCTTGCATGAAACTAAAACCTTAAAAGTGGACCTCAGGCATAAAGGAAAAATGTTTCATAATCATCTTTGGGTTTGTACACTATTGAAAGAAATTCTAAATGATGATTTTTAGAAACAAATTAAAAAGATACTATAGCAATGTAAAGACTATAAATTAGGAACCATCAAATACATTGACCTTGAAAAATACAAGGAAAAGCTGAAACTATAGGAAGTTTGCTACATCAAAACAATTAGAGAAAAACAATATTGATGTCACAATTCCTAAAAATAAAAAGTGTAAGATGTTTTGGGTATAGCACTCTAAAGAAGGGATTACACTTGAAAGTCCACTCAAAACCATGAATGTACACAAATTTGAACCAGTTCACTCCATAAACCCATCAAAATTATTCAATACTTTTGAAAAGATGAACGCTCTGAATTCAAAATAGGAAACTAGGATAGAAACATTAGCTATTATTTTTTATGGATTTTTCATGTCTTTACATTTTATTTTATTGAGATTGGTTTCCAAACTTGATATGATTTGTTGAACTTGTTTATTGGTTGATGAATGTTTAAATATCTTTATTTGATATACATTTATCTTGTGGAATCCTATATTTGAGTAAGAGCTCTTATACTACATTTTTACTTAAAAGCGATACAATATATGATATTTGCATAAAAACGATCTCGATAGGAAATAATGATAGTATTGAAGCAAACATGTAATAGGAGTATGACAAATATAAACTCTCAACCATAAACTATGTAGTGTCATTATTATTCTATGTAAGAACAATGCAAATAAATGACATTGTATACTCATAGGAGATATTATGATTTAGCAGAATGGTTAACAAGAACATAATTACCAAACTAAACAAGGGTGACAAATTGAATGGGGACAATTAGGATATATGGCATTGAAAAATATCTTACATATTAGACAAGTAAGATGCTCTTAAAGCTTTAAACCATGTCATGATAGAACTAGAATATGGAAACAAAACCCAACATAGAAGAGATGCTGAGGCATATACTGTTTGGAAGAAAAAGAACAGTATCACACGAATTACACTTTTGAGTGCAATGGTGGATGATCTCATGTGTGAGTATGAGGATTACCCAATTGCCTAGAGTATGTGGATTGCCCTAAAAGAAAATTTTGGTGGTACTTCTACTACCAAACTAAAGAAACTCACAATCAAATTTGATAGTTATAAATTTCGGCCTAATACATCAATGAAACAGCATTTGTGAGAAATATCAAATATGATTCGTGAGCTGAAAGTTGCATGACATACACTTTCTAATGAGTAGTAAGTGTAAGCTGTAATTAGATTACTTCCTGCAATTTGGGAACACATGAAGGCCAATCGAACTCATAACGAAAACATAGTTACTTTCGATAATGTGGCAAGACATCTAGAACTCGAGGATGAATGTTTGGGCACTTACAAGTCCTTCAAACAAACATATGTAACGGAGGGAACAGGACCTTTAAATTCTAAGCCTAAATTCAAAGAAGGCAAGAAGTTCCAAAAGAAAAAATATAGGTCCAATTTTAAGGGTAAGAAAACCTTCAAAAAGAAGAAAGGAAAGCATGACTCAAAGAACTTTGATCTCAAGAAGATTAAATATTATGACTGCCAAAGAATGGGCCATTTTGCTTGAGATTACACTCAGCAAAATGAACAGACTAAGGTATTACTGGATATTGAACTTACATATTTTTCATATGTTTCTAGTACTATTTTTCTAACAGAATCTCATCCTTTGTGGATTTTAGACTTAAGTGCAACAGACTACATGAGCAAGGATCGAGGATCCTACATAAAATATTGTTGATTATCGAATCAAAGCAAATGGCTTTACATTGGAAAAAATGCAAGGATTGAGATTAAGGGCATTGGTACATGCAAATTGGACTTGCATGGCGAAAGGACTTTAATCCTACATGATATACTTTATGCACTTGATATTTAATGGAATTTAGTTTCTATTTGTTCCTTACTTCATTTTAGATGTTCAATTAACTTTCATGACAATGTTGCTAATATATTTTTAAGGATAATATATTTTAAGGATAATATATTTTATGGTTTTACCTTTATTTTCAATGGATTTATCATTTTAGATGTTATCGAAAATGTTGCTTACAATTGCTTTGCCACTTCTACTTCAAATTTCAATGGTGATCTGAATATTTAGCATGCTAGACTAGGACATATAAATCAAAATAAAATGATTAAACTAGTGAAAAAAGGATTGTTAGGTGCAATTTCAAAATTAGATATATTCTTGTATGAATATTGTCTAGTTGGTAAAGCAACTAGAGAACCATTTGGAAAAGGGACTAGGGTGAAAATTCTATTACAATTAATTCACTCCAATATATGTGATCCTTTTAGTGTGAGGGCAAGATACAGAGCTTAGTACTTTATCACTTTCATTGATGATTACTCACGATACAGTCATATCTATTTGATTTTATATAAGTCAAAAGCATTAGAATACTTTAGTCATTATTTAAATAAAGTTGAAAATCAAATGGATAAGAAGGTTAAAGAACTTATAACTAACCATGGACATGAATATTTGTCTAAGCAACTTAAAGAGCTCTATAAAGAAAAGGTGATAATAAGATAGTTAACAATTCCTAACATTCCACAACAAAATATAATAGCTGAAAGAAGAAATAAAATACTTTTAGATGTGGTTAGGTTAATGATGACATAGGCCAATTTACCTTTTTCTTATTGGGAAGATGTTATATTGACAGCTAATTTCATGCTTAACCGTGTGCCCTCAAAGTCTATTATATCCATATCCTATGAATTATGGATAAAACACAAACCTAATTTGAGCATTCTCAAACCATGAGGGTCTACTACGTATGTCTATGATACTTCCTATAAATATGAAAAATTAGGTCTAAGAGGGAAGAAATGTATCTTTAAAGATATTCAGAACTATCTAAGGGATATGTTTTCATTAGTGAAAATGAGGATGAAATAATAACATAACTTGAATTCAGAGATGCCACATTTTTTGAAAGGGAGTAGATGAGAGATTGATTGCACTGTATCTTTTTATAAGCTACAAGATCAAGTGGATAATATTGAAACTTATCCATTTTATCCAAGTGGGAGCTCTCAAAGAGTACCTGCCAATCCGAATGGGAGTTCTCAAAGAGTACTTATCGGTCCAAGTGGGAGCTTTGAGAGAATGAGTGAGAATCTTATATTTAGAGATGATATAATACAAGGAATCCCATTATGGAAGAGTAAAAAAGGAAGTATACTAAAAAGATGTTTTTCAATTGAGGGATTAGCTCTTATGGTTACTTTTTAAGATGAAAAAGAGCTAAAAATAGTTGAAGAAGCTCTAACTTACCCTGTTAAGGAACATTGGATAAAAACGATGGAGAAAGAAATAAACTTAACGAAACTAAACAAGTTTGGGAATTAGTCAACTTACCATTTGGCCAAAAAGCAATTGGGAACAAGTGGATCCTTAAAATTAAAAGAAAGACAGATAGATTAATTAAAAGATATAAGGCTAAACTAGTTGCAAAGGGATATACACAATAGGAAGGAATAGATTATGAGGATACATTCTCACATGTTGTACGTTTCAATTCAATAAGATTGCTCTTAGCTATAGTAGCAAATTTAGATTTAGAAATATATCAAATGGATGTAAAAATTACTTTTCTCAATGGAGAATTAGATGAAGAAATTTACATGGAACAACTAGTAAGTTTCATACAAAAAGGAGAGGAAAGGAAAGTTTGTAAATTCCAAAGGTCCATTGATTGACTCAAATAGTTATCCAGATAATGGTATTTAAGGTTTCACTGAGTTATAACCTCATATGACTTCCAAATGATTAAGGAAGACCATTGTATTTTCATCAAGTGGTATTAAGGTAATGTTGTGATATTATCCCTTTACGTGGATGATATACTATTAATTGGGAATAATTTGAATTCGATTATGGCTTGAATAATTATTCTCAAATTTCGAGATGAAAGATATAGGTGAAGTAGATTACATTCTTGGAGTCAAAATCTTTAAGGATCGCTCTAAGAAACTTGTTTCTCTTTCTCAAGAAAATTATATATGGAGAATCCTTGAGAAATTCAATATAAAAGATTGCAAACCCATGGATATTCCTAGAAACAAGAGTGAACCATCGAGTCTAGAAATGTACTCTCAAAATGAATCTGAGAAGAAATCAATGTAAAAAGTTCCTTATTCTAGTGCGGTTGGTAGTCTGATATACGCAATGATATGTACTAGATCAGATATTTGTTATGCGGTCAGACTCGTAAGCAGATACCAATCAAATCCCAAACAAAAATATTAGAAAGCTATCAAGAGAATACTGAGATATCTAAAAGGAATTGATTATGTGCTATGCTACTAAGGAAATGATTTATGCTTAGTTGGATATTCTGATGCAAATTGGGCAGGAGACCCAGATGAACAAAAATCCATATCAGGTTACTCATTCTTACTAAACAATAGCGTCATATCATGGTGTAACAAGAAGTAGACATACATTGCATTATCAATAATGGAAGCAGAGTTGTAGCATGTTCTATAGCAGTACAAAAAGCTATATGGCTAAAAAGATTTATAGAACATCTAGGGATTTATGATGAAAATTCAAACCCTATCCTGATATATTATCACAATTAGGCAGCCATTGCCTATACAAAAGATCCAAAGTACTATAGCAAGATTAAATATATTGATATAAAGTATCATTTTGTGAAAGAAGCTATAGCACAGAAAAAGGTCATTATTCAACACATTCCTATGTAAAAGATGATAGCAGATCTTTTTACTAAACTTATACTTAGAGATATGTATTTGAACATATAAAATCTCTTAGTGTGCGTAGAATGTAATCAAACAATTTCTAAATTGAAATAAATAAAGAATATTTTTTTAATTACGAATGTCATAATAAATATGAGTATGTAAATGTCTAGTATGTCGTACAGGTTGATAAGGTTGATTCTCTCACATGAACAATCACCTCTAACACTCATGAGAAATGGGAGTGAGCAGGGATAAGACATGCATTCACTAATATAACAATGAGAAATATTATGTTTTTTGTAGAGAAGTAAAACAAAATAAAATATGTTGCCTCAACAAGATAAAATTAAGATGAGATCCAATATACAAATATGGATTGAATTGTTCCATAATACCTATAGTCAGACAATGAATTCTTCATAAACTGACATCAAAAAGAGTCGAATGATGTGGAAGAATTTAGGTTAGGTATTATATGTACCTAAACTAAATTCTGTATAGTGTTACTAATAAAAATGACATATGCCTTTGTGCTATAAAGGAAACACTATAACATGTGATTCATACCACATGTGTAAAAGAATCGTGAATGGGAAGCAAATGAAAGATCCCTAGTTTCTTACTGTGTAAGTCCCAGAAAAGAAAATTCTTTTCATGGATACCCATTGACTTTGATGATATCAAGGAAAAATGATACAATGTTCGCTACCTTAGTGTGTATTCTATAATCATGATATATATAATCTAAGAGATAAAATGCTAGGAAAGCAGTTATTTCAAATCAAAGTAATATATGAGTGAAATGAAGATTTTTCAACATGTATACAGTTATGCTAGTGTTTGAGATATGTCCATTATGAAGTTAATTTTGGTAACATTATAAGTATGGATGCTATGCATACGTGAATGGCAATCTGAGCTTGCAACAAAGCTCATATGCAAGTGAAAAATGTATATGGGAAAATCTAAGGCATCCAAGACATAATATAAATAAATTAAAAATAGGGTTGTTTTGTGTTGATTCTGTATAAGAATTTCTAGTACAAAAACATTTAAGATGGCATCATGCCCATGCAGTCATGACAATGTATAAAGCATGAAAATCCAAAGAAAGATTAAGGTTTTATGATGTGACTCATTCCATTATATGTGAGTAAGAGATAATAAATATGGGAACATTCATAATGGATGACGCATATCATCATGTTTAAATTTTGAATTTTAATTCAAAATTCAAAATGGATAAAGGGAGATAACTGCGCACTAATCATTTGTTTCAAATAATGGATAACAAAAGTGGGAAAATAGAGATAACCACCCACTAAGAGATAATTCCCACAAGTGAACAAAATTTTTGAGAGAACATAACATTTAGAAAATATAGAAGCAGAAAGCAAAACCTTCTTTCTTAGAGGTGTGATTTTTTTTTTATGAAATTGTTGTGGACAAAAGTAAGAGTTCTTGATACGTGGTAATTCATAACTACCGTGTAGTGGAATATAGCATCAAGATCCAAAGAAGAAACAAGTATATATAATTTTTGCATTAATTTTTCACAAGAAATATCCTTCTATAAATTTACTATACAAAATTGTCTCAATTCAACCAAATATTTCATTGTTGACAATCAAAGGTACGTGAGAGAAATTTTATCAATAATATTTTTCTTGTTGAAGAATTCTAACAAATTTAGATTAGCTAAAAGTCAACTTCATTTTAACATGAGTACCATTTGATTTTGGTGATACCAAAATGAATGGTTAAGGTAGAGTATTGATGGAAAATTTAATAAACTAATGGAAAGTTGATAACACAACATTTATTTTTTTTTATTGTAATTTTTTATATAATTATAAATTCATCCCTGTGTAGAATGAGTAATTTATTGAATTACATTGACCTGAGTCGTTTCTAGTTTCGAAAGTTAATTATATAAAAGATGCATACACTTAATTAAATCTAAGTTTGAAACTTTCATCAATAAACCTTACTTTAGCAATTAGGGCTCAATGAAAATTTATATAAATTAATTGCATGGCATTCAAAATACACATTTTTTTAATTTAAACTAAATAATCATATTTTCCACAATGTCAATGTATTTGAGGATAAATTAAACATGAGCTATTATAGATCTTTGATATATATATATATATAAGAGGACACCTATGGGAAGCCTAAATAACCCTAAAATAACAAAAGAAAACTCAACACAAGTTTAGGCTCTCTTCTTTTATTTTGTCAAAAGCCATTTTCCATATAAAAATTTCATTTGTTTGTATATAAATGAATAACATAAAGTTATGACTCTTTTTTGCCAAAAAAAAAAAAAAGGAAGTTTATTCTTACTAAACTTTTTACATGTAACATTAAATATGTTAAATATTTTTTATTATTTTAATATTTTATAGTTATATTCTAAGAGAATATATTTTCACCAAAACGAATGAAATCTTAGCACAACAACTTTTTTCCTATTTTTATGGCAGGTTATGAAACTGGAAAAATGATCCGCGTGATTTTAGCAAATCTTAAAGATGATTGGAGTATTTTTTTTTTCCAGAAATGGAAAATTAAATCCTTTGTTGTTCTTGCTTATCTTCATTTTCCTTCTTCGAAAGTAACAAAATCTCGCCAAAAAACATATTGTCCTGCTAGTATTATTAATCGGCAAGTATGAGGAACAGAGTTGTATTTGAGTCATCTCCTTTCATTTTCCTTCTCTCCTTTCTATGTTTAGACGTTTTTTCATTGATAACAGAGAGTATCTCTAGCCTTAAAATCAGGGAACTCTCCTCAAATTTGAGGAATGCGGTCTGTACCTTCTCCTTACTCCTAAAAAACCAATACTCTACTTATAATTTCTCACAACACCAAAATTCATTGGTGCAGGTGGAAGATTGGATTCGTCGATAATTTAGTTATTCCAGGAAGTGTAATCCCAACATACTTTGACAATCAAAACTTTTGCGCCGAGGATATCCTGTTATTAGCATTTCAAAATTTGTCTTGCCATTGCGATTCAATAGTCTCAATAATTGTGGACATTCCTGATTATTTTCATTTGAGTAAATCTTGGGGAATTGTTGTGCGCCTTGTGTTAGAATACGCAATGTCTTCGAGTCTCAATGAAGGTCACATTAAATGGACGTGCAATGCTCCCGAAGATGATTTTTCTGAATCTCTGGGTCATGACTTGCACAGATATAAAGGAATTCAACTATCCTCACTTGTGAATCCTGTTCTTGTCGAGCGAAGTAAGAGAAAATTAAGAAGGATCTGATTAGTGATAAGAACCAACTTGAAATAGTATTTTATTCTGCACGTTTGCTTAGCTTGCTTGGGAAAGGAAGTTGGGATGGAAGCGAAGAAGATACCAAGTTAATGAGGAAGTGTGGATGTTATTTGTTACGGAAGGATGATGTGGAAATCTGGAGCAAATCAACAAGAGTGACTGAAATTGCTTTTGACAAGCGATGCCAGCATGCATCCGAGAAGGATGATGCTACAGTGTCAATCCCACGCCCTTCAAAACGTGGGAAACTGGATTAAATGTATTTTAATGGTAAGGGTCTCTCTAACCTTCATTTCTATTCAATGTTTCAAAGTTGCGTCAAATTGATCATACAATTTCTTAAACGTGTAAAGCTGGATTAAATACATTATGTATTGACTTCATTTAAAATGCAAATGCAAATTATAGCTTGGTTGAAATTTATGAAGTCAATATTACCTCTTTGGTGCATTCAAATCACATCTCCAACTAATGGCAGATCTTAATGTAACATTTTAAATGGCAAAAATTTTTAGAAGAGCCAAATGTTAATGTTAAAAAATTTCAAATTTTTTTATTAAATTGGGAGATATTAATATATGATTTTGAAAGTTTTTGGAGATCAAGACCTCCTTAGTCCCTAATCCGACATTGTCCCTAATTTACCCTCAAAAGATTAGTTTCTCCTACGCCAGAATTATTGAGCTCGTAAGAAAGACTTGCAGAGGCCACCGCGCCCTATAACCTCTCATAAGTTTAAGGTAAAAAAATTAATCTTGTATTCTACTCTTTGTTACATCTCATTTGCATCACTATTTTATTTTTACTAGGGAACGAAACCAATTCAAGCAGTCATTCTCGATTTATCCAGGCCACAGGAAACACGTTGGAATACGGAAGCCTTCTCGAAAATGTGTTAAGTTTGGAGTGCTCATTGCATAAGTGGTTTGCACCTTCCACCTGGCCTAAAATGTCTTCACAGTGGATTCAAAGTTCTTATTTGGAAAAACTTTCTTTTAGGTTTGGCCACTCGGAGTCCTTCTAGATGAACTTGTACACTTCGAATGCCTGATGGTAGAATAAACTAACTTTGCATTGAGACACAGGTATGATGTCGTTAATTAATTGGAAAGACTTTTTGACATATTTTGAAATTATGAGACCTTTGGAGTTTCAAATGACATGAGTAATTTTAAAGTCGTTATATTAAAATTATTTCATTAGAATTATTCATTTTTTAAATAAATACAATTAAATAATTTCAATATAATAATTTCTAAAATCATCACATCATTCCAAATTTTGAGAGCCCAAAATCACTATAGAATTCACCTAAAAACTGACTTCCTTTTTTTTTCAAATTTTTTACTTTATTTTGATGGCTAATCACTTTAAAAGTTGATTTTCCTCAAATTGAGTCATTCAGAGGAGCTCACTAAAACACTAAATTTTGCAGGAATATTAAACCTCAAAACATTGGTTGATGTTCCTTCATCTGCTAGAGAGCACGAAAAACTGGTCAAAGTGAAATTGTAAGGGTGTGCAAATTTTGAAAAACTTCAGAGAAAACTGGAATTGAATTCTCTGAAATATTATAATTGGATGCCTGCTCAAATGTTAGAAAAATTCCTGAGTTCGGGGAAGATATGGTTGCTCTGTCACAGCTTATACAAGAGGGGATTGCTTTAGTGGAATAGCCTCCTTTTTTGGGGTACCTGACTGGCCTTTGTACTTTGTCTTTAAACGAGTGCAAAAATTATTTGGATATATTTTTATTTTCGTATTTTTAAAAATTATTTTTTCTTAAAAATTATTTTTGAATTAAAGAAAGACTAAAATTAAAGAATAATTAATATTGTAAATAAAAAAAATTCATTTAATTACCAAATTAACATTCAGAATAAAAAAAATTCAGAAAACAACTAATAGTTATTTCTATTTTCTTATTTTTAAGTTACATATTTAAAGAATAATTTTTAAAAATGGGATTTTAAAGACAAATTATCAAACAAATTCTTCTGTTTTTAAAAAAAAAAAAATAAACAACAAACAGCCCTTAACTGCCCAATTTAAGTCTCCCACAAATCTCCCCACGATATGGGCTGCGCTGCTAACAAATTGCTAAGCTACCATATAATTTGGCCCAAAATGTCACATTGCAATATCTTAATGTGCGAGGAACTACTGTCAGAGAATTGCCACTGTTCTTGTTTTATTGAAAAATCTCAAATGTTTATATGCTGAAGTATTGCTGGTGTTGCCTCCTTTCTTATGTCCTGTTTGCTTATCATCATTGGAATATGTAACATTAAGTGGCGTGGCCAAAAGTATGCGAGCCTTGCTGTTCTGAAATCTTAAATCTATTGAATCTTCTCTGGACATCTTGTACAAATCTTGGATCATGTTCATGCTTCCACCGAAAGTAGAGTATGAACTGATGAAAAGTTTTCCAGATGTACAAGCACCGAAAAGGATTTATTTGGAGGTATACCTTTGTCTCTCTTTCTCGTTGTTTCTATATATTATTCCCTTTTTCCTTACTAATTAGAATTTTCTTCACTCATTTCTTTTTCAATATCATTTAAAGTTAATATATAAAAATTAAAAAGATAATAAATATCTTTAATTATGAGAAATGAATTATAATTTATTAATATATTTTCTGTTAAAAATTAACTGATAAGTAAAGTTGTTAACCATTTAAATAGTTAAAATAATATTTAAAAAAAGATAACAAATGCAACATTAGTTTTCTAAAATGAAAGATAAATAGGAACAAATTATTTTTTTCTATAAAACAACAATTAAAAAGGAATGAAATGAGTGTTTATACTTACTATATGCAATTATAAGGTAATGTTATGTGTATTTTCTCCTTCTCTCTTTCACTTTAACATGCTCATCATGATAAATGGGCAATGTGCTTGTTCGATATAGCCATTAGAAACCGCAATTAGCAATTATAAGTCAAATAAAAAATTATTACCATTTTAAAAATATTTGATTACACTTTTAAAAAATTTTAATAATTAATTATAAATAATAATCATGATTACAAAATAAAATATTTTAAATAATTTATTTTTTAATTAAGATTATAAAAAGAAAATTTTTAAATTTTATTCCCACAATAGCCTCTCTTTTTTTTTTTTTTAAATTCCTTTATCTTCACTACCTCTTTTCTAACACTATAGATATTAAATTTTATACTCATACTATTCTCATTTTTTATTTTAAGTTTATAAATGACTATTAATATTTTATAATTTAATTATTTGCAATTTTTTAAAATTATTGAATATGAAAATAAGTATAAACCTATTTTAATGATAAAATACTAAACTTTTTTATTTATGAAAAATAATATAAATAAATGAAAATATATATTAAATAAAAGTATGCATAAGTAATTAAGAATATATATTAATTAATATTATATATTTTTCTTTTATAAACAATAATATCAAAAAGGTTAGAAAATTAGTAATTTTGATATAATCTTGTATATCTTATTATCTTTTTTTAATAATTTAACACTAAAAAATGATTATTTTACACATCATTCAAATAAGAATAAATTATGCATAATAAATTATTAATTGATGTTACCAAATATATAACAAATTATATATAATTAATTAGTCTAAAATTAATTATTTTTATTGCCATGCCAAACAGCTTCTACGTGCGTCATGTCACGTATTTATGTCTATGCTTCATAATTGCTAAATCTCATATGAATAGTGTAAAATAAGTGCGGTTTCCGTGGACTTTGTAAGGAATGTGAATATGAAATACGGTGCAATGCAAGAATAGCCTGTGCAAAATGACACGCACGTTCGATAGCCTCCGGAGATTGCACTGAGGGCATTGTTTCAGTGCCGGAGCGCTCTAAGTTACAAGAGATTTATGAGTAGAATAGATTAGCCCCCCCCCCCCCCCCCCTTTTTTTTTTTTTTTTTTCCTTAATAGAAAAAGTGAGTAAATCACTCAACACAGAAACAAAACTTTGAAATCTAACCAGAACAGGGATTAGGGTAAAATATTGGAGGAACATCATGTTACTAAAATTAAACTCTTGACAAATTGATTAGAATTTTATATGAACTATAACTGCAACACATACATTAACGGTTACTAATAATCAACCAAAATTGATCGATTTTCATTTTATAACTTTAAACTTTTTGCATAAAATTTATAACTTTAATCAAAATTATAAAGAAATAAGAAATTTACAAAAATAATTCAAAAAATACCAACCAAGAACATTTTTTTTTTATGGAGAATGAGCTTATAAAGCATACCTGCTCTAAGTATATATTAGTACACAAGAATGTAGCGCGCGATTGCCCTGCCTGCAATTTTTTGATTATTTTATCATTATTTTGAATTACAAGTGATTGATTTAATGATTTATAATTTTGAAGAAAGAATGCCTTCTTTTGAACATTTATTGCTAATTAATAGCATTTTTAAATTTTCTCTTAGCAATACCTTATAATAGAATATTATATATATTACAATTTTTCTTTGGATACAACTTACGTAAAATTCCTTAAGTGTATATCATAAAATTCTTCATTTATAATATGTAATGTATATCAATTATTCTATTTAAAAAATGATTATGAAATTAATAGTTATTGTAATAATCAAATTACAATTTTTAATAACTAATACATGCGTCAACATTACCATAAATATTTAAGCAACTTTATATAATTTTTGTCCTTTTTCTTTTACCAATATATTAAATATAAATTGCCATGTACAATTTTGTAAATATAGCTTTATGTTATTTTTATAAAGATATAAAGATGTGTTTTAATACGCTACTTCGTAATTTAATTGAAGAAATTTAAATTGAAAAATTGAATTTTATTAGTTTAATGTATAAGAGTGAATATAAAATTAAGCAAAAATCATTTAGTCAATCCAATAATATGCCCAATAACATTTTCAACAACTACACCAAATTGAGATAGAAATTAACCTGATTTTTATGTTTATATTATCTATTCTTTGTTATAAAAATGCAAATATAGAAAAAAATCATAATTTTAAATCAATCAAAAATCAAATGTTAAATTATATATTTTTTTTAAAAGTAACACCAAAAGAAAATGTTCAATTTTGTTTTTCTTCATCACTTCTTTTTTCCTATCTCCTACGTATTGAAATTTTTTCTCCAAAGTAGAGCTGGAGTTATAAATAATAAATATTTAAAATTTCAAGTAAAAATATCTCTTAATAATATGGAATAATTAATTCTAATACTTATCTTGTCAAAAATAATTTTCATATATTTTTCCTGTGAAGAATGTAAATTCATTTTCTAATTAAATTTTGGAAATAATAATTTTTATTAATAATGATCAACACATAATTAATTATTTCAAACCCATTTACTTAGTACTAATGTATTAATAATAAAAGTCTTTTGTCTCACCATTAAAAAAGGTATTT
Organism: Sindora glabra; assembly: GCA_020226215.1. Taxonomy (NCBI): domain Eukaryota; kingdom Viridiplantae; phylum Streptophyta; class Magnoliopsida; order Fabales; family Fabaceae; genus Sindora; species Sindora glabra. The sequence goes on along the minus strand of CM035230.1, from coordinate 24,202,410 downwards.
TCTTTGTTGTGGTGAAAATTTGCTTCCCCAATAACAATTAATTCAATTCATAATCTTCTGATGATAGATATTAGAACAAATAGATAATGTATACCTTTTAGTACTCTAGAAATAAATTATAAAAATGTAGAGAAGCCACCAACTAAAGAAGAAATAAAATATGTTTAAAAATTCTCCATCTCATAACCCAAAGTCTAAAAAAGATCACATTGTGTCATCATTGGAAAAATGAGGAAAAAAAGATTAATTAATTGGACTTCCACATCCAACCATAACTACTATGATGTCAAGTTGTCAACCATACATATAATGCATAGTCCTCTACCCGCATGTTGTATGTAAGACAAAAAGAAAGCAAGTAAAATTTCACAGTTACCAAGGAATGACAAGAAATCTTTAATCAAAACAATAGCGCAATAGCGTATAACATATATATATATATAACAGAACTTAACATTATAGTTTATTTCTCAACACATGAATTCATGATTATGTATGTGTGTGTTAGCAAAATGTAGAAGTTGAAGAAGCTATCGATATTATTCCATGGAAAAGACATTTATATGGCTACATAAGATAGCACACATTTGCTATTTGCTAGTAAAGGGATATAAGAGTTCGCATCAAATTAACTTTGTCAAATTATTATAACTCCAAGTACTTTTTTTCAAAATCTAAAAGTCTAACAATTATGAAGACATATTTAAATTAAATTGAATGAAAGAAATTAGATCAAAATAAATGAAAGTCAGAATATTCATTTTGGCCTATAAATACTCATTTTTGCAAAAGTTTTTGTCATGCCTCAATTTTTGAACAGGTGACTAGTGTAGAAAATTATCACTGAATAATTTTCTATAAGCTTAACTTATAGACAATGCAAACTACTCCACTTAATACAAATCCTGTAGAAATTTGTAGAAATAACATTAACTCAAAATTTAGTTAAAAATATTTTTCTAAATTATTTTAAATGAAAAGACAGAATTTCCCCTATACTTCTCAAATACTAGCTAGTGTCAACAACTTTAGATGAAAACTTGTAACTTTGAAACCAAACACCTTGTTAAATATGCAAAAAGTATACATATAATAACACTCATGTAATCCAATCCTAATCCAACTGACAAACTTTCTTCAAATAATGTCTTTGATTTCCAGAAGAGTAACAAGAGTTTAGTTTATTGAGTAAATTTCAAAAAGTCTAAAAGACTTAGAGTGAGTTTTCATAACACAGAGAGTAAATAAACTATTAAAATATGCATATGAAAATATAATTTATGAATATTGGAGAAACCATGAAAAATTAGTTCAGCACAAATCATAATTATATATAGAAATCCAAAATTCCAAGGAAAACACACAATTTTACACTTGATAAATCAGTATCATTTATAGGAAGATCCAATGATAATTTTAATAGAGAATTAACATTTACAAATTCAATATTCAATATCATCATTAACCTTATCCCTCCAACAATTCAATCTTTAAGTGTACTTAGAATCTCTTAATAAAAATTTGTCCAAGGATCCAATTTTATAAAACACAATTGGTTTAAACCATTTCATAATTTTAATAAGAAAAACATTCATTCATTGCACTCTATACATCAGTAAACAATTCAAACTTGAATATTGCAATTCCCTTTAATAACTTTAAAACATATCAAGTTTCCATCCATTTCTTTTGTCATATGAAATCACCCAAAGAAACTCAAATACCACATTTTCATATAAACAAATATTTTAAATATGCATATAAACATGCACAATAATTGTTTTTAATAAAAATTATCAATAAAATATAAATTTAGAAATAAAATATTTCAACTATATATAAATACATAATAATTAAAAGTTAGGATAGATTCACTAACCTTAAAACAAGTTCAATGATTTCCCCTTGAATCCAAATTAGCTAATCCTACAATCTCACTCCGAACTAAAAGTATCAATCACAATTGAATTTGTTTAGAATAATAATTAACTACTTCATTCATTCGTATTCTACAAATCTATCATTATTGACCCATTAAAACTAAGGTTCATCAGAGGAAAAAAAAACTAAACTAATCATAAAAAATAGAAATCGTAATCCTATGGATATGGTGAAGAATGTAAGTAGCTAGTTAGCCTAACGGATACCTTGGGAAGAGAGTTCAACAGCTATAGCTAGGCGGAATGGGTTCTGACAGGGGATGTTAGATGGTAGTACTAGTGTCGAAGCAGGAAAGGGAGTGGTTATGGCATCACTTGGCACCGTGGCTTGAAAATCTCATCCCCATGGAAAGCAGATCTGACCCGCTAGCTGCTTGGAGATGCCGGCGTTACGTCGTTGGTGGTAACCAAATGTGCGTGTGTGTGGGATGGATGGGAGAGAAGAGAGAGAGAGAGACGGATGGGAGAACGGGAACAGAAGGGTGAATAGGAAATGGAAGAAGGGGGTGGGGTTCTGAAGATTTCTAAAACAAAATACGAAGGAAGATAAAACAAAAAATACGAAAAGGAAACGAAAAAAATTGTTGTAAAAAGTGTGTATTTAATTTAAAAAAAAAAAGCTTTAAAAAACATAGCTACTTCCTAAAGATTAAGTATATTAAACAAACATGGTTACTTAGATTATATTTTATTGAAATAATTATATCAATAATACACATTTGAGTAACTAATGTAACAAAAAAATAGTATTTAAATAGCCCTCAATCAAATTAAGATCCAATTTAATAGAATGTAATGAAAATGCATAGGTTTTATATTTTCTTTTATTAAAATTGAAATAAACTTAATACACCTTAAGTAAGTAAGACAATTAAATACTATTTTTAATATATTATTATCAAATCTAATATCTTATATAATGTAGCCGAAATTGTATAAATCATAAATGATTTTATCCATTATTATTTTTATTTTCAAAATAATTATCAATAAACTATATTTCGTTTAAGATGCATTAAATAACTAATGTAACAAAAAAAATTCTTTAAATGCATTATCATTAAATTAGAATCTAATTAAATAAAATTAAAACACTGATTTAATGAAGTTTAACAATTAGATTTTGTCATAAAATAAGCTAAATAAATAGTTGAAATAAATAATATGTAAAAAAACATATAAAAAACAATTTTAACTTATTATTATTTTTTAAACAGTTGTTAAAATATTTTCATAAACTAAAACACATAAAACAAATACTAAAATATTAAAAGTTCACTGATAGAATTTATTTAAAATCATTTGTTTTCAAATATTATTTATAAATTCTTGATATTACTAAATATGAAAAAATATTTATAGTGATTATTGAAGAGAAAGAATTTTGGATATTTTGAAAATTTTTAAATTAAAAAAATTGAAATATTCAATTATACTATTTTGATAGTGTAAGCGACATCAATTGGTTAAAAAAAAAAAACAAATATAACAATTAGATATGTGAGGTTCTCATAGAACTTGACCTAAGAAACAAAAGTATAGAGATGCGTAACTCTGTTACTTACACTTGAAAGGTCAAATTAAAAGGAAATTCATTCAAGCCATCGTCTCTGATATGGTAATAAATAAAAATTGAGGATTAAAGTAAAGTTATACGAGACTCTAAGCACATAGTATCGAAATTTTTTAGTAGAAATGAAAGAAAATAAAATGGAAAAATAATAAATTTTATCTGCCTTCACATTTTGCTCAGAATAAAAAATAGATTATCCAGCAACAAAATTATGGTAGGAAAAGCAGTAAGAATGAGATAATAATTAATTAAATTTTAGTTAAACTAAAATCCTATTAATTTGGCTTGTTATTTAGTGCATATATATATTATTAAAGTAATAATATAATATAATATATATTATGTGATATTATTTACTATTAAAATAATATCATATAATTATGTCATTTGATATTAAATAATATATAATGGGATAATATTATTATATAATAATATTTAGTTATTAATATTAAGATAATATTAAATAACTAATAGATAAGTCATATCTCTTTTCTCACTCTTACCATGATAGGGATAAGGTTTTAATTTTTAAGTTAAATCAAAAAGAGGAGGCAGTTTCCTAATTTGATTAGGAAAGTGACATGTATAAATCCTATAAAAAACATTAAGGTGTCATTTTGTATAGAAAAATAAGACATTACGACGAAAATAACTTAAAAACACACAAAATCCTAATCCCCTGTGAGAAAGATATCTCCTAGCAGGTTTGTGGAAGGTTAAAAGGTTATCATTCACTTTGTATAGATACTATAAAGGCACGATAGCTTGACTGTGCTTGTGATTCATGGACTGCACTCTAAGAGGTAATCTTTATGATATTAATCTATGTCCATGTGCATAGATTCTAGAAGGTTTCACATATATTATTTTTGAAAATCTATTTTTTTTATTGTGTTATATGATACATGTGAAACCTAACAAAATTAGCTGCAGTAGTATGAAAATCTAAAGCTTAAAATTAAAATAAATCATTTTTGCTTATTTGGACTAACTTAATCGAACTTTTTAAAGCCTAAATATGATTGTGGAAAAAAAATAAGGCCCAATCCAACAAGAAAAGCTCATGGTATTCTAGCGAATAAGTGAAAAATTAGGGCAATTTTTAGTACTTATTTTTAGGCACTTTATTTGGTAAAATTTTAATGGATTATAAAGAATTATCTTCTAATTTAAGGCCAGTAAAACCATGGCCAAGTGTTATTCTATCATTAAAATTTTTACAAAAAAATAAAAAGGAAAAAAATAGCTTATGAGGAAATTTTAAAATATATAAGGCTTTTAGGATCACATTTACGCATTTTTTTACTTCTCTTCCTAACCAAGTCGTGAGCTCTCCTAAGGCATTTCACTAATGTTTTCAATTTTTTAGCTTTTCTAAGAGATTTCATCCAATTCTAGCAAGTTTAGCAAGGTAACCTAGGTTTTATTTATTTATTTTTATCTCCTTTAAGTTTTGATGTCACTTTCATCTTCAAAACTTTTAAAAATTTGGTTTATTATAATGTGGTTGTTCTTTATTATTGTAAGAATTTTTTTTGAAAGCTAAAGAATCAAAAACTTAAGGTGAGTAGCAAGAACCCTTTGTTCTATTAAGTTTTTACATAATAAATGAGAAGACTTAATGATATTCACATTATAGATGTAAACTAAGTTATGATGCTAAATGATTTGATTTTGATAATACATAAATGTTAATATGAGAATATGATATTGATATTATAGTGTTAAGATGAGAAAGAGATGATTTATTAAGTTTTTCCTTAGGAAATGACCATAAGAAAATGTAGAAACAAAATTTTGTCAAAAAAGTTTAATGATATGTTTCTATTTCTCTTTAGAATTAAGGATTAGAAATTGTTAAAATTTTAATTTTTAGTGTTTTAATGTTGCAAATAATATCAAGATAGGTGTGGAAAAAATTAAAAATTTTTAGGAAATTTTAAGTTAAGAAAAGTGTAATTGAATGGATTTTGGTTATAATTGCTTAAAAGAGAATTTTGGATTTTATATGCTATTATTTGGTGTTGTTTGTGCTATAATTTGATTGATAAAAATTAAAATAATTAATGTTCTTAATTATTAACAAGTTACTAATCTTGTATAAAATTTTAGTAGCAATTGAATCTAATTTAAATGTCAAAAAACCCTTTTTTCACAATAACTCTAAAACTGCCTAGAATTGGGCATTTTGAGTTTTTATTTTTGTATGAACAATAATCATGCGAAAATTTTGAGAAATGATTGATATTTTTCATCATTTAATATGTTAGAAATGTTTTATCAAAATTTGATGACAATTGGAAGTGATTTGACTATTGAAATAGAGATTTTATTGTGATTATCCTTAGGCTTTCTTATTTTAATTTTGTCATTTTGGTATTGAGTAAAAGCACTCTAGAATGATTAAATAGTAAGAAAATTTAATGTTTAATGTTCATTATTGTATTAGAAGCATTAAATTAAACTTTGGTAAAAATTTAAGATGATCTAGAAGCCCAAAAAGGCATTAAACCTTGTTAGTATTTATACTACACAACAACATGTCTATTGTTTGATATTTCTTATTGAAGAATAGTATAAGTAACAGAAATTATGATATGTTTGCTAATGCATTAGTTATAACTGCTATCCATTCAAAGAATTATATGTTGACATTATCTTGACTGAAAAGGTTATATATTAACGTTAAAAATAACGTAGTGTAATGATGGAAACTGAGTACATAAGAATGACAAATATTATTAATAAAACTTTTATGGTATAGTTAATATTTTAACCACACCCAATGAAATTAAATTAAGCAATTGATGTTATAGCTGACATTTTATTATTACTCGCCATGCACATGACTTATAAAAGGAAGATTATCCTTCATAAAGAAGAAGAGACGTAATAAAAGTTAGAAAGATAAAGTTTAAAGATCTATGCTTAAGATAGCGGGAAATAAGGCTAGACTGAAGGTATGAGGAGAAACTTATATACTAACTATCGCCATTTTTTGTCATAATAATCTTTATAAACACTATATAGAAGAGTTGAAATTAAATTACAATTGCATTTTACATTGACGCATATGTCCTTAATCTATAATGGTGGATATTCTTTAGAAAAAAGAGAAAAATAGTCACTCACTGAGTATTTTAATACTCTTACTCTCTGTTGTTAATCTTTTATCTATGGATTCTAAATATGGATCATAGAAGAATGACTAACATTTATGCGAGGACCTTCCTATCACCTTAGAGAATTTTCTAGGTTATGTTACATCATAGATTCCAAATGATTGTGTTGTAGGCTTGGTTTGATTATACTTTAGAACTTAAAAATCTAAATTCTAAGTCAAATCATTTTATCATTTATCTTGTTTCACCAAACTATTCATAAAAGGATATATTTAGCAGTTCTAGCTTTATTAATATGTCAGATCCTCTGTTTTCCTCATCTATTGAATTTGATCCTAAGGAAGATCCTGAATGGAAACAAAATGGGTCAAATGAGTAGTTTTACTAGTTGCAGCATATGCATATAAACTTCTATTTTTTTGAAAAATTTTAATACTCTTGTATAAGTCTTTTAATGTATGTAAATTATATTTTAAATTTCTAATTGCATGTGCAACTAGTTTTACTTTTTATAAATGCTTATTTTACTTTTAGTAGAGTTAAATAATAAAAGAGTTAATAATGTCTTAAAGGTTTGTAAAGACATCTAGTTAGTACTATGTCACTAGTTGGGTGTCTTTACATATGTCATAATTCCTAAAAGTTAGGTCATGATAGAATTGGTATCAGAACATAATCTGAGATAACTACTATAGTAAAATTAGAAAGCCCAATTAGAACATGGAATCTATGAAAGGTTAAAGGAAAAATAGATACTAGTCATAGTGAATCCATGAAGCTTAATAGGTATGTTTCTTATTCCTTTTCTAGAAAAGTAGTCTTTGTTGATTAAAGTTATTTTATAGAATTATGGCTAGAGAAAGGAAAATTCAAGCTAGAATGCCTCAAAGGCAAATTGGAGCATATCCAAAAGTATTGGAGCATAAAGTTTTTGTGAATATACCTTCAAAAAAATTGCATAGAGTAGGAAAAGAGTAGCTTAAAGGTCTATCATCAACTATAATGCTTAGCAGACTCTAGAATGAGTTTTAATCAAAAACTAACATCTTCATACTCCATCTCTAGTCCTGCTAATACCAAGGTAACAAGTCCCCTATTACCTCCAAGGGAATAGTTACAACTGGTACATGAGTTTCAAAAATTAAACCCTTTAAAGTATAATGGTATAGATTTAATAATAGATCTTTATTAATTTGTAGATCAGATAGAAAGAACTTATAAACTATTAGGATGTAGTGAAAACATGATAGTGGAATTAGTGGGTTATTAGTTATAGGATGTGACTTATTTTTTGTATGTTCAGAACATTGAACCAATAATCGCTACCAATGAACTAATTACTTGGAAGTAGTTCTAAACCAAACTGATGGATAGATTTCTATTGTTAAGCATTAGAGAAGAAAAAGCTTGTAAATTTAAAAAATAACCTAGGGATCTATGATAATAGCTCAATATGATGCATGGTTCACTATCTTATCCTAATATACAGAATATTTAATACGTACAGAGAAAGTTAGGTTGAATCAATTCATATACAATCTTTAAGATTATTTCTATGATCAAATGAACATTTTGGATGGAAGTACATACAAGCAAGCCTTAATCAAGCAATCAAAGTAGAAATACGTGCTAAACAGAGGCAAAATAGGAAGTAAGTATAGGAAAGAAGAAGACAAAGTTTCAAGGAGGAAAAATAGTAGAGATATGGGAAAATTGATAATCATTTGAAACGTGCTAACTAGAAATGAATAAATGAAAAGATTTCAAGATCCCTAAATTTTTCAAGGAAGAGCTCTCAGTAACATATCCGATATGGATCTTAATATTTCTAATAAGATCTACTTATTTTCAAATCTGCCCAACAGACATTTTCACTGTTAATGATGTAATTTTAGTCATTTTAGGCAATACGAATCCTATTTTAGATGTGGACAAATGGGACATCGAGCTTTTAAATGCATGACTACCTAATAAGGAAGCAACATTTTTGCCTCTAGTGTGTAACTTACCTAAAATACAATTATAGCAAAACCACTAGTAATGTTAAGTAGGAAGAATAGAAGGAAAGAGCTAGGTGGGACCTAAGCAAAGGTGTTTGTTATGATACACCAAGAGGCATATGTTTTTAATGCAGTGGTGATAAGTACTATTTTAGTTGAAACTTTTCTAGAAAAAGTATTGTTTGATCTTGGTTTATGCATTCATTTATATTTAGAAATTTAATAGTTAAACTTTCAAGACTATTAGATGAATTAGATGAAACTTTATTATTGAACACATTGATAAGGCTGTTAAACAGACTAATTGAAGTAGGTTAGCCTAGGTTTGTGCGGGTTTCAACCTATTGAGGGCCAATCTGTTTAACTTGTAATGAAAAATAGATCCGTTTATATCAATTCGAGTCTACACCATGTAAGTCATAGATCAACTTATGGACTAGTCTATTTTTGTTTTTGCACATTAGACAAAGTGGCAAGGAATGACCCATTCATGCATATATCCCATATTCATCCAATAAAGGCAACTAGAGTACATATTTTCACATCAAATATAAAAAGATAGTTCAGATGGAAGGATAACTTTTGATTCTAAAATAACCTTTTTTGTATCATAAGATAATAAACATTACCACCTATTTTTATCAGGACCTACCCATTAATAAAATATCTACTTGGATGAAAAGCATTAGCTAGGTAATTTCATTAAAACTAGTTAATAAGTAATATGTGTGCTATGCATGAATAATGACAAATTAATGAAGGATTAGGATTTCTTTTCTAGAGAAACTACATAGTGCAGTCAAAAAGCCATTAACTGAAACTTAGTTTCACTAAACTTAAAGGCTGGAACTCAAAAGCTCCATAAGATCATAGACCATAATAATAACTTACTAGTCTAGTCACTTGATGCTAACGCTTTTAGCCTTTCATAGTCTTAAATGCGAAATCCCATCAGCATTAGCAGAATTGTAGAATGACTGAGTGAAAGAAAAGCAAAATCATAAATTTCCTTCCTAAAATCAAGCTTTAGCGAAGCAGACTAATAGAGGAGAAACATTGAAATAACATGATAAGATAGCCAAAGCATATAGATAGTAAAGCAAACAATAAGGAGTCATAGGATTTTTCTTTTGATTTCAATTTAGTTTACGGATTAGGTTAGGTTTTGTACTAGATTAGGTTTAGTTATGGTTATATTAAGGTTCGATCCATTCACTCCATTAGAGCTTTTTTTTAAATGATGCTAATCTATGGATTGACTCGTGTCCATATAGGTCAAACCCATCCAGATCGTGGTCTATATAGGCTGGCCTATTTAACCCATAATTTAAAATAGACTCAAATTCATAGGTCTAAATTTGTGCAGATTTATAAGGTAGGATGGGTTGGTCTGTGGGCTAAAATTCGTTTAACAACCTTACATACTAGTGGGAGAAGTTGTTCTTGCAACCTACAATATTAAAAGATGTATGATATGGATAGATAAACATTCAACTTTGATTGATTTAATGATGTTAGAGATGAAGGACTATGACATAATTTTTAGAATAGACTAGTTATCAAAATATCATACTTGCATTTATTGCTATTATAAAACTATAACTTACTAACCAGAAGGGAGAAAAGTTCAAATTTATCAAGGTGAAAAGAAGGCAAGAATTATGAAAGTTAAAAAATTAGCGAATAAAGGATGCATTATGTAAATAACATCAATAAAGGAAGTTCAAAAAGGAAAAGTGGAAATAAACAAAGTTCTATGGTAAAGGAATTTCTCAATGTTTTTTTTTTCAAAAGATTTACCAAGATTATCACTAGATCGAGAAATTAAATTTACAATTGAAACTCTTCCCAAAATAGATCCAATTTCTATAACACCTTATTGGATGGCACCTACAGAATTAAAAGAATTGAAGAAGCAATTACAAAATTTGTTAAATAAGGGCCTATACAACCTAATACATTACCATAAGAGTATCAATGCTATTTATGTAAAAGAAAGATGACATGTTATGGTTATGTATTAATTAGTAGTAGCTAAATAAGATCCTATTGAGAACAAGTATCCTCTACCAAGAATAGATAATTTGTTTGACTAACTGTAAAGATCTTGATATTTCTTGAAAATTAACTTGCGTTCAAGTTCTCATTAATTGAAAATTTAAAAAGAAGATATTCCAAAAATAACATTTTGGATTGGTTATGAATCTTTGGTTATGTCATTTGGATTTACTAATGCTCTTGTAGCATTTATGGATTTGATGAATCATGTTTTCAAGCCTTTCCTAAATAAATTAATTATTGTATTTATTGAGGACATCTTAGTATATTCTAAGAGTAAGGAAGAGCATTTGCAACATTTGAGAATCACACTACAAACATTGAATGAGTATAATTGGTATGTTAAATTCTTTAAGCGTGAGCTTTGGATGAATAAAGTACATTCCCTGGGTTATATAGTGTTGCAAAAAGGAATACAGGTGGATCTTAAAAAGGTGGAAGTTGTGTTTAAATGGGCACGACAATTTTCAATGATAGAGATATGCAGTTTTCTTAGACTAACTTGATATTATAGAAAATTTATGAAAGACTTTTCGAGAATAGTTGCACTATTGACTAAGTTAACTTATAAAAGAGTTAAGTTTGTGTGGAATGATGAATGTGAGCAAAGTTTTCAAAGATTGAAAGAATGTCTAACTTTTACTACAATATTAGCATTGCCTAATAATTTAAAAGGATATATAGTATATTATGATGCTTTTAAAGTATGATGCATATTAATATGGCATGGTAAAGTGATAGCTTATGCATCTTGCTAATTGAAGAAGCATAAGATAAATTATTGTACTCATGACTTAAAAATGGTAATAGTGGTGTTTGGTTTGAAAATATAGAGACATTATTTACATAAGACTACTTATGAAATTTATACAAACCATAAGAGCCTTAAGTATATTTTTTAGCAGAGAGAACTTAACATAAAAGAAAGAAGGTAGATGGAGTTTGTACAAGATTATGATTGCTTCATTCACTATCATCTAGGTAAGGCTCATATAGTTGCTAATGCTTTAAGTTGAAAAGCTCCCAAAGATAAGGGAAAGAAGTTGAAAGAAAATAGAAAAGCAAATTTAGCTTCTATAATGCTACATTCTACTATAGTAGATCAAATTAAAAAAGCCCAAAAAGAAGATCCTTAATATAAACAGCTAAAGAGTAAAGTTATAAATGAAGAGGAGACCAATCTAATAGTAGATGAAAACAAAGTACTAAGGAACAAAAATTAATTACGGGTATCAATAATCTTAAGAAAAGAAACATTAAAAAGAGCTTATGAATTATCTTATACAATGCATCCTGGTGTAACCATGATATATCAAGATTTGAAAAATGTATATTGGTGGGATAGAATAAAGAGATATATGCAGGAATATGTGATCAAATGCTTTACCTGTTAGTAAGTAAAAGCAAAGTATTAACACCTAGCAAGACTTTATCAAAATATTTACATTCTCAAAAGGAAATGAGAGAGTATTATGATAGATTATATAGTTGGGTTGCCAAAAACTAATAAGGAATATGATTCCATATAGGTAATTATAGATCATCTTATGAAGATAGCACATTTCCTATTAGTAAAGATGATATACACGACATTGTAATATGCTTAACTATACTTGGATAAAATTATTCCATTGCATGATGTACTACTCACGATCATTTTAAATTGAGGATCATAGTTTACTTTTCAATTCTTGCAATACTTTTCAATTCTTGCAATAGTTACAAGAAATGCTAGGTACTCGATTATGATTTAGTACGGTATTTTATCCATAAATTGATGGGTAGTCTAAAGACATGCTGAAAGCCTATGTAATTAAATTTACAAAGAGCTGAGATAGACACTTGCTATTAATGGAGTTCGTGTAGAACAACAATTATCACACCAGTATATAGGTGACTTTATTTAAAGTTTTATATGGCAAAAAATAATGATCACTAATTGGATGGTTTGAACAAAGGAAAGTTAAAAGTCAAGGACATTATTAACAAAGTTTAAATTATCAAAGAAAAAACACAAGTAGCTCAAAGTTAACAAAAATCTTATACAAATAACTAGAAAAAAGGAATTAGAATCCTAAGAAGATGATTGTGTATTTTTAAAAGTCTTGTCAATAAGAGGGATAATGAAATTTGGAAAGAAAGGAAAGTTGACCTTGAGGTATGTAGGTCCTTATATGATCATTAAGCAAATAAAAAAAGTTATCTATCAACTGGAACCACCATAAAACATAAAAACAATCCATTCAATTTTTGATGTATCAATATTAAGAAAATATGTTATAGATGAATCCCATATATTAAAAGAAATATTGATAGAATTCTATTTAAAGTTAATATATAAGGAACAACCTATGTTAATCATTGACAAATAAGAGAGGAAGTTACATACCAAGGAAATCCCAATGGTTAAAGTAATATAGGAAAGACATGAAACATAGGAAGCTACATGGAAATCAGAAAAAGATACGAAAGAGAAGTATCAAACCTTATTTAATAAGATTTTATTTATAATTTATATATAAGCCATTGACAATTTTGTATATTATTATCTAATCTTTTGAAAATTTGAGTATGAATTTTTTTAAAAAGGGAGAGAACTTATAACAACCTAATAGATTAAGAAAATTTAAGACGAAATTTTGAATAGGAACACCCTAACAAAAACCTAATAATATAATTAAGTAAAATTCAAGTAAACTGTAAAGATAGTATGAGAGTTCACCTAGCTAGATCTTTTTTAGAAATTGTATTAGGCAATAATATGGTCAAAATATCATAAGAAACTTAACATTGAGTTTGGAAAAATTATACAAAGACCTAATAGGAAATTAGAGGCTTAGGTAACCTAAAATTAACTTAGGTAGTTAGAAAATTTAAAAATTAGGTTTGAAATTGAAATAAACCCTTTTGGCTTGCTTGGAACAATTTAACCTAACTTTTCTAAGCTAAAATATGATTTTGAAGTAAAAAAAAATATAATGAGGCTCAATCTTACACGAGAAGCTTACAATATTTTAATGAATAAGTGAAAAACTAGGAGCAATTATTAGTACTTATTTTTGGGCACTTTATTTGAAAATTTTTTAATGAAATGTAAATAATTATCTTTTAATTTAAGGCTAGCAAAATGGTGCCCATTTGCTACTCCATTATTAAAATTTTTACAAAAAAAAAAGGAAAAAATGGCTTATGAGGAAATTTTAGGATTTATATATATAAGACTTTTGGGATCATGTTTGCACATTTTTTAACTTCTCTTCCCAGTCAAACCATGAACTTTCCAAGGCTATTTGACTAGGGCATTCAATTTTCTAACTTTTCCAAGAGGTTTCATTTAATTCTAGTAAGGTAATATAGGTTCTTTTCTATCTCTTTCAAGTTTTGATGTTAATTTCATCTTCAAAACTTTTAAAATTTTGATTTATTATAATGAGGTTGTTCTTTGTTATTCTAAGAAGTTTTTAAAAGTTAAAGAGTTAAAAAGTTGAGGTGAGTGGCAACTACCTCTTGATTTATTGAGTTTTTTCATAAAATATGAAGAGAATTGATGATATTTGCCATTGCAAATGTAAACTAAGTTGTGATGATGAACAATATTGTATAAATATTAATATGAGGATACAATATTGATATTATACTGTTAAGATGAGTAAGAAATGATTCATTAAGTTTTTCCTTAGGAAATAACTATAGGAAAATGTAGAAACAAAATTTTGTCAAGAAAGTTTAATGGTATATTTCTATTTCTCTTTAGAATTAAGGATTAAAAAATTATTAAAATTTTTATTTTTGGTGTTTTAATATTATAAATAATGTTAGGATAGGTGTGGATAAAATTAAAAATTCTTGAGAAATTTTAAAGTTAAGAAAAGTACAATTAAATGGATTTTGGTTACAATAGCTCGAAATAGAATTTTGAATTTTGTATGTTGCTATTTGATTTTTTTTTATAATTTGATTGAGAAAAAGTAAAGTAATTGATGTTCTTGGATTATTAACATCTTAGTAACATTGCATAGAAATTTGGTAACAATTGGATTTGATTAGGATGCTAAAAAGATCTCTTTTCTATAATAACTCCAAAACTATCCAGAATTGGTAATTATGAGTTTTTGATTCTGTATGAACAATAACAATGTGAAATTTTTAAGAAATAATTGATGTGTTACATCATTTAACATATTAAGGATGTTGTATCAAAATTTAATGATAATTAGAGGTGGTTTAAACATTGAAATAGGGATTATTGTGATTATTCTTATGTTATCTTGTTTGAATTTTATCATTTTGGTATTAAGTGAACAATACCCGAGGATGATTGAACAATAAGAAAATTTGATGTGTAATGTTCGTTATTATGTTAGAAGCATTAGATAAAATTTTGGTAAAAAATTGAGATAATTTTAAAGTTTAAAAAGGCATTAAACCTTGGTAGTAATCATACTACCCAACATATCTAATGTTTGATATTTCTTATCAAAGAATGTTATAAGTAATTGAAATTATGATACATTTGATGATGATTTAGTTATAAATTGTTGTCCATTCAAAGAATTAAGTGTTGATATGATCTTCAATGGAAAGATCGTAAATCAACCTTAAAAATAATGTTGTATGATGATGGAAATTAAGTACATGAGAATGACAAATGTTATTGATAAAACTTTTATGGTATAATTAGTATTTTAACCACACCTAATGAAATTAAATTGAGTAATTAATGTTACAGCTGATATCTTATTATTATTCACCCTATACATGATTTTTGGGAGGAAAATTTATATCCTTCATATAGAAGAATAGACGTGGTAAAGATTTGAGAGATAAAGTTGGGCTCTATGCTTAAGATGGTGGGGATAAGATTGGACTGAAGGTATAAAAAAAAACTCATATATAATCTTTATAATAATCTTTACAAACACTATATAGAAGAGTTGAAATTAAATTACAGTTGCATTTTACATTGATACATATGTTCTCGATCTATAATGGTGAATACTCCTTAGAGAAAAGAAAAAAGTAGCCCCTTATTGAATATTTTAATACTTGTAGTTTTTGTTATTGATATTTTATTTATAGATTCTAAACATGAATTATAAATGAATGACTAACATTTGTGCATGTACCTTCCTATCGCTTTTGAGAACTTTTCAAGTTATGTTATATTATAAATTCCAAATGATACCATCAGAGCATCGGTTTAATCATATTGTAAAATTTAAAAAGTTGAATTTTGAGTCAAATTCTTTTTTCATTAACTTATCTTACCAAATCATTCAGAAGAGGATACATTCAATAGTTCTAGCTTTATTAATATGTCAGATCCTCCATCTTCCTCTACTGACCCCAAGAAAAATCTTGAATGGAAATAAAATAGGTGAACTAAGTAGTTTTACTAGTTGCAACATATGTATATAAACTTTTGTTTTTTAAAAAATTTTAGTATTCTTGTATAAATTGTTGATACATGTAAATTATATTTTAAAATTTTATTTACATGTGCAATTGGTTTTACTTTGCATAAATACTTATTTTTACTTTCAATAGAGTTAAATAGTAAAAGAGGTAGTAATGTCTTTGTAAAGATATTTAGTTAATATTTTGTCACTAGTTTATGGTATTCGAAAGCCGGGTTGTGATAAATTATATTTTGTAACAATTAAAAAACTCATGTTAAAATCATATATATTATAATGCTCAGTAAAACCGTGGCCATTCTCCAACATATACTTCTCTAAATATGACATTTATCAATTATTTTACAGTACTAATAATAAATATATATTTTTTATTTTTATATTCATAATATAATATAATTTTTACGTTAATAGAATTGTCATCGCATGGAGTATAATCTAATTTAATCTAATGTAGATTAATTATCTCTAAAACATGAGTAAATAGAATTGCCATCCGTACAACGCCTGTGGTCTGAAGCACGTGAATGGGCCGTGAAGACTCTGACCTGTACGGCGATATCCAGCTCATTAAGTATAAGTGATGCGTACTAAACTGATAAAAAAGATATATTATTAAATGAAAACGATAACGATAATATATTAAATTAAATATAAAAAAAACATATTATATTTTGATACAACGTGGATACTCTGCAATGAATGTGAACGGCAAGAAACTCTTGGTGGGGCCGTGGGAGACTTCAGAAAGACGATACAACCTAATTTTTACGTCAAATACATGTACTGCTTACTTTTAACGCTAACACTGACTCTGTACGGTTTGATGAATTTTCCTTTCGCCATTTTCTCACTCTACAACCTAAACTGTCTCACTCTTAAATCGCAGGCTGCAATTTGAGCAATTCAGTTTAGAGAAAGTCAAAGAATCCAATGGAATCGTCTTCCTCAATTTCATCCGATCAAAAGCCACACTGGAAGTATCATGTTTTCTTGAGTTTTAGAGGCGAAGACACTCGAAATAGCTTCACAGATCACTTATACGCTGCTCTGAAGGAAAATGGAATTCTAACATTCAGAGATGATGAAGAACTTGAGAGAGGAGAGATTATTTCAGAAAGCCTGGTGAAGGCAATTCAAGAATCTTTGTTTGCAATTGTCATTCTCTCTCCGAACTACCCTTTTTCCTCTTGGTGTTTGGATGAGCTTCGAGAGATTCTTGAATCTAGAAGAATTTATGGTCGACAAACTTTCCCAGTTTTCTATGGTGTAGATCCGTCTCATGTGAGACACCAGAAGGAAAGATTTGCAGAAGCTTTTAAAAAACACGAAGAAAGATTTGGTGAAGACAGCAGCAAGATCCAAAAATGGAGAGAAGCCTTGAGGGAAATTGCAAATTTATCTGGTTGGGACTCAAGAAATTGGTAAGTTTTTTTAGCAGATAATTTACTGTTATTAGCAAATAGCATTTTACTCTATACCTGTTATTTTTTTTTTTGGTGTACTTGAAGATATAAATTTAACAAAAAAAATATGGTGAAAAAATGTCACGGCTAAATCGAATTGACCGAGTTGGAAAAGATTAGATGTGATTCAAATTTCATTGATAAACGTTCGTCAATGTTGTTGTCTATTTTTCTCCAATCAAATTTTATATGTACCATGATTATAATAATTACTTAACAATTCAAATAGTGAGATGAAGAAAAATCTGCATTTAAAAAAAAAAAGGTTGTCAATTTCCGGTAAATTTACACTTTATTCATCCATGCTTTTCTCTTTTTTTTTTAACTTAATTTATTTATATATACTTTCAATTGTTATAATTTTGCTCATAAAAATTATTTTCTATTTAAAATTTAATAAAAAACTCATATATATTACATGTGAATTTTACTTTCCTAAATTCTAATTTATTAATATTCACTTAAAATTCATTTATCTCAAAAAAATCTTATTTACATCCTTTATTTGATGGCTGTGAATTAAATTATAAACGATAGATTTTTAATAGAATTAGGATTTTTTTCAAAGGTAATTTGATTTTGATTAAGCATTATATTGTGTCAAAATTTGGGAAAATAAAAATTATATATAATGTATGTTAGTTTTCTGTCAAATTTTAAGAATTGTTTATTGGGACAAAATATTAACAATTGAAAGTATAGATGAATAAATTATAATACTTAAAATTACATATATATTAAATGAAAGAAGACGAAATTATATACTAGCGAAGTAAAATTTTCCCCTAATTCTATGCGTCAAAGCTTATACAACGGTAATAAAAATATGATCAATTGACAGTAGTATAACTTATATAGCTAAACCTACCTGGTTGCATGACATTAATGATGTTGATCATGTTTGAAATGTTATATGTCGATCTCAATTGAACTATAGTGAGTGAGGCACTTAACCAGAAAAATCATTTAGCGGGGTTAAATTCATACTTAATTTTATAAAATAATAAAACTTCTTAAATACTCATATATATATATGAGAATTTTATCTTACAATTTTATAAAAATTCTTCATTGGTGATATTACTATTCTTAAATTTATCTAATGAATGATCATTCTTTTTCATCATCTATCTCTAACTAAAGAAATAATTTATGAAATTCACCAAAAAAAAGTTTTATTTATTATAATTTTCATTGATAAATGAGTATATAATTTAAGTAGCAAACACACTAGCAATTATAGAATACGTTTTTCAATTTCATTGACCATTAGTCTCTTTGGAAAAAATGCTTACTTCGTTGGATGTTATTAATATTACTTTTGACTTAATTTTAAAATTTAAAAAATGGAAGGATCTATCGCTTAAAATTTAGATAAATAAAATTCCATTCAGCAAAATATAAGTTAAGTCAATTACATTCATAGAAGTTAAATAAGTAAACCATTGATATAGAATAATAGAAGGTTAGTGGGCTCAAAATACTTCTATGGGGTCATAAGACAATACAAATATATGAATTTTTAAGATTTAGAGGGATCAATCGACTCCGACAAACCATATCTCCCTCCATCCTTGAATTTGATCCATTACCTCATCCATTCGTTATAAATTTTTTACAAAAATTTGCTTTTCAAAGAAAAAGTTAATTATTAAATATTAGGTATCATACTTATTGTTGTCAATTTTCTTCTTCTAATTTGGTATGCAAGTCATCATTATAATTGCCTGCAATAAAATTAGATTAATTGAAATTGTTTAAATGTAAGTTAAATTGTATCGATTGATATCCGTTCATTATGTGTTTGTAATTTGTCAATATATTTATTTAAAATTTAGATGATTTTGACTTATATACATGATTATATTTTGATCTTTTCTATTCAGGCGAGAAGCAAAACTAATTGAACAAATTGTCCAAGAAATATGTAGAAAACTTCAACCTTGGTTGCCACCAGAAAATGATGAATTGGTCGGAATTGATTCAAAGATAAAAGAAATACATTCACTTTTAAGGGTAAATGACATGAACAATGTTGATTTTATTGGAATATGGGGCATGGGCGGAATAGGAAAGACAACTCTCGCAAGAGTTATTTATGAGAGAATTAAAAATGAATTTGATGGTAGTTGCTTTCTTCAAGATGTTAGAGAGATATCAGAAAGAGAAGGCCTAGTTGAGTTGCAAAGAAAACTTCTCACAGATGTAAAGGTAAAAGGCATCAAAATTAAAGATCAATATGATGGAAAGAAGATAATAAGAAACCTTTTGTGCAATAAGAGAATTCTACTTATTCTTGATGATGTAAGTGCACTTAGTCAACTAGAAAATTTGGCTGGAAACCAAAATTGGTTTGGTTCAGGAAGCAAAGTGATAGTAACAACAAGAAATAAGCAATTGATGAAAATACATGGAAATGGAACATTTGAGAATTACAAGGTTGGACTCTTAAACTCACACGAGTCTCTTCAACTCTTTTCCCATAAAGCCTTTAAAGGAGATTATTTGAAAGAAGGATATTTTGAATTATGTGAAAGTATGGTTCAGTATGCTGGAGGTCTTCCTTTGGCTCTTGAAGTTTTGGGTTCATTTCTTTATGGACGAAGCATACCTGAATGGAAAGATGCTTTGGATATGTTAAAGCAAGATCCACAAAATGATATTCTGAAGTAACTGAGGCTAAGTTATGATGGATTAGAATATGCTTACAAGACTATATTTCTTGATATTGCATGTTTCTTTAAAGGTTGGAATAGAAATCACGTGACATATATATTGCAAATTTGTGGCCGTAATCCAACAATTGGAATAGAAGTTCTTATTGAAAAATCATTGGTAACTTATGATGGTCAAAATTTGAGAATGCACGATTTGCTTCAAGATATGGGTAGACACATTGTTTTTCATGAATCTCCAAATGATGCAGGTGATCGTAGTAGACTGTCGTCTATGGAAGATGTAAATCTGTCTTGTCAAAAAATAAGGTAAGCATGATTTTTCAATATATATATTATATTGGTGCTATATATTTTTGCGATTGTGGACTATATTACATGAAAGTGGGAGTGGAAAGTGTGAATTTACACTTTTAAATTTTGTAACTAGTTTAAATTATAAGATAGAGTTATTTTATTGCTTAGATGATCATATGACATTAAGTGATGTGTTGACCTTAACAAAAATTGTAACTAGATTCACATCATTCACCTTTATATCAAACTAATGCTCTTCAAAAATATTTATAGTTCCATGATAGCAATGAAATCTTAGTATTACTTTTTCTTATCTTTTAACATTATCATTAAGTGGATGTAAAATCAAAAGAGATACTATTTTGATTTATCAAAATGTAATAGACAATTGTACTTGATAGTACTCCAATACTATGATAAGATTGGAATTATTTCCTTCTCACTTGTTATGCTTTAATTTGCATATATGATAAATTTTAGCATTACTATTTAGCATTAGTCACTTATGCTTTTCTTATTGGCCTAATATGTTTTGTTAGGGAAGCAAAGCAATTCAGGGCATACCTTTAAATTTACTTGAGCCATGTGAAGTACATTGGAATCCCGAAGCTTTCTCAAAAGTATGTAATCTTAAGCTGCTAATCTTAAAAACAAAATTGCACCTTTCCAATGGTCTCAACTGTCTTTCTGATGGACTACGGGTCCTAGAATGGGATAGATATCCATTAGAATCTTTGCCACTTGGTATCCAACTAAACGACCTTGTTGACCTTAGATTGCGTCGAAGCAAAATAAAACAACTTTGGCATGGAACTAAGGTAACATCCTCTTTTAATTTAATTTCAAATCTTTTTTATAATTTAATATAAATACTATTCAAGTGCATTTCAAAATTAATAATTTTTTGTTTGAATTTCTTTTTTTTTTTTCAGTTTTTTCAGAAATTGAAGCTCATTGATTTGAATCACTCTAAATATCTAATTCAAACTCCAAATGTCTTTGGAGTACCATATCTTGAAACTTTGACTCTTGCAGGTTGTATAAACCTTGTTGAGGTTCACCATTCTGTTTGGCAGCATAAAAAGCTTATCACATTGAACTTGAAGGATTGCCTAAATTTGAAAAAACTTGCAAATAAATTGAAAATGAATTCTCTTGAGAATTTTATTCTTTCTGGCTGCTCAAAAGTTAAAAAGCTTCTAGAGTTCGGAGATAAGATGGAATGTCTATCAATGCTTGACTTAAGAGATTGCCAAAATCTTGTTTGCCTTCCTGATACCATTTGTAATTTGAAGTCACTCAAAGTTCTCAATATTTCTGGTTGCTCAAAATTTTCTAAAATACCAAACAACATGAATGAAATTGAGGCTTTAGAGGAATTTGATGCAAGTGACACTGCAATAAGAGAAGTACCTTCTTCTATAGTCCGCTTGAAAAATCTCCAGAAGTTGTTTTTAAGAGGGTGTAAAGGTTCATCATTCAACTCATGGGATTTATCTCTCCCATTTAGATGGTTCCAGAAGTTTCGAGGGCATCAAGAACCAATGGGCCTAATGTTGCCTTCTATCTCGCAACTGTCAATGTTGAGAGAGTTAGATTTAAGTTATTGCAATCTTGGTGATGAATCCATGTTTGATGATCTTGGCCACTTATCTTTATTGTCGAAGCTAGATCTAAGTGGGAACAATTTTGTCAACCTTCCCACTCATAGCCTAGTCAATCTTTCAAGGCTACATTATTTGGATGTAAACTGTTGTGTAAAGCTTCAGTCATTGCCTACATTTCCACCAAGTCTACGGTGGTTGTCTGCAAGGGATTGCACCTCAATGGAATTTGTGTTATATTCACAACAGCTATGTGATTTCTTCACATCACATAACTATCAGGTACATAATATATATATATATATATACATATTTTTTTTCTCTCACACATTATTAGTTAGGATAACAAGTACAAAACTATATATCATTAATGCTATTTACATGATATACAAATCTTTTTCTCTCTCATACCTCCTTATTCACAAATGGTCTATTTGAAAGAAAAATAACAAGGGAGAAAGAAAATAAGTTGATAATTTGTCTTGGAAACATGCTATAAATAAGTAGAAATATCCTTCTATAAATTTACTATACAAGATGGTCTCAATTCAACCAAATATTTCATATTTGACAATAAAAGGTGTGTGAGAGAAATTTTATCAATAATATTTTTCCTTTTTGGAGAAGTCTAACAAAATCAAATGAGCTAAAAGTTGACTTCATTGTAACATTAATATCATTCGATTTTAATGATACCATAATGAATAATTAAAATAGAGTACTGGTAAAAAACATAATAAACTAGTGAAAAATTAATGACATGATATTTATATTTGTAATTGTAATTTTTGATATAATTATAAATTCATCCATATGTAGAATGAGTAATTTATTGAATTACGTTGACCTAAGTCATTTCTAATTTCGAAACTTGATCATGTAAAAGTAGCATACACTTAATTAAATCTAAATTTGAAATTTTCATCTATAAATCTTACTCTTGCCATTTAGGTTTAATGAAAATTTATATAAAATTAATTGCATAGCATTCACAATACACATTTTCTATATTTAAACTAAATAATCATATTTTCAACAATTTCAATGTATTTGAGGCAATGTGCAAAATTTAGTAGCTACCTAATAATAGCATTTCTTTGAGCTCTTTTTGATGTAGGAAAAAGTTTTAATGGTGAAAGAGGAAGGCCATGATAATCAAACATGAACTATTATAGATCTTTCTTTTAATAATGATAAAAAAACTTTAGGAAGCCTAAATAACCCTAAAATAACAAAAGAAAATTCAACACAACTTTAGGCTCTACTTTTATTTTGTTAGAAGACATTTTTTGCATAGAAATCTCATTTGTTTGTTTATAAATGACTAAGTAAAACATCATTTTTATATTTTATGATTAAGAAAAAATGATATCTAGAATATAGGCTCTTTTTTAAAAAAGAGATTTTTTTTTTCACTAAACATATTAAATATTTTTATTACTTTAATATTTTATAATTATATTTTAAGGGAAAATCTTTTCATCAAAACAAATAAAACCGTAGCACAAAATTTTTTTTCCTATTTTTATGGCAGGTTGTGAAACCAGAGAGATGTTCCACATGATTTTAGCATATCTTAAAAGTGATTGGAGTTTTTTTTTTCTTTTTTTGGGAAATAAAAAAATTGAATCCTTTGTTCTCCTTGCTTATCTTCATTTTCCTCCTTTGAAAGTAACGAAATCTCGCCAAAAAATTGTTGTCCTGCAAGTATTATTAGTTGGTATGCATGAGAAAGAGATTTGTATTTGAATGATCTCCTTTATCAGTTTCTCTCTCCTTTCTACCTTTTGACGTTTTTTCATCGATAATACTCTTTGCTCCTAAAAAATGAATAATGTCAGTTCTTAGGAAACCAAAAATGAATAATCTGCTCATAATTTCTCACAACACCAAAGTTCATTGGTGCAGGTGGAAGATTGGATTCATCGTTATTTAGTTATGCCAGGGAGTGAAATCCCAACATGGTTTAACAATCAAAACTATTGCTCGGAGGATATCCTCTTATCAGCATTTCCAGAATTGTCTTGCCAATGCGATTCAATAGTCTCAACAATAGTGGACGTTCCTGATCATTGTCGTTCGAGTAAATCTTGGGGAATCGTTGTGTGCCTTGTGTTAGAATACCAAATGTCTTCAAGTCTTAATAGTGGTACCATTAAATGGACATGCAAAGCTCCCGAAGATGATTTCTCTGAATCTCTAGGTCATGACTTGCACGGATATTGGGTAAAGGAATTTAACTATCCTCACTTGTGCATCCTGTTCTTGTCGAGTGAAGAAGAGAAAATTAAGAAGAATCTGATTAGTGATAAGAACCAACTTGAATTAGTATTTTATTCTGCACGTTTTCCTAACTTGGTTGGGAGAGGAAGTTGGGAAGGAAGCGAAGAATATACCAAGTTGAAAATAAGGAAGTGTGGATGCCGTTTGATATGGAAGGATGATGTGGAAATGTGGAGCAAATCAGCAAGAGTGACTGAAATTGCTTTTGACAAGCGATGCCGGGATGGATCCGAAGAGGATGACGCTGCTGTGTCAAGCCCACGCCCTTCAAAACGTGGAAAGCTGGATTAAATGTATTTTAATGGTAAGCGTCCCAGTAACCTTCATTTCTATAATATATTTTCAATATTTCAAAGTTATGTGAAATTGATCATACAATTTTTTTTGAATTATTTATGCGTTGACTTTATTTAAAGTGTAAATTATAGCTAGGTTGAAGTCTATGAAGTCAATATATTGTTTAGCTCTTCGGTGCCTTCATGTCACATCTCCAACAAGTGACGGATCTTGACGTAACATTCTAGACGGCCAAAACTTTTAGAGGAGCCAAATGTTTATGTAAAAAAATGTCCAAATTTTTTTTATAAAATTGTGTCATATTAGTATATAATTTTAAAAATTTCTGGGGATCAAAATCTCCTTTTTCCCTTGCATGCTCTGCCATTGTCCCTAACTTCACCCTCGACAGATAAGATGAGGTTCTCCTACGCCAGAATTATTGAGCTAGTGAGAAAGACTTGGGGAGGCCGCCGCACACTATGACCTGTTGTAAGTTTTAGCTAAATTACCTAAGTATATGAAGTTAATTTTGTATTCCACTATTTGTTACATCTAGTTTACATTGCTATTTTTTATTAGGGAACGAAACCAATTCAAGCAGTTGTTCTCAATTTATCTAGCTCACATGGAGTCCCACCAGATGAACTTGTACACATTGAAATGTCTAATAGTAGTACGAACCCACTTTGCATTGAGACAGGGGTATGATGTTCTTAATTGAAATGACATTTTTATGTATTTTGAAATCTGATAATGTGAAAAATTAATTTCTCTGTTTTTTTTTTTATTGAAAATTTTACCTTTATTTTGATAGCTAAAATCATTTTCAAAATTTATTTCCCTCAACATGGGTTATTCATAAGATCTCACTAAAAGTCCGAATTTTGCTAGAATTTCAGATCTCAAAACATTAGATTTTAGTAGTTGCATAAACCTAGTTGTGGTGGAGCCATCTATAAGACTGCACAAAAAACTGGTTGACGTGAATTTGTAGGGGTGTGTAAATCCTGAGAAACTTCCAAGTAAACTGGAAATGAAGTCTCTGGAGATATTGTATATGGGTGTCTGTGGCTGCTCAAATGTCGGCAAAGTTCCTGAGTTTGGGGAAAATATGGTTGCTCTATCGCCACTTCGATTAGATGGCACTGCTACAGTGGAACTACCTTCATCTTTGGACTGCTTGACTGGCCTTGGTACTTTGTCTTAAACAAGTGCAAAAATCTTGTTTGCCTTCCAAATACATTTGGTAATTTGAAGTCACTGACAGATCTCTCCACTCCATATGGCTTGCTTAAAATTCTCTAAACTGCCATATAATTTGTCTGAAAATGAGGCACTGCCGTATCTTGATGCGTGGGAAACTTCTGCAAGAAAGTTGCCTTCCTCCGTTGCTTCCTTAAAAGATCTCGAGTGTTTATATGCTGAAGCATTGCTGGTGTTGCCTCCTCCTTTCTTAAGTCCTGTTTGCATATCATCACTGGAGCCTTGCCTGATATTCTGAACTCTTATTTCTAATGAACACTTTCCTGAATTATGGTTGGATTCTTTAATCGTGGCCCATGCTTCCACCAAATGTAGAGTATTTAACCGTAGTAGCTCATTGCAAATTGACATCAAAGTCATGTGAAAGACATGAAATTGTAGATGAGTTCACCAAAATTCCAAATGTGAGCTATTATTCTATTTATACTGAAGCATTATTGAGAGTTGAAATCCAACGTTATGAATCTTCGAGGTATTTCAAATTAAGTGATCTTTTCAAATGATTTTTATTTCCGGTCGGCTACTTCATTGATCTGATTTAGCATATCAATACTATTAATAATGGCTAGAAAGAATGGTTTAGAAAGCTGAATATGTTTTGATGCAAGTGGAGTTATGATGATGATTGCAGTCTTAATGGATATTGTGGATGAGTCAATAATAGATTGGCCTTGAGATATAAGTCCTGACTCTGAATTAAAATAAAACTTATTGTTTGATCAGCAACCAAACAATGAGTCTTGTTTTACTTTTGGGTCACTTCCATCTCAAGCACATTATACTGTTGCTTCATCGACATCCACAGAATCCATCACAGCTGCAAACACATCTCCTTTCACACCAGAACAAATTCGGTTTTTAAAATCATTCTCTTTAGCCGTTGTTAACAAGTCTATATTTGCATATATGGACAATTGCTAGCTATTTCTTCATTTTGTTTTGAACCATCATTTTGGTTACTGGATTGTCTTTCAATAGGACATCACTTTATGGATTAAATATGCGCTATATTGTTTGGACATAGTATTTGTTCATGTGTATCTGTAAACTATTTGTCATTAGTGGTATATTTCTTAGTCGAAAATGAACTAATTGTTTTATTCTTGGAAATCTGGAAATTGTTTGTAAATGTGTTATGGATTTATGATTGCCCAAGATTTTATAATTTGGCAGATAGTTTAAGTGAAAATGAGGCTTTGGAATGTTTTGATGAGGATATGCTCTGACAATTTCATCGATCCTACTCCTTCGATGTCAGGTCTTTGCTCAAACACAAGTTGGTTAAGTTGAAGGGGCTGCATTCTCAGAGATTACTCATTTCCTCGAAACCTTGGTTTCTTATCATCGTTAGGGTATTTAGACTCCAAATTACAGCATTTGGAAACCCTTCAAACTCAGAAAACTGTTACTTGGCAACTGCAGAAGCCTCAAGTCATCGTCAAATCTTCCACCTAATGTGGAGCATGTCTTGTTGAAAATTGCCGAGCTTAGAGTGACTGCCAAATTTTCCACGCAGGTAAATTTTATAGTACTTCTATAATTTTGGAACTCATAGGGTTGTGGCCAAATGATAATTATTGGATGAGATTACTAATAAGTGGCTGAAATTGTTTGTAATTTCATCCAACAACTCTTATTTGGCCACCTCTGTATGGGTTTGGAACTCATATAGATATTATGGAAGTCACACAATGTAAAGTTTCTTTTGTTGGATGATTGCGGGAGCCTCAAGTCATGGACTCATGGCCTAAACCATGGTTCTAAATTGTAATTATGGTCGCCATTGCAGTTTTGCTATAATTAGAAAAATTGAGAACAAATGTGATCATTACAGCACAGAGTTACAAATGCAATACGGTTTGCAAATTGTGGCTGCAGACTGCAATTTATGACCTTGGCCCAAGCTTCAGCCAATGCAAAATATGTTACGCCATTGAATGGTAATTCAATGAAACCCTCGCCAGATCAATATTAACTTGGTTGCTTCAATATGCAATCGAAATACTTGCTTCAGGTTTACATTCGTTTAAGCAAATCCGTAATGTAATAGTCATAAAATAAGTTGGTGCGTTTGAATTCAATTTATAGAACTTTTCGATTCCCCTCTTTTATGACAAGCAATACGCAATAATTTTTACATTTCAATCAAGAAGGAAAAGAAAATAAACAAAATTTTCATTTGCTTTCTACGTGGAACACATGATGGATTGCTGCTACTTACATAATTATTATTTTTATCTACATGGCACAATTTAATTAGACAAATTGGTTATATATATATATTTTAATATGGATGTAGTGAATTATAGTTAAAACTTTTCACTTATACCATTGTAAATAAAATTGTATGAAAATAATTTTTAAATTACAACCAATTTGTTACACTCTGAAAAGTATAAAAGTTTATTTTAATTGATTATCTAGTAATTTTGTAAATGTATTGGTGATTAAGATATATTATGGATAAGTTTAAGATAAGTATTTATTGTCAAATAATGTGATTTTAATAAGAAAATAAGTATTGTATGAAATTAAAATTGAAATAGGTTGTATGGGGGAGGTTTAGGATTATTAATTTTCCCAAATTGCCCTTGACAATCTTTTAAATTATAAACCCGCCCTTTCTACTATAGAACTTAAAATACAACCATTCTTTCCCTATTTTTTTTGTGCCATCACCAAAACTTCCTCTTCTCATAATTCTTTTGTATTGTTTAAAGGTTTTTAAGTTGGAAGAAGTAAATGATTATAAATTAATAATAAATTATAGTGAGAAGTAGTATCATCATTCATGCATTACAAAACTATTAATGAAAGAATAAACATACAACCTTTTTTCATCGTAATTTATCATTAATTTTGTAACTCATATTTTTTGATATCTCTGGATGTGTTTCTTAAGATAGAATATGGGTTATCTTCATATCAAACTTCAGAAAGATAGATTTTGAGATTGAGATGAATGACATAGATCGTAATATTCAACATTACCAAAACTATTGAGAAAGTATTAGAATCTCTTAAAGTTCTTTATAGGGATATGTACCCATACTTCAACAATGAATATAAGCATTTTTACAAAGTATTTGAAAGAATTCCTGTTAAAAGTTTTTCCTAATACTTTGTAAAATTCCTGAATTTATATTCGAAGCACGGGTATAAGTCTGTAAAATGAACTTTGACCAATTTCATAACCTTTTAATAACCCTAATAATACCAAATATAATGATATAAATTTTCAAATTTAAAAGCTCTTTTTTTTATGGAAGGTGATCTATCTTGCTAATAGAGGTTAAGGAATTACTTAGATCTTTCAAATAAAAGATGAGAGTGAAATTTATAAGCAATATTCAAAATATTAAACATTGATTAGTAATCATAATTGACTTGCTACATATGTTTTATTTATAATTTAACTATTGATATACCTTTAGAAGTCATAAGCTTTGATAGTTTCATAATATCTCATAATTATTGATTGTTAATATATTAGTAGAACATTAGACGTCAATCATTAATCACAACTAACATCTTACAAATGCTTTATTTCATAGATTAACTATTAATACACCTTCAAAAGTTGTAAGTTTTAGCAATTTTCCAATTCTTCATAAATGTCAAAATTAGCAAATGCATATTGCCATCCTTGGATACTATAGATGTTAGTTATTCAAGCAAAATCATGTGTAAACATTTTGTTACTCTTAGTGAGATGATTTGAATTCCTTTTAAACAACAGTTATAAAAAATTGATGTTTTAAATTTTTCATGTTTGACTTTCCATATCAATTTTTTATATTAATTAATATGGTAAGCTATTCATATTTTCAAAAAAGCTAACATGCCAACTCCTCGCATTAGTTTTTAATTAGGACCAACATGAGAAATTATTTATATTTGCAAAAATGTTATAATGCCATTATATACATTAGTTTTTAATTGACATTAATATTGTAACATTGTATCACAATTCTATAGTAATATCTCTTCCTTACATCCCCTAAAGACTTCTTTATTTTGTCCTTGAAGAGAAGAAGTTAGGCAATTAGGATTTTAACATAAAATAGCCTGCTTATCCTATAATTTTGTAAGAAATTTCCAAATTCTAAATGAAAGAGCCAAGAAGCTTCAAAACAAAATGGTCTGCCTTTCTTGTAAAAGTATCAAAATGGATTAAGTTTAATGAATTAACTTGAAACCAATATAATTTTGCTTGGTTGGAATTGGAATTGACTTAAAAACTATAATAGTGATTTAACTTAGTAAGAAACGGGGATTGAGACTGGAATTGATTAGCTCAACTTAATAAAAAAATGAGATTGGTAAATGTTAGCTAATTTTATTGAGGTAATAGGTTAACCCATTAGATTAGTTCGTTAGCTTAATAATATTAATAAATAATAAAAATTAATTTATTAATGTGTGCATGTGTTTATGTGTGTGTATATCAAATTTATGATTTTAATACATGAAAAATATACTTTATTTTACATAATATTGAAATCATATAAATGAGAAATATTAAATAATTTTTAATCATAAAATTAATGAATTTATATTTTTAATATTATTAACATATATAACATAAGTTTATCAAAATAAATAATTACATTAAAATTGACAAACATTTAATATTAAAATTAATGAGTTTATATATTTAAAATTGTCAATATTTATTATGAAAAATTATTAAAATAAAAAATTTAATAAAATTATGTGAGAAATTAAAATTATTACCATAAAACATAAAAAATAATTACACAAAGTAATTATTATAATTAAATATACATGAAATAATTACTCTATAACTAAATAAGTATATTAATTAAAGTAATAAATTATTACTATTATATGCATATATATATATTATGAATTTAGTTAACAAAATATTTGTAACCATTTTTATTAATAGTGAATTTTTTTTGGACTAGTTGTCTTGTGGTTTTTACTTCTTTAATTGAAGGAATTTTCCACATTAAAAAATGTTGTGTGGTGATTTATTTTCATACTATTTTATATATATCTAACAACAACAACAACAATAATAATAAGAACAATATAAGTTTTTAAAGGATAATAATAAAATATAATTGTATTTACAATAATCATGGTAATCACAATAGTAATAATAATTGATTTTAATTAACTAATAATGAAAAATTATTAATAAATAAACAAGTAATAATAATAATAATAATAATAATAATAATAATAATAAAGCATAACGAGTTATAAAACCTACTCAAGATCATCTAGTGAAAGTTAACTTAGGATTAAAAATAGAAATGATATTATAACAACCTTATCTAAGACTAGTCCAATATATAGTTTTTGTTAATTAGATTAGTTTGGTAGGGTTAAGTTAATTCATTGGGTTATACTAGTAGGATAAGGTTAACCTATTTTCACAAATTTATTTTCTTATAAATGCTTCCACCACTTAAATGGATTAATAGGGGATAATAACTTGAATAAATTCTAAGAAACATACAAATCATAGCATTACTAAATCCTAAGTGTCATTTTGTAACACAAAGAGTTTTATTTGACCTTTCATATACTTTATTATATCCATTCTCCTTGGGCTTATCCAATTGAATTTTAAGCCTTATCATCCCAAGTCTAGCATACCATAAGTGTCAAGCTTGAGCACATAGATGTTTAGTTTAGCTTAATTTATTTGCATCCTTAGTTCTAGCAATTGTATAACTTCAAGCTTTTTTAAACATTTAAATTATATTTAAAACCATTTCTTTTTTTATATATCTTGTATTATCCAATGTTAACTTTATAAGTCGAGACTATGAGATCATATTTGTGCTTCATTAAGGACCTATTGGACCTTCAATTTAAGAATTTGTAGCATGCACATTGGTTTTCTTTATTTAGATTCTAGAGAGCCTTTTAATAGTCATTTAGGCTAGTCTAGAAATTTTGAATTAGTGCTATTATTGTTTATTTCTTGCTAATTTGTAAATTGAACACAAATTAACTTTAAGATAGACGATTGATTATTCAAACTAAGATTTTCCTGATTCTCTTCACCTAAATTAGATTTGCCATTATTTAAAGGCTAACCATTTCTAAAATTTAACCATCTAAATAATTATCATTTGAACAAATGGGATTTACCCTGAGCTTTTAATCAAATTCTTTCTTTTATTTTTAATAATTAAACTTTTGTCATTTAATAATTATCTCTTAATTTCCTTTTTCATGTTTCCTTTTTCATGCTCATCTATTCTTATAAACAATCATCCAAGAACTAAAGTCCATTAATGGCTTCCTTTGGCCTTCACCTACATCCATTGTTATTTGTTTATCATTCTATTTCATCCTTCCATCATTATTATTAGGCATTGTTTTATTGGTATTATTATTTCCTTCAAGGACTTCTTTTGCTAGACAACTTTCTACATAATGACCATAAACTCCACAATTAAAACAAATTAAGTTCTTCCATTCATACATAATTTTTATTTCTTCATTCTCAATTTTAAACTATGGAATCAAAAGCTTGTTAATATCAATCATGATGCACATACAAGCATATTTCCCTCTCAATTGGCCTTTTATTGTAAAATCCATCTTAATTGTTTAGCTAATCTTATTGCCTAATGCTTTAGGATGTTTTTTTACTCACTTTGGAAATCTAAGCCATACTACCACAAAACCAATCACCATTTTAGCTAGGTTAAAATTTGGCAGCTATTCTCTAATCATTAGATAATGATCAAAGATCATTCATGGACACCTTGTTAAATTATAGTTATGATCCTTTATACAAGAAAACTTTACTAGGAAGAAATCATATCCTAGGTCAATTAGATAAAAAACTCTTGTTCCCCTTCCAAATCTATTGCATCTTCTTTTCTTTTCTTTTCTTTTTCTTCATGAAGTGGTATCCTACTTGTTTACCTAGTAACTTAATGATTAAGCATTTTCTTTGTGGCTTTCTAATTCTTATTCCTTCCTCTTCTGTTAACTTTAGTATTGGGATCACAGTTGTATTTTTCACCACTTTATCCACATTTGTACTCTCTCAAGGCTATCATCCTCTAAGGCTATCATCCTCTAAATCATTATTTAAATTTTTTGCTTCAAATGATTCATTTATTGAATCCTCCAATTCCTATCCACCAAATTGGACTTTAAACCTATCCTTCCCTAGAAGCATATTTTTGTAAGAGGTTGAAGAACATCAACATAAGTTCTTAGCCTTGCAACCTCACCAATGAAATCACATTAGCTGCTTTTGATTTTTTTTTAATACTTCTTCTTAGTAAATCAGTTCCTTCATGAAAGGATTTTCTAGTTAAAGATGCCATATGTCAGATAACAAACTTGATTTTGTTTCTTTTCCTTTGCACTTGTTTTTCCACAGAGAAAAAGGAAAATTTTAAAAAATAATAACCATAAAATCTACTTTTTCTATTTTCTTTCCTCTTTTTTTTCCTAACCAAGCATATGAAAATTTTAAATTTGCTTTTTTCCCCTTATTTTCCATCCTATCAAGCATAGGGTTAATGTAAGTATAAAAAAGATTTATTTTGTACTATTGATATGAAAAAAGAGGATTTTTTTAGTTTTCCAACAAGAGAGCAAACAACTCAAAAAGAAAGCAACAAACCTTATAGTATAAAGGCAAAGAAACACAAACCCTAGAGGCCAAACCTACTATAACCAAAGAATCCCTCCAAAAGAGAACAATACAAAAGATGTACACATACTTAAATATTTACAAGGATAAACTATATAGAAGCAAAAAGGATATATAAAACCTTAAACTTAAAAAACAACAGTACCAAATAATTAGTTTTATTGTGATTTAACATCACTTTTTCAACAAATCTACCAATTAAGGAGGATAAGCATACATCCATATGTTGGTGTGCGTCCTAGGAGCCAATCATAGAGATGATTATAATAAATGCACAATGTATTATGTTTAATTTTAGGCAATTCAAATTATTATATTTTGTTTCATATTTTTTATTACTTTGCGTAATTTATAACTTAATATAATAATTATCCCTATAATAGTTTTACTATTCCTAAAATACCTCTAATCAAGTATTATTATAAAATGAATAGTAATAATACATCAAAATTAGTATGTATAATGACTAATGATTATGAATCATGGATATGTGATATTAAGTTGATACATGAGTACATTATTAGTGAACAGATGTATTAAACTAGCTTGCAATGAGAAAACTATATGGATTGTCATATGTCATTAATTATTCTCATGTGACCATAAGGCACGTAGTCTTTTGATATGAAGTCACTACGATTCCCTACATAAGGAATCACATACTTTGATATTGTCCTGTATCACCTTTAATCGAGATGTGTTGTAGGAGATTGATTAGGTGTGTCATGAATTATGCAGAGGGATGTGAGTGATGTGGATGAGAATTTTGTTCCTATTACATAATAGAAGTGATATCCAGAGGCCCTTTAATTGAGTGAGATTAAAAAATATATAGTCATGCTCAAATAGATCAATATGAGATATTGATAATTTGCTTAAATTAATGTATTCGGTATTAATAAACATAAATTGAATATCAATGAGGATGATGCATTCCATGACTCTGGTTCGATTTGGATATCATTATAAAAGTGATTATGTTGCAAAGTGTTATTCACACATTAAGTGAATATTGAGTCACATACATTTTTTTACTACTTGGGTGGTAGTGATATATTATTAGATACTGCTCACTATTTATGATCCACAAGTAGGCCATTACCAATGTAGTAAAAACTTATAGGGTCATACAAAAGGAGTAAGAATAAGACAATAATTAATTAAA
Source organism: Sindora glabra (assembly GCA_020226215.1). Lineage (NCBI taxonomy): Eukaryota > Viridiplantae > Streptophyta > Magnoliopsida > Fabales > Fabaceae > Sindora > Sindora glabra. Next base: position 24,167,608 of record CM035230.1, on the reverse strand, counting down.
CTTTATTTAAATTAAAATCTAATTAATTGGACTTATTTTCATGCATAAATATATTATTAAAGATAATAATATATTTTCACATAATATATTTATTATATATTATGTAATATTATTTGATATTAAAGTAATATCAAATAATTATATTATTAGATATTAAATAATTATATTATGAGATAATATTATTTTTTAATATATAAGATAACTATATGTCAATTTTAATATTAGATAATTAATAAATAAGTCATATCTCTCCTCACTCTCTTTATGATAAGGATAAGGTGGTAGTTGTTAAGTGTGATTAGGATTTTTTAAAATATTATCTTAGTAGGACTAGGATTATGATATGCTTTAATTCTATAAAAAGACTTGAAGGTAACACTTTACAAGCATGTACATTAGCTTCAATAAAATCTTAAATCACTCAAGAAAATGCTCAATTTTAATCCTAGTGGGAAAGATGAATCCTAGCAGTTTCATGGAAGGGAGAAGTCGTTTTTCACTCCATGTCGATATCGTCGATATATTGTACCTTCCAATCAGTGTTTGATTCATCTCGATCTCTCAAGAATTTGTTCAAAAAAACACGAGTACAAATAAGGTAAAACCCTAATATTGATTTATGCCATTTTGCATGGATCCTAGGTAGAATTTGGATTAAAATTGTAAAAGTTTCACCGCATATGTTAATTCAAAACCTTACGCCATAAACTAGGAAAACTTCCTTTGAAACACTTCTTAGTTACTTAATTAGCTACCTTATTGGTCTTTTGCTCAATCCATGAAAAAGAGTTGTTCACCATTGGTTAAGATAAGAAGTTAGTATCTTGCATTAAACTATTAATCATCTAATTTACCTTTTCTATTTGTAGCTTCTTACTAACTCTTGATTATTTGATTCTATAATAACATTCTACAAATTAAGTGTTTGAACCAGAACTATACCATTCTTCATGGCTTTTGTTTCTACCATTAATGGAGAGTTGGGAATAATTCCTTGCTTAACCAATAATTAAACTCCTTTCATGATCTCTCACAATCATTGCTATAGTTACTTTACTTGATCTATCTTTAAAAGCTATATCAATATTAACTTTTTGAATGAAAGAAGAGGATAATTCCAATATATTAAATTATGACCTTTAACAATGTTACCTCCTTGATTAGTCAAACTTAAATTAGCTAGTAAATACTATTTATGCCATGAATTAACCTTTTCTGGTGCTATCATTAGATTGGGAAAGCATTAATCAAATACCATCTTCTTTCTATCCTTCCATGTTGCCTAGCATAGATTGAACAATAAAGCATAAGCCTTTTTTCAATTTATAACAAATTATTTAATTAAATACACTTTTCAAGGATCCATTGATCAATTTTATTAACTATTTGAACATTAATATACAATTGTAGTCTAGATCCAAACTTAACATTTCAAAACCATTCACAAAGAAGAAGTATATGCTTCTTTCTCTTCTCCATAAATTGGATAAGTAGCTTTATTGGCCAACCTGGCATTTTAAGATTCATTTTAGTAGAAAGAATATTTCTATAAGCACAGCAAATGAAATACTTAACTTTTAGTGTGATATGATAACTTCAAATAAGCTTCCATAACGAGTAAGAAATTTGGAAAAACAAAGTTGCTTCGTTACTCTATCAAGGATAATTGTCTTTTGGCACATGATCATCAATTTTGACTTAGTATCCCCTAATTAAGTTTAAATGGCCCAATCTATCCAAAAAAGAGGAGTGAAAAAGGAAAAGTGAATGTTGGGAATCATGTGACAATGTGATTTTTTGGATTTGTTTGTTTGTGTTTTTAGTTTTTTGGTTTTCGAAATGGTTTTATAAAATAGATTTTAAAAAGTTTTTTAAAAATAATAAAAATGAAAATATTTGGTAAGTTATTTTAAAATTAGTCTTGAATTATAATAATATCATTAATAAAGTATGTTTTGGAAAAAAATAATAGATTTATTTATTTTTTATTTTTAAAAATAGAAGAACCTGTTTGATAACTAATTTTTTTAGAATCTATTTTTGAGAAATTGTTATCTAAAGATATAACTTAAAAATAAAAAAAAATTTTAGTTATTTTCTGAACTTATTTTGTTATTCTGAATATTAATTTTATAATTAAATAAAATATTTTTTATTTATAACACTAACCATCCTTTATTTTTTTATTTTCCTTCAATTTGAAATTTTTTTAAAAATAAGAAAATAATTTTTAAAAATAATTTTTGAGAATAATTTTTTAAAATATAAAATAAAAACATGTCCATATGTACTCAATAACTTAAAGTTATTCTTATTTTTTATTTTTGAAGCACATATTTTGAAAATAATTTTTAAAAATAAAGAGGTAAAATACTTAAATAAACAAAGTTTGTGTTTAGATATGTTTTTTTTTATACTTTTAAAAATTATTTTCAAAAATTATTTTTAAAGACTATTTTTCTTATTTTCAAAAGCTATTTTTGGATTAAAGAAAAATCAAAATTAGAGGGTGGTTGATATTGTAAATAAGAAAATATTTTATATAATTATAAAACTTATATTTAAAATAAGAAAATAAATTTAAAAAATAAATAATTTTTTTTTCTATTTTTAAAAATATTTTTTATTTATAAAAGTAGAAGAACCTGTTTGATAACTTATTTTTAAAATTTATTTTTTAAATGTGTAACTTAAAATTATAAAAATAGAAACAACTTTTAGGATATGTTTAAATATGTTTTTATTGTTAAATTTTTAAAAGTTATTTTCTTGTTCTCAAAAACTATTTTTAAATTGAAGAAAAACTAATATTAGAGGGTGGTTAATATTGTAAATAAGAAAATATTTTATTTAATTTTAAAATTAACATTTAAAATAAGAAAATAAATTTAAAAAATAATTAAAATATATTTCTATTTTTATTTTTAAGCTACACATTTGGAGAATAATTTTTAAAAATAAATTTTGAAAATAGGTTAGTAAATGGGTTTTTTTATTTTTAAAAATAAAAAATAAAAAATTATGTTTGAAAATAAAAGACAAAGGGTGTATTTGAATGTATTTTTATTTTTATATTTTTAAAAACTATTCTCAATAATTATTTTGAAAAATTATTTTTATATTAAAAAATAAAAATGAGAAGGTGATTAATATTATAAATAAGAAAATATTTTATTTAATTATAAAATTAACATCTAGAATAAAAAATAAGTTCATGAAGTAATTAAAATTTATTTTTTTTATTTTCAAGTTACATATTTAGAGAATAATTTTTAAAAATAAATTTTAAAAATATATTGACAAATAGGTTTTTCTATTTTTAAAAAAATAAAAAATTAATTTTAAAATAAAAAAGACCAAAATAAATTCTTAGTTATTTTCTAAACTTATTTTCTTGTTCTGAATATTAATTTTATAATTAAATTAAATATTTCTTTATTTAAAATATCAACCAATCTCTAATCTTAATTTTTCTTTGATCTAAAAATAATTTTTAAAAATAAGAAGATATAAAATAATTTTTAAAAATATAAAAATAAAAATAAAACTAAACACACTCATACAAAATTCTTTTTTTTTAAAAAAAAAAAAAAAACTAAAAACTGATTTTAAACACGCAAACCACCTCCTCCTTCTTCCCCCGCTCGCTCTTCTTCATGTCTATCTCCACCGCTTCTCTCACTAAGCCACCGTTTCTCTTACTAAGACACTCTTACCCAGTCGAAGTTTCACCGTTCCACCACCATCGCGCCGCTCGCTTGCGCTATCAACAATAGTCGTCGCCGGCGTCGCTCACTGCTGCTCAATTTGTTGTTTCTGTCTTCCCCACCAAAACCGACCTCCGCCGCCAGTCACACCCAAGCTCTCGCCTGATCACTAGCTTGCCACTGCCAAGTTCGCCTCGAACTGCTGCCGCCACCTTTGCTGCTGTTTTTGCTCACTAGTGGCGATGGCTGTTGCGGCTGTACGGTTCAATGGAGTCGTGTTTCAGAGTACACATTCCCTTCATCTTAGAGCACAAATATTATCTAGGTTGGGTCATATATTTTTCCTTTGATTGAGATTTGTTTTATAGGATTCTATGAACCGCGTTTTTGTGTTTCTTTTGGCAATTGATACCACATATTTATGAGGGGAAGTTGTTTAATTTGCTTAAAAAGCAAATAGTATGATTTTGAATATTGGTAAGTTTGAGGCATTCTTTGGAATGTTTTGGGATCAGTTTTAAAATGATGTTGATGAGTTTTGTTATAAATAGAGTGATTTGCTATTGTAGGTTGCATTGTGGCTGATCTAGGATGCAATTACATTGTATTCTTCCTTTGAGGGTCATGAGAAAATGGGAATAATTTCTTGGGCCAGTCACTGTGCCCTGTTTTGATCTCGTTCAACCCCAGGACCGTTACCCACAAGAACCATTCTAGTATTTTAGCTTGATTATTTGGTGATTAAATATTCTATTTCAGCTTGCAGCACTTGTTTATTTATATGCATAAATATGAATTTGTTCCCACGATTATATTTTAGTGATAAATTTATTTGAAATTGTTATTATAGATGTTTATATGTATGTTTTGTTTTCATGATTTTTGGTATTGCTTTGGTTATTAATATGTTCAGAAATAGTTTATGTTTATTATATAAATGCAAATACTTGTGAATTCAAATGTTGATTTTATATTGCTTTGTTATTCTTTAAAAAGAAAAAAAAAGTAGGCTGGAACTAAAATGCTTATTTGAATAATGTTTTGGAAAGTAGAACTTTGAAATTGTAAAGAGAGTGGAATGATATATGATTTTCTTATGTTTAGAGAAAGTGGTGTGAGAGTAAGATTGGAAAAATGTTAAGTACGGTGCTTTTGGAATTAGCATTACATACATTCTGTGCACAATACAGTTCACACTAAGTCCATTAAGGAAACCCAAAGATATGCAATCTGAGGAAGATTCCTTTTGTTTTAGTTCCACAGATGATTCCTTAATTGGTTCAACCAACATTATAGAGTGATCACAGCATCCACCTCAAACTCTCTCAATCCAAATCAGAGGTGGAAGCATCACCTTTTCTTGTGTTTTCAGGGAAAAGATACTCGCAATAATTTTAGAGATCACTTATTTTGTGCTTTGATGTGAAGGGGATTCATTACCTTCAGAGATGATGAAGAACTCAAGAGAGAAGTTATTTCACAAGAACTTCTTAAAGCAATTGAAGAATCTCTTTCAGCAGTTGTCATTCTTTTCGAAAACTATGCTTCTTCAACTTGGTGTCTTCATGAGCTCTTAAAAATTCTTGAATCCTGAAAACTTCTCAATAGGAGAGTTTTACCAGTCTTTTATGGGGTAGATCCATCTACTACTGTAGGACAGCAAAAAAGAAGCTTTGAAATTGCCTTTAAAATACATGAAGAGAAATTTAGAGAAGAGGAAAGGAAGGTTCAATGATGGATAAATGCTTTGAAAGAGGTTGCTGAATTATCTGGTCAGGATTCCCAGAATATGTAAGTATCCAATGCACATATAATCTGGTGTTTTTGCTGTGTTCATTGCATAGTTATTAAAGACGCGCTTTAGTGCATGCCATGGCTCATTGCGATGTGCAAAGGATAGTTGCACCAGGCCAAACATGTTGCCTTGCCTAGATGAATTTGCCCATTCATGGTGTGTCCAATATGCGCTATTTGCACAATTGCGAAGTGTAACGCAAGTGCACCATTCCAAGGCAACAGATATAAAATATTCTGTTCATATAATCTTTGATAACATCCTATTTCATCTATTTTTTTGTCATTCCCTTCTGCGATTATGTTAAGCAACTGTAAAGGCTTGCTCCAATGTCTCTTCTCTGGTGGCTGGAGCAGCTTCTCCAGTGACTACTTCCCATGCTTATCTCAGAGCATGCTTTCTCCTTTCTATTTTTATGATTTAAAATATCTCTTTACTCTATTTTTATAAACTTAATTTCAATGTCACATTTGGTTTCATGTTCAATTTAATGTTTTAATGCTATATTCTTAATTTATTTTTCTATTTAAAATATATGAAATATTATAATTTTATATGCGCCATAAATGAAATTTCCATGTGCAATGCCATGCATAGCGCACCATAGCGGTAAGGGCTCTCTTTGCCGTTGTGTGCCATTCTTCAGGCAGAACTCCAGGTTGATGGAAATTACTGATTTTGATAAATCAATTTCAAAGAAGCTTTATTAACTTACTTCAAGCTTTTGGATTGGAACCTAATTTTAGTAAAAATTTTAGGTCAAGTAATTTTTTAATGCAACTAGACCTGGGAATTGTGATCTAATCTCATTTACCCATTCCTATCTAGTATCCACACTAGGATATTGCTGTTGCAAACTATACTGCATCCATGATTTTCTGCAATTTTGCACTGCAATGACTGTATTTGCTTGTAATTTTGCTAATTATGATAAAACCGCAACCGCAATATAAAACCATCGACTCATTTTCAGTTATTCTTTTCAAGCAATCTCAAATATTGTTGTTGAAGATCTACACAATTTATTATTTTAGATGTTTTCAATTCCATTGTAATGGCAATTTTGGATGAATTTTACTTAATGAATGTTAATTTTCAAATATTTGGTCATTTACATTTAATTAAAATACTTTTAAGAAATATAATATTAAGAAAAATGACTACTCATGCCGCTAAAGATAAAGAAAAATTAGAATTCTAAAAGAGAGTAAAAATATAGTTTAAAATTTCTAAGCGTATATTTATTTTATGATGGTGGAGGCAAATACAAAGATAATAGTGAAAAAATGTCCAAAAAAATACTAAAATATAAAATAATAATTTAATGAATAAATAAATGAATTAGATTAGCATATATTCATGGGTTATGTGTTATATATGATCCATTTCAAATTTTATTTTACATTTGATTATAAATGGATAAGTGAGTCTACTAATGACCCAGAATAAGAGAAAAGTCACTTAATACATAATTCTGTTGATAGGGTCCAAATGATCAATCTCTCACATTCTTAATTTAGATAGGAAATCATTGTTATAGTATATGTAATGTAAGGGTATATATTTGTTATTTGGATTGCAAATGATATTTAACTCAGCACAAGATCGTTCTTTCCTTCTTTGCAGGCTAGAAATGGAGATAATTGAAAATAATGTTGCAGAAGTATGGATAAAAGTACTAATTGTATTTACCAACCCTTAATAATGGAATGGTTGGAATTGATTCAAGGATGGAATACATCTATTCACTTTTGAGGATTGGGTTGAAGGATGTTCATTTTATAAGGATATGGGGCATGGGTGGTATAGGAAAGACAACAATTGCTGAAGTTGTCTTTAACAAAATATGTAGCAAATTTGATATTAATTGCTTCCTAGCCAATGTTAGAGAAGTGTCTGGCCAAAGAGGTCAGGGATTAATTAACTTGCAGAGAACCTCTTTCTTGCCTAAATATAAGTGGCATGAGAATTGAAACTTTAGAATTAGCAAAAGACATAATAAGAAACCTATTATGCAACAAAAAGGTCCTCCTTGTCCTTGACAATGTAAGTGCCATTAGCCAACTAGAGGCTTTGGCTGGAAGCAGAGAATGGTTTGGTTCAGGAAGCAGGGTAATTGTAACAGCAATGAGCAGCCACAGCCTGATGTCTCATGGGATATATGTACAATATAAGATTGATGTCCTAAACAAGGATCAATCACTTCAACCTTTTTGTCAACAAACCTTTAAAAGCGATCAACCTCCTGGATATCATTTCCTGGAGTTGTCAAATCATGTCGTTCAATATTTTGGAGGTCTTCCTTTGGCTCTCAAAGTGATTGGTTCATTTCTTTGTGGAAGAGATTTATGTATTTGGGAAGATGCTTTGAACATGCTAAAGCAAGATTTGCAAAATGATATATGGAAAATACTATAAATAAGTTATGATGGGTTACTACACATGGAAAAGATGATCTTTCTGCATATTGCTTGTTTTTTTAAAGGGAAAGTTAAAAAGTGAGGTGATGGAAGTATTGAAAAATTGTGGTTTCCATGCAAAATATGGTGTAGAATTTCTTACTGAAAAATCATTGGTTACTTGTGATGATGCTGATTATTTGGGAATGCACGGTTGGCCCAAAGAAATGGGTAAGAACATTGTTATTCAAGAAAGTCCCAGCGATGCTGGCAAATGGAGTAGACTATGGTCTATTGAAAACATTGATCAAGTTTTTAGAAAAACTATGGTAAGAATTTTTTCATTGATGTGAAGTTAAATTATACTGTGCTTTTTATCATGTCCTGCATTATTCACATCATTTTAATTCTTTATTAGGGAAATGAATCAATTCTAGCTGTGGATCTTAATTTCCCATGGCCATTTGAAGAACAATGGGGCCCTGAAGTTTTCTCAAGGTTGCGTAATCTTCAATTACTCATTGTACCTAGCTGTTGCCATCTTCCTCTTGCTCTCAACTGTCTTTCTCCTAGATTCAGAGTTCTTATATGGGGATATTGTCCTTTGAAGTCCTTGCCTCTTGGAGTCCTGCTAGATGAGCTTGTTTCTCTTGAAATGCAGTATAGCAACATACATTTACTTTGGAACACATGTGAGATGTTTCTATTAAGATTAGAGTATTTTTATTTGATGCATCATTGGTATAGTTGTATTTATACTTGCATGGCCCATGCCCTATGTTTTCCTGCAGTCATGCCCTATTCTTATACTTATAGGAGAACATGGGACATTGTTTCACAAATTTCTTGTGTGTATATATAAAGCTAATATTTTTCTTTCCACTTTTTGATTATTAGGTGTTAGCAAAGTTGGTTTCCCTTAATTTGAGTTATTCTGACAATCTAATTAAAACTCCAAATTTTGATGGGATCACAAATCTTGAAAAATTGTGTCTAAGAAGTTGCAAGAACCTCGTTGAGGTCAATCCATCTGTGGGAATTCACAAAAGCTTATAGAAGTAAATTTGAACTAGTGTGGAAATCTTAGAAAGCTTCTGGGAAAATTGGAAATGGGTTCTCTAATGCAACTAAATCTTGAAGACTGGTTTTGTGTTACAAAGCTTTGTGAGTTTGGGAAAAATATGGATTCTCTGGAGTTTCTTACATTGGACTGTACTAGTATAGTGGAACTACCTTCATCATTTGGATACTTGATTGGTCTTAAAACTTTGAATTTACATCACTGCAATGGACTTATTTGCATTCCAAATAGTTTTGGTTATTTGAAATCCCTTGCAGAGCTCAGGATTTCTGGTTGCCCAAGATTTTGTAAGCTGGCTGATTTGAATGAAAATGAGGCTTTGGAATGTGTTAATGTGTGTGAAACTTCTTTGATATGGAAGGCCACAACATCCCATATGTGGATCTTACTCCTTCTATCTCAGGTCTTTGCGTGTTGAGGTTCTTAGATTTGAGTGAATGCAATCTCAGGGACGAATCATTTCCTGAGGATCTTGGATGCTTGACATTTTTGGAATATTTAGATCTAAGTGACAATAATTTTGTAAACATTCTTTCTAGATGTATTTCTAAACTCTTAAATCTTAGAAAACTTGTCTTGGACAACTGCAGAAGCCTCAGGTCATTTCCCAAGCTTTCACCAAATGTGGACTGCATTAGGGCATCAACAGCAGACGATGGATCTCTTGGAGGCCACAGTGAATTCCAAAGGCTGGGGTTATGTTCGTCTTTCTCCCTCTGTTTTTATATATAAATGGTGAGGATCAAATGACATGGGTGCTAATTAAAAGGATATTTATTGTGTAACTTTTTTCAAAATAAATTTCTCACAACTTATTGTTGGATTTAAAATACTAATCATATAGATCATACTCATAAAATTTTAAATTTTATAACATGATGAATTATCGACTGTTTCATCAATAAATTTGAACATAGAAGGAAATGTAACTATATAGTTATATTAGTTTGTTTATTCTTTTTCAAATTTCATTAGATTGTATGTAAGATTAATATGATAATTATTTGTATTTCAACAGTTGGATTGAAGAAAGTCACATTTAAATAAAAAGGGACTGATTAATGCTTCTCAAATCTTACATTGGTGTCCATTGATTCCCACTTTTGTATAAAATGTCTCAACTTCTTGTTATTTATTATTTATCACTAATACTCTTGGTATAACAGGCAAAAAAGGTAGGCCTGCTTAGTTTTGATGATGTGTTTGGGGTCCTTGGAACTGAAACTCCACAATGGTTCCGCAGGACATCTTCAGAAGAGTTATTCCCAAATGGTGAATCAATGGTAGTGGACATACGTAACTTCTGTCATCAGGGCCAATGTTGGGCAATTGCTGTCTGCCTTGCCTTGGAATGCATGGATTATCAGCCTGATATCGAAAATGATCTTCATTGCTATTCTGAAGTTATTGGAAGTACACTGATTAGACTGATGATTTTTCTCACCTTATGATTTTTTATTACCATCCTGGGTGCTGGCAACACGATCAAATCAAACTTCCATTAAAATTTTATACTGAACAATCAATTTTTTCTATAAATGAAGAAGAATGTGGAAGGTGTGAAATAAAAAAGTGTGGGTACCTTGTGTTTTGTGAGGAAGACACTGAAGTTTTGCTATACAAAATGCAAGATTTCCTAGGTTTTAATGATGAAAATCAATTTGGTGGAATGGATAGATGCAACTTACTCTAATGCAGAAGCAGATAATCCCGTTGGAAAATGCACAAAACTCTCTTGAATAGCTGCAGACGCTAAAGAGAAATCATCTGAAACAAAGTGTGGAGGTTTCTGTGTCTAATTCAAAGTTCAAATCCATCATGAAAGATTTTTGGCAGACCTGTAAAGTGATAGAGTGAATGTTCAGTTCGGTACCTAAGCCAATAGAGCTGAGAGTGGTGAAGTGGTTGGCCTATGGATGATTGTCACATTTCACTCAAGTTTGGCAGCAATGGTCATTTGCACACGTGCCTCAACAGTGAAGATCCACCATGTGAGAATTAGATGAGTGGCCATTAACTATGAGGGTCTACATGACTGGTTAGACTAACAATGCTCGGCCATTGTGTGATAAATCGAGTGCAGAGGCACCACATCTAAGGAGATGACGATGTATTGTCATAAATCTTCATAACAAGTTTCCATATATTGCCTTTTTGCCTTCCTCTTATAAATTTGTGCCCATTAAGACTCCATTTTTTCATTTTGTTGAAAGACATTTTCCTCAATAAAATCACATTTGTTTGTGTAAGTAAAGGAGTTTCATGTTTTTTACATTAGTACTGGAAAAATAACTTCCTTTTTACAATAGAGAATGTTACTTTTCACTACATTCCCTCCATTTAACATTGAACAAATATAATTTTTCTGTTATCTTACTATTTTATAACTCAAATAAATGAGATTATTCTTATGGAAAATGCTCTCTTATTGAAGGAGTGACCATCTCAAGGAATAAGGACTAATATAAGAAGTAGAGGTTGCAATTTAGTTCCTTCCTTATGCATGAGTCAATGAAGATTGTAGTCCTTATGGACCTTCCACGACTAAATGATAGGATTTGCAGAGAGCATTAGCCTTATGGGACTGCCTTACAGGTATTCCATTGCTCGCGCTTCCTCGAGCAGCACCAGTCATTTACATGGATTGGAGAACCAAGAACAATGGAGCCCGGGTTTCCTATACTACTCAACCTCATAAAAATAACAGGCAACCTCATTATGTATAGTCTCTTTGCTAGGGATTCTTTTTTGAAACTAATGGTTGAATATGTTCTTCTTTTATTATATGGAAATGAATAAGAGTTTATTGAAACTCTGGTGATGATCTTTTTATATTCTTCAAAATTGACACTATTGTTTGAATCTTTGAAAAATTTTTGTTTACATCATCTGTTCAACTGGCTTTTTTTTTTCTGGGGCTAGTACATTCAAATGATGTGGCTGAAATGAGTAATATTTATTTTAGACTGCCGTAGCATTTTATTAGTTTGAATCCTTCGTTTTCCTTGTGTATGCTTAATTAAATGAATTTTTCATTGACATTAGGTAGAGGTTCTTCAGGATCATTTGTTAGGGTATAATTGGTGAAAAAATTGGGAAAGAGGTGCTTAGATAATATGTTTGTGTGAGTACAAATGGGGTGGAAGGAAATCATTAGTAATGCGATTTTTTTAATTTTTGGTTCTATATAACTGTGAAAAAGAGTTTTTATTTGGGGAGGAAGAAAATTAGAAAAGGTCATATTAATTTTCTTAGTATTAATTCACTAGTTTGAAGTGCATTCTTAAAGTGATGATGAAACGCAGGTGCAATGGATGAGTAACTCTACAGGTAGGATACCCGATTCTTAGTGATAATCTGTAAGTGCAAGTATAATTTTGATTTTTTTTAAATCCTGAAAAGTGAAAACCGGTATTTAGCAAATGAAATGAACTAGAAGTAAATTGTTTTTGAATTATCGTATATTTGGCTGCAGGATGAAGTAGCAAGATTACTTGAAATAGAGGCATCTCCTTTGACTCATTTTATATCTATTTTCTCATGGAAGTTCTTTCTAATCTACGGTCTAGAAAGTTCTGCACTTATGCATTTACTATAAGCTTGGGTGCCTAAGGTTACATAGAAGGAGATAAGTAGATAACCAAAGGGTTAAAAAACTTAACAAATGAAAATGGCAAGATTTTGATTGCACTTATGTGGTCTATTTGTCTTGACAGAAGATATCTAAGAATATAATTATAAAATAGTAAAATATTTTATATGTTCAATATTAAAGAGTCTAATAAGAAATATCATCCTCTATTTCAATAAGGTATTTTGCTCCAATTTTATGACAGTAGATATCATAATTTTTTAATTAAGTATATGAGTGATATGTTAGTCCCTTGTTTATATCCAAACAAATGAAATTTTCCTAATAAAAATATATTCCACCGAAACAAATGGGACCATAGTTTATCATTAATTTAATGACCGACTCAATTCCTATTACAATATCTTAAATATCTTGAACTTAGGCTTTTATGATTCATTTGATTTTTTATTATCGAAGTTGGTCTATCAATTTGAAACCATCTAATATTTATATTTATTATTAATACTTCTCAATCATACATTTTTCAAGTTTTATATATTTGGTCTGTGGGAATTCATTTTTCTTCTCCCATATTTATTCTTTTCAGGATTCCATTTCTCAACAATGGGCAATTATTGTCTGTGTAAAATGCTTCTTCAGAACTCCAGTGTTACTGTTCTAACAAGACGTTCTTTTTCAGTGTCAACACTTTCCTCTCTCAGGCTATTGTATTAATTTCAAGAACTGGCTTCGATTGTGGCTAGATTCTTTATGCGTAACAAGTTGAGAATTGCTGATATATGATGTGGATTTTAGGTGGAAGGTACCATTTTTTTTTTTGGGTGAATAACTAAATTTCATTTTGATGAAGGCTTAATTTCATTTTTTGTGATTTAAGATTGGACCGAGCTTGGTCTATTTAAACCCTTTTAAATACGCTTAATTTCATATGGTTCAGTGAGATGGACGGACGAATCCGCAGGCAATCCCATTTTTACTTTGGCTATTTAAGTTTTTTCTCTCTTTTTTTTTTTTTATCATTTGAGTCAAATTTTAAAAAAAAAAATGATAAAAAATTTGATTTACATCAGTTAATTGGATTTGGCATTTGAGTCAGAGTGGAATGGACTTCATTTGATTTTAAACAATATGTTGCGCTTAAATGGAGTAAATTAAAGGGGTCTAATTATAATTTTAGAAATTGAATCAGATTGATGGATAGGATAGATGAATTGGTGAATTGGTCCAGTTAAGAATATTGGACTGAAATATATGTAAATTAACTAAAATCAGTACAAATCAATTAGATCTAGTGTGAACAAGTAAAAATTTGTTTATTAAAAATTTTATATTTTTTAAAAAATAAAATTTTAATTTCACAACAATTGAGGTGTAATAATTTTATAATTTCACATCAATTAAATTTATATTATCTTTAATATTTTAGCATAAATTATTGTTATATTAATTATATTTTAATACTTATTTACATATATTATTAATTTATATTATATTATTTTTTATCTTGTCATCTATTATAAATATCCAATGTTAATGTATAAATATGTATATATGTGTATGTATATAATTATTATTTTTTAATATATATACAAATATGCATATATGCATTTAATTTATATTTTTAATTCAAAACTAGTTCAATCAATGAATCATTAATTAAACTAATAAACCAGTAATTTAATAACTTGTTTAGTTCAGTAATTAGTCCGATATTAAAAAGTATACTTTTAACATTTTTTTCCTTAAAAAATTGTATATAACGCAGGAGGGTATCAAGAATTTTGAAATTTAAAAAGAAAGAAATAGATCAGTCAGTGGGTTGGGCTTGTATGAAGCTCGGTCCGCTTGAATCATGTAAACTAGTCTGCTTGAATCATTATTAAATGGTTCACTAAATTGGTCGGAATTGAACACCCCTCCTTTGCCCACTTCACACCAACCCAATTCCATCTGATAATCCATACATTCAATAAAAAAACCTTTCCGATCTGAGAGACCAATTGCTACCCATTATCAAAAGGAAACAAGGGGTGGAAAGTGACCTATTCATTTATGAATGGGAAAAATTCAGGCTGGTATCATTTGTTACAATTTATTGCAGTGAGATATCGCAGCCAAACTTTCTTTCATTTAGGTGCTGCCCCCAATAGCAAATTACCACAAAACCCAAAACACAATATGATGCCTCTGTTGCGCGAACCGAAAAGAGGAAAAGAAACAAAATCAAAATGATAAAACACAATGCCCAGAAGAAGAAACGATATGTACCGTTTAGGGAAGAACAAAAGGCATAAAACAAAAACAACAAATCGCATTCCATCAAAGCGCAGTACTAGTGAACAAACTCAAGAGACTGCACGAAGACATCACACAAATTGCCAAAAAAATACCACCAGACAAACTCAAATGATGCTGAACAACTAGAAATCAGCATTTCCTAACATCAGAAACCTAAAACCATTTCAAATAGTAGCTTCACACAAGTCAGAAGCGTCAAAATAGGTTGTCAACAAGTAAACCCACATCCTCTTAATATTAATCCGAGTATAGGCATTATTCTGCAATTAACTTGATGAAAAATGTTAATGTTTGCATGGATTTGTATATATATGTATGTTGAATCAAAACCTTAGAAGTTAGAATTATCAACATGCCTCACACACTATTTTATTGTATGTTACTGTCATTAATCCCACTTAATAACTACTTGTATGAGAAATAGAAACATGGCACCGTACATATTATTTTATTTTTTTGATATTCTGTTCATATAGAAATAAATAGAAACACCTTACTCCTTTGATGCCAAGAGTAACTTGCTTTTCTATCGATTTTGCTCTTAATTATGGTTGATTTGTTAGTTTATTCCCACATTATGTTGGATATTACTGTTTTCACATAAAAATAGTAACATTTCATTTCATGTTACTGTTTATTCTAAAAATAGTAACACCTTGTTTTTATCAAAGTTTCTTTATTAATCATACTTCTTTTTATCTATTTCTTGTATTTTTTATAGAAACAAACAGAAACACCTTACTCCTTTGATGCCAAATAGTAATATGCTTTTCTATTGGTCTTGCTCTTAATTATGGTTGATTTATTAGTTTATTCCCACATTCTGTTGGATGTTACTATCTTCACATAAAAACAGTAACATCTTGTTTCATATTACTGTTTGTTTTAAAAACATTAACACTTTGTTTTTGTCAAATTTTTATTTTTAATCATATTTTATTTTATCTATTTCTTGTGTTTTTTTAGTTGGTATTTTTGTTTCAGATAAAATAGAAGTATCTCACCATAATAAAACAACATAAAACAGTAACATCTCTTTTTTCGTGCATGTTACTATTTTTTGAGGAAACAGTAACAAATTATTTTCTCTAAGTTCTATTGTTAATCATATTTCATTTTATCTATTTATGATTTTTTTTTGTTTGGTATTGTTGTTTTAGACAAAATAGAAATATGTCACTAGAAGAAAATAACATATTACTGTTTGTTATAAAAATAGTAATATATTTTTATTTATCAATTTTTATTATTTATAATATTTGATTTGTCAATTTATTTGAATAGAAATACGGCAAAGCATCCAAACAAATAGAAGAATCTGAAGAAGAAACTCAAAAATTTCAGTAATACAGGTTCAACCTGCTGGCATGTATAAGGTAGATTGATGACTTTCAATTCAACCACAGACACAAGATGGTGCTGCAACAAAACCCATTTTGAATTCTAATTAATGCAATAATAACAAAGGACCTTGATCGCAGTATATACCGAAAAAGCAATCAAGAAATACAGTTGATAAATTGCAACATTTTCAAAAAATAATAAATATTTCTTAATTGGGGGCGAACATATGAGAATAACACCAACATCGATGAAGTCAATTTTTGGAATAAGAGATTGAGATTGACCTATTAAGATAGCATCTGCCAAGAGGCCACAATCAAAGTTCAACATGAGGCGTTTCTATGGTAAAGCATGCATGACAAAACTAATAATATTCAATGCACTTGAAAAAGTAGTGTTAGGAACATCAGAGACTGATGTTGAGGATGTCTTGTGCTTTACAACACTGATGCTGCTGGTGACCCTGTTTGTACTAAATAGGACTCACACACAAGGTTGGTCATACCTAAAACATGTAAAGGAAGTAGATGACATAGCACAATATGGGTGGTCCTAACACATACACGAGCAATTAATGAGTTTAATTACAAAGGACAGCACCCCAAATGTCATCGGCTGTGTCATGCTATTGCCAGTAAGTTAAAGTTGTCAAACTTATTTTTACTTTGTGTCACTTTATTTAATATTGTATTCATTCATTTCTATTCATTTAATTGAATGTTCTTGCCAATTTTCTTGTATATTTTTTAGCAGTTTTCGTTTATGTTACTATTTGGACACCAAAGAGTAACATGTAGCTATTTTGTGTGTAAAGTGTTACCTTACATTTTTTTTTAGTTTCATTGTTAGTGTGACTTCATTTGTCCATTTATTTTGAGTTTTTTTGTTCATATTATTGTCTACATATTAAACAGAAACATGTTACTGTTTGTCTTTGCAGATAGTAACATATTGTTCTTTGAAGTTTTTTTATTAGTGACACTTGATTTTTCTATTTAATTTGAGTTTTTGGTTCATGTTACTATTTGTATACTTAATTTGCCTATTTACTTTAGGTTTTTGGCGCATGTTATTGTATGAATGCTAAATAGCAACATGTTACTATTTATCCTACATACAGTAACATTTATTTTTTAGCTGATTTTTTCTTAATGACATCAAAGGTGCCCTTTTATTACTTCATTCTTAAATGCAGCTTCCATTAAAAATTAATATGACAAAATGTACAATGTATTGTTACTAGTATTGGCTGTGTGAGCCAACAACCATGCCTAATGAGCATCATATTCAAAGAGTGCTAAGATGCCTAAAATGGGACTTGAAGCTCCTCATACGCCAACTGAGGGATTAACTTATCTGCTAGCTTCAGGTAACCTTTGGAACAATTTAATTTATTTTGAAAATAAAAATATCTCAAGACAAAAAAACATGTTATTATTTCTTTTGAGAACAATAACATATTTTTTTTTTATTTTTGATGTTAATCATGTTTGATTTGTCGTATTATTCAATTTTTGTTTGATGTTACTATTTTCACATAAGACAGTAACAAGTTGTTTTGTCTACATTTCCATTGTTAACCATGCATCATTTTATATATTTATTATGTTTTATGGTTGGTGTTTCTGCTTTAGACTAAATAGAAGCATGTCACTAGAAAAAAATATGTTACTATTTATTTTAAAAATAGTAACATGTTGGTATTTATCGATTTTCATAGTTAATTTTGCTTGATTTGTCAATTTTTTCCCAATCTTTATTTCATGTTACTCTTTCCACATAAAAGAGTAACATCTTGTCTGATGTTATTGTTTCTGGTAGAAACAATAACACTCTATTTTCTAGAAAATTTTCTTCTTAATCATACTTTATTTTATCTATTTTTCATGTTTCATTGTTAATCCTTTATCCATGTTACTATTATGCTGCCACTTAGTCTTTTATTTTCATGTTACTATTTCTTACTAAAATAGAAACATATTGTTTAATGGAACTAATGAGTAACCACTCTTATATTTTAGGTCGTCAATAGAGAACTAGAACCAACAATTAAAGAAATATAATTCCTTTACAACCTTGACCTAGAACTACAACTAATCGAATACCATGACAAAACAAAAACAAAAAACACACAAAATTGGACCAGCTTGCAGATATTGTACTGTCCCACAAAGAGCACCCTCAATAAGACAAAAATGAAGTTCAATAGCTAAAAGACCAGCTCTTCAGTGCAAATAGAAAGATAATTGAACTGACCAACGAATTGAAGTCTCTCAAAGATAAACTTCAGAGGTCAAAGAAATAATTACAATAAAACAAAGAAACAATCATAGACTTTACACATGAAAACACACGAATTCAAGGGCAACCATCCAAAACAACAAAGCAGATGAAAAATTTAAAAATGGTCATTGATAGATTGAAAAATTAAAATAAACAGCTAAATGCACAACTAAAAGAAATAAATGTGTAGGTAGTTAAACAGGAAAAACTAGAAACCACAGAAGTTGAAGAAGATAATAAGATTTGGAAAAAATAAAGATTGATGATCATAGCCATTAAAGCAAAAACAAGAAAAACAAACGTGACGAAGACTACACGTACTAGGGCCAACAGAAAAAACTCACAAGACATAAATAAACACAACAACAAAAACCACTTGTTGAGGAGGAAACTGGGGAAGAGCAAAGAGGCTCTTGTAATAATCTCGGATGAAACAATAGTAAAATTGCCTAAAATGAAACAAACTCAAAAGGTAACAAAAACTATAAAGTATCTAGCTGCAAAATACCTAACCTAAGATGTCAGAACCAAAATAGTCCAAACAAGAAAAGCAAGAGACCTATCATAAGTTATGTTCTATTTTCTTGCTGATTCCTTTCATTAACTCAACATTATTGCGTACACCTCGACTCATTTCTACACCACATCACCATTTGTAGGATTTTTCTTTGGACATGTCCTCAGTAGGACATTTTCATAACATTACAGGAGTTGATGGATGTTCTCACAAACAAGGTGATAACAAACAATGTGTGTATGCTCTGAACTTTTACAACATTACTATTTTATCTTGTTCCTTTTTATAGTTATGTTACTATTTTAAGTCAAAATAGTAACATGGTAGCACTGATTTATTCAGCCTCAAAAACATGATGTTACTGTTTGGAGTCGAAATAGTAACATGAAACTATTCATGCTGTTCAAAATAGGGAATAGTAATGCTACTATTTCCAATTTGACTTCTTCTTAATCAACTCATCTGATAAGAATTAATCCTTCAATTTCAAGTTATAGATAGCTATGCGTACACTTTAAGCTTGACTACCACATTAAGGAAAAATAAGATAGTTGCATTCGACAGCTTCTGCTAGGTAAGATGTTAAATCAATTCCATAAATGTAAAATATAGAAAACGCCTTAGTATTGACTCATCTTTAAACTATATTGATAGTTTTATATTGTGAGCCCACTTCAAATATACCAGGAAGTGAGACAGTACAAATTTGATGCAAATATGGAGGAAGCAATGGCCACAGAAATTGTTTTATTCCCAATAAACTCCACTGGTGTCAATGATTACAGTAACTCCAATCACTACACATTGCTCGTGCTTAATAACACGAATTGCAACTGGACTCAATGAGGCCGAGAAGAGAGGGGCAGCAGATACATACTTTCATAATGTTAGAATGGTGGTGAGTGATATTGATAAAATGATCAAATACCAAGTATTGTTACTGTTTGTTGTTTTATTGAAGTTTCATTAATAACCATTACTGATATGTTTATCTATATTGTTTTTTAATTAATGTTACTGTTTCTATAAAAAATAGTAACATCTCAGTCTAACAAAAAATAACATGTTATCTTTGGTATGGAGACAGTAATACGTTTTTCCCTTAGAGAAAATAGATCAGGTGTGATGCTACTATATGATATGCTATTTTTGGTTAATGTTACTATTTTTTTTAAAATAGTAACACATTATTTTCTCGTAATTTCATTGTTAATCAAACTTCATTTTTTTATTTATTTTGATTTTTTGATTAATGTTATTATTTCTATACTAAACAATAAAATCTCAGAATAAGAAAATATGTTACTGTCAGAAGTGAAAATAGTAACATGTCATTTTTTTATCGATTTTCTTCTTCATGATGTGTAATTTTTGAATTCATTTTTAGTATTCGTTCTAGTGTTACTTTTTGCAAACCATACAGTAACATATAGCTTTTTTCACTTAAAACCTTACCTAACTTCTTTATTTAACAACAAAATGACTACTATAAGAAAAAAAAGAATGAAATCCTTTAAAAGAATGAAATGAAAATGGGAGTAGAAGCAGCAATTGCAAAGCCTCCATTTGAAATCATATCATACGAAAAGTCACCACAACAAGAACTTGGATTGTAAGGAATAACTTCTTTTCTTATCCAAAAATACTATGACTAAGAGGTATCAAACTAACTAATTCCATGAATTTACAATTTCAGGAAAGACTGTGAAATTTTTGTATGCAAATAAATAGAGGATATATAAAACAATAAAGAATTTGAAGAACAATTTCTACTGGAATCTGTGAGAAAATATCAGGTAGGATTAGTGAATAAAATCCTCAAGGATTTCAATCCTTCCAACTAAACATAATTCTTATGTATATATGCAATATTTTCCTTATACATTGAACTAAATTTTATGTAACATTCAATTATGTGTAACATCTTATATTCAATTGTATATAACATTCAATTACATGTAAAATTCAATTGTAAATGTTAATAAAAATTCAGCATATTCTTTTTCCATAATCCTTTAACATTCACAATTCATTTACCTTATATTTATGAAGTTCTTACTAGATGTTACTGTTCCAAATCAAAATAGTAATATGCAATTATCTATTACTTCTCGTTGATATTACTGCTTAAAATAATAAAAATTTACCATATTCTTCTTTCCTAACTTCTAATTAACCATCACAATTCATGTACCTTATGTTTATGAATTTCTAACTTGATGTTACTATTTTCGATCAAAATAGTAACATACAAGTAATTGCATTATTTTTTTTGTTAATGTTACTACTAAAATTGATAAAAATAAATCATGTTCTCCTTTCAACATTCAAAATTCATTTACCTTATATTTATTTATTTCTAGCTTGATGTTACTATTTTCTATCAAAATAGTAACATGCAAGTAATTGCATTGTTTTTTCATTGATGTTACTACTAAAATTGATAAAAATAAAGCACGTTCTCCTTTCAACATTCATAATTCATTTATCCTATATTTATGAACTTCTAGCTTGATGTTATTGTTTTCTATTAAAATAGTAGCATGCAAGTAATTGCGTTATTTTTTTGTTGATGTTACTATTAAACTAATAAAAATATAGAACATTCTATTTTCAACATTTAGAATTCATTTACCCTATGTTTATGAGTGTTTACCTTGGTGTTAAAATAGTAACATCCAAGTAATTGTGTAGTTTTTAGTCTTTAACCAAACAAGAACATGTCAAGTACTAATATTAACTAAACATCACTTAGATTAATGTATTTAAATCATATTCCTATTCCTTTTTACACAGAAAGAAAAAAAAATTCATAATGAATGCAAATGTTCCACAAAACAAACTCTATTCAAGCTGACTCTTTGTAATTTTTCTTATTGTGATGTCCCAGTTTCTTACATCTTTTGCACTTAATTTTCTTAACACACTCACCCTTCGACCTATTCCTCATCTTTTTAAGTTTGTCTACTTATTTTTTTGAAATCGGAAGTAAGATAACTACTTCATCACGTACAACAACCTTTTGCCTCAACATTATAGGAACAGGGTGTATCACATGTTCATAAATCTTTCTATATGTGCTCATATGAAAATAATTTTTAACAATCTAATTCAAAGAAATTCCACATTTTCTTATAGCGACAACTGCATGCACACAATTACCACTGGTTACAAGTGTAATTGCGCTGGGAAATATCCACACACATGGTTGGATCTGCTAATACCTTAAAAATAGTTTCTGATGACTTCCTAACCACCTAACTTTTGCACTTCCTTGAGTGTAATTCTAATCTCGACAATCAGACTGGATAAATAGCACTATTCCAACAAAGTGATTCTAACCTTCATTTAGCAAACCACTCCATCAACTTTGAACGAATATTATTAACCATATTTGTGATTAGCAACTTCCTTGCATCACGAATCCGTGAATCGTAAGATTGAACTGCATTTGATGTCATCTCACTATAATGATAACTACGGTTAAAAGCATTCGACTAACACTTCGGTGTAAGCCCTATGAGAAAATTCTCAGCATTTCCACCTCTTTTTTGTTTGGAAAACTGCTATGTTCTCAATGAATGCACCTACTATTGGGGAATATGCATACATTCCAAATAAGTGAACTACATGCTCCTTGAAGGAATTTGAGAATGCAGCACTATTGAATTTATCCCTCAAATTCAGTTTTAAATGATGAAAACAAAAGAAATGAGGTGCTATTAGAAAAACCTTTGGCATTGCTTCAAGCAATCCTAAATTACAATTGAAAATAAAATTCACAATTCAATTTGTATCAAGTACAGTGGATAACTATGAAAGGAACTAGAACTAGTTTTCTTGATTTTCAGAATTAACCATAATAAAAGCTAGAGGTAACAATCCTGAAATGGAACACAAATCACACTAAATAGAAACATAAGCCATTAAAATAAAAAAAACCACACTACTTCCATGTTACTGTTTCTTCTTCGAATAGTAACATTAATCCAGTGGCCAAATCAGTACATCCAACTATCAATACAACTTACATAAATTACAAATCCATCAAATTTATCAATGTTATTATTTTTCTTGTTAAATAGTAACATTGATAAAACTCATAATAAAACATCTAAATAAAGGCACATTCTAAATGAAAATACTAAGAAAAAAAGGCAAAAAATAAAAGGCCTTCCATGTTACTATTTCCAGACCAAACAGTAACAAGGGTGCCATATTACTATTTGACATGCAAAATAATAACACTAACCAAATGACCTAAATAACATCATTCCTGACTTATAAATCACTCACCTTGATTTCCATCTTTGCCCATAACTGATAGGATAACCCCTTAAACTTAGACTTCAAAAAAATCTCATCAATAAATAATAGTGGTCTGCAAAACATGAATCCTTTAATACAAGCATGAAATGCAACAAACATCCTTTTGAATCTCCTATTACTGTCATCCGCGTCCACTACAATGTAGCTACTAGGATTAATTTCCTTCATAGTACAAACATACCAACTAATTTGTTTGAACGAGTCATCAAAATCATCACATATCATACCCCTTGCTTTCTCCAATGCATGCCTTGCGTTGCAATAGGGAATTACCAACCCATAATTATTTTGAAAATGATTTACAACTTCACTGGCTGTTAATAATGGGGATCCCCTAACTAAATCTACCACCAATTCAGAAATCAATTTAGAACCTATCCTTTTTGAAGTTGAACTATTTAACATAATACCACAAGTGTGATAATTCACTAACTTCTTAATACAGAAACACCTATTTACCTTGGACAATGAAGCCATAATAGCCCACTCATAACCTTCCGAATGCTTCTTTGAGCATATAGCTGCCACTTTCATTTTTATATTCTTAACATAATCAAACTGAAAAATTTTTCTTAATCGAATACTTACACAAGGCATTCCTAAACTTAACACCACCACCAAGGAACCTCTGCCTTATGTGACTCACTCCACCTGACCATGAATTGGATAATAAAACCCTCTCACCATTTGAAGAACATAAACTTGGAACCAAAGTAACATCACACTCAGTAACATCTGAAATAGTAATATATCTCTCCAAAACAGAAATAACATCACAAAGTGAATGCGATGCAAAACTCGAACCAATATTAATACTGATATTCAAATATTTCAAGTCCAGAACTCTAACCAAGTCAATCATATTATCTAGTTCTAACTTATTCCTTAAGAAACAAATAGGATGGTTAGGGAGAGAATATGACAGGGAAAAATTCTCAAGAAATAGATCCTTAAAATTTGCATACATCATCTAAACTAAATCATCATATTTTATTCTAGTCTTAATCTTCAATACTATAGTTTCAACCCTACACTTACATATGAGTAATAAGCACTATTCCATTGACAAAGCAAATTTAGAAATACCTGATAACAATGCAATTGAAAAAACAAAGACAATTAACAGAGGTGATTGCAATCGAAAAATAGATCAGACCAATTAGATGTGGCTAGAAAAACAAAAGGGATCAACAATAACTTCAATTCCAGCAATTTGTGATAACAATGCATGAGGGAAGTATGAATGTCTCGTATGAAATAGATTAGAAAGGTGCCTAATTATAAAAAGGGCATTTTGAAAATATAAAAGTTATAATTCATAAAACTAGCACCTTTTTGAAAGGAGGTTTAGCACTACCACTTCTTTAAAAACAAGTCTATGGAATTACACCAAAATGCAATTTATCATTTATGAAATTAGAACCTGCTTTAATCATAATTATTAAATGGTTCACTAAATTAGTCTGCTTGAATCATAGTCTATGAAGCGTGACCCATTATTAAATGGTGCACCAAATTAATAATCCAGAGCTTTTACCAAATTAACAGGTTACATGATTTATGGATATAGTATAAGAAGTGCAATTTTTAAGAAGTGAAAATTTCTTGAATTATTTAGTTAATTGCTATCTAGTAAAATGAGGGAAATAAAAATTTTCAAAAATTTCTTATGTCACTTATAAATAAAAATATAAAATTACCCTTATTTAATTTAAATAATGATCACTTTAATTTTTCATCCTTACCATCTAAAAATTATAATAAATATAATGTAGTAATTATAAACTATAAATATAAATATAATAATTTGTTTATATTAAATATTACATCATAAATATAAATTATAAATATAATCATACATATAATTATAATATAAATTTATTTCTAAATATACTTATATTTATTATATATCTATTATATTATTTTATTTATTATTTTATATTTACTATTTATTAATTTAATGTTCAATTTTAAAAATATATCTATTTTAAAAATCAACATTACATATAGACTATAAATGTGAAGTAAATAATAAACCATAACAACAATTTAAATCTACCTCCATGGAAGAATATTAAAAGCAAAGTAAGCAATCAAAATAATAGGCATTAATAATAGCCAAAAATCTATATTTTACACATATCAAGAAGCAAAACATTACATACAGAAATAAAAATTAAATAAACATATAACTTACAAATTTAAAAAACATGTTGTCACTCTAGTCCCACTTTACCCTCTATTTTGCTTTTTGATGCTATTGGAGGAGGAAATGGGTGGCAACCTATCTTTATAGTAATATTCCATGTATATTGCGATGACAAAGTTGTCGTTAATTAAAAATTTAGTCATCCCAATATTATGTCTAAAATTTAGTAGTTTCTCCCTTCCCTGGTAGCCTTATTACAACAATAATATTGTCAATAAAGGAAAAGTTGCTCATTGCTATATAGTTTTCATCAATATGCCTTTAAATGTGCCATCTTTGTTTCCCAAGCAAACATATTTTGACAACATTATCATCAAAATAAGTCCATCTTGGTCACTGCTATATGGCATGTAAAAATTTGGTGTTGACCACACTTTCTCCTTTCTCTAGGAATACTTATTACAATAACATAAATTGTTGTTATAGGCAAACTCCATCATCACTATATAGTCTTCGTTAATAAGCCTCTGACTTCATCATCTCCCTTGCTTAAGCAAGTGTATTATGACAAATTATTCATTGGTATAAGTCAAAATTTGTCATTGTTATATGCTTGATTTAGACTAGAGACTATATGGTTTTGACGCAACCATATATTGACGATATGTCATAATTAAAGGATCCAATTTTGTTTATTTTAAAATTTTTGTTTATTCTATGTTTATCTTCATAACATATATCAATGGCATGTTATCATCATTTAACAATTTTTTAAAAATAATTATTTTATTATATGAAAAATAATTTTTCTTTTATTTTTTTTCCTTTCTATACTGTTGTCACTATATAGTTACTTGACTCCATTTTTTGCACCAAGGATCCAACCCATATATGTTTATGCATTTAATGACAATTGAAAAAGTGTCGTCATATGTATTGCTGTAGTAAGTTCAATTTCTTGCAGTGTAAATCAACTCTATCATTCTAGTTTAGCAAATAAAGAATGGCCACTTAGCTAGTAGTAGAAAGGAAAATCCAATGAAAAAGAGTCCTAGAGACCTAGACACTCACTATCATTAAGCTATTAACAAACATATATTGAATAACATAGGAAAATACCATTGAAGTAATAAATAGGTTTGATAAAAAAAAGAAAAGGATAAAAATATCACATTTCTAATAGATGATGATAAAAGTATTTTCCCTAAATTTTGCTCTCTCTAAATAATATTCAAATTATTCTTAATTGCACTTTAGCATGTTATTAAACAAACTTAATTTTAAAAAGTCATTAGACAAAAGGATGGTTAAAATTAGTATTATTTGAAAAGAGATGAAACCTATCATTCACTAAAGCAAGAACACAATTTTTATTAGATTTAAAGCACTCTTGTCATGTTACTAACATTTCAAACGAAATTGAGATGATAGAGGACAATTTTTTATAAGTTTCAAATTATGTATAGAAGGATGATTTGTTTTAAAAAGAGAGTAAGATCCAATAAATAAGAAATAATTTTTAGTAGCTTGAGGCCTTTTTAAATAAGAAAGGAAAGATAAAGAGAGAAAGAAAAGAGCTTGGTAGTAATCCTTATATTATTTTTATTTATAGCATAAGAATAGCATTAAGAAAGATAGAGAGAGAAAGAGAGAGATTAAAAAAATCACCATTAAAGCTTTAGAAATATTTAAAAGTAAATATATAAATTAACTACCCATAAGTTTTAGGAATGTGAAACCTTCTTGTGGTTGACATGTAAACCAAATAAAATGACTTGAATAGCATTTAGTCTTACTTCTTTAGCTTGTAAGAGAAAAACACAAAAATCCAAGCGATGTAATTTGTGGTTTGCAACAAAAGGGAAAAAAGCAAAATTTATAGCGAAATGAAAAAAATTCTTGAATAGAAGGAAGTAGGAAAAGGAAAAAATTAATACTTGCAATTTGTGATTCATGACAACATCTCCCTACAAGCAGATGGTCATTCCATTCAATCAAATAGATTTGAAAATAAATAGTTAAGAATTTGAAAATTAAGATATGTAAGCAATGGATAACATGAAAAACTAGTTGATATGTAAACAATGGATAACATGACAAACTAGTCATTGATTACAAGTTAATAAATTGCAATTAATGGATATAGAGAATCTTGATAATTTAGATAAGGGATTCACAATAGAAGGATCCAAACCTCACATACATTTTATAGCAGCATTAAAACTCTAGCTTGTTGTTAGGTGATGCACTATGTGATCGTTAAACTAAGCAATAGATTCAAGAAAGGGAATAAGTCAGGCCAAGAAATTGATCGAAGCATTAAATTTAGGAAAGGCATTAAGTGAGACAATGAATTGGGAAGAAATTAGGAAGGCATTAAATTAGGGAACAAATCAGAGAGAAAATAAGAAGATTGTTTAATTAGGAAATTGTAGGTTTATATATTGGGAGAATAGTGTGCAACATTATGCTTCCTCCTTTGGTCAGTGTTGTGAACACCTACATCAACTATTGTTGTGATAAGTATTTAGTAGGAAAGGAAAAGTCATAAGCAATATATAATTAGAGATATTCAAACTCAGGATAAGGTTAAAATGATAAAGAAGGTTATTTATTAAATTAAGAAAAGGTAGTTTTATATTTTTATTGATAAATGACATAAGAAAATTTTTTATTAGCCAAAGGTATGTGAACAAGAAAATTGTTATATTCTATACAAAAAGAATAAAATGATTTACCTATTTTTTATTTTATAGAAAGTAGTACTTCTCATATAACTTTATTTCCACTGTAAAAGACCTAAGAATGAGAAGCACAAAATTTAAGGACATTGATCAAGTATTTAGAAATACTCTTTGACAAGATTATTTTAGGGTACATGCAGAAGTTACATAAAAGAAAATCTTGAAACTTAGATATTAAACTATAGGATAAGTGAGAAAAATCATATTAATCTACAAAGTGCCTAATAATTTTTAAATGTTTGTTATTAGACCTTTCTCATCAAATTTGTGCAATGCATTAGTTGATAATTTAACATTTAACCCTTTTCATATGGATCAAAATGTAGAAGGACCTAATATATATACTTCATAATCGAGCTCGTGTGAGATTATAATTATTTGTTACATGGCAAGTTAACATGGAAAGGGTGTAATTGAAAGCATTTGAAAATTCATACAAATCAAAATGTTTTTGGCACATAACTTAGATGCAATATATTTAAAAAATTTATAGAAAATGAAAGAACAATGGGTGGAGAGAAGAGAAGAGAAAAATAAGGGTTGCCATTCGAAACAATCAACTAATTTCATTCCACCTCTGATTTCTCAAGTATAATCAACAAAATTTTGCATGCCTTTTTATCTAAATTTAGTGCCTAAGTCCATACATAATGGTTGTTTGGTTTACAGTAATAGTATTAGAAGTCCTAGTTCTAAGGAAATAGAATAGAAGTAAATTATTTGATTAGCCATTATTTAATAAATTAAGAAAAATAGAACTTCTTAAGAAGTTCTACTTTCCATGGAGTATGAGAAATTACTTACCCAACTCCCTTTTAGATGAGTTCTACTTCATATATTCTTTTTGGGTGTAACGATAAAATAATTTTTATTAAATTTAATTAATGACAATTGAAACTTATTAATTTGTATTATAATGAGATTAAGAATATAGTAGTTATTTTATTAATACTTCTTAAGAAGTTCAAAGTTAAAACAAATAAAAATATAAAAAGTAACTTTCTACTAAGTGTTACTTCCTCAATGCTAACCAAACAACATTAAATACTTATTGAGAAGTTTATATAAGAAGTTATTTCATGAGAAGTTTAATTCCCCATAGAAACTTATTTTTTCTTGTGTGAACCAAATGATTCCTTATTATCAACATACGTAGTATGGACTAACTCGTACAATATTATTGACATTTTGATGAAGACTTAAGAAAAGTAAACAAATTATTTGTAGAATTTTCTATAACTTATTTTCAAGTATCTATTTAAGGTTCCAAACACAAACATTGTTATGTTGCAGCTAGTAATGTGCACATGATTTGATTTCATATTCATAAACTTTATTTTCATTTGTAATTAGAGAATTTTATTTGCTATTTTATTTGGTTGATTTTTTTTATTTATGAAATTATACACAATAGCAAATTAAGAGCTTTTTTTTTTAAGAATTTAGGATGACAAATTTTATAGTTTAAAGAAAATTTTAAGGAATGTAATTCACTAAAATTGAAAATGTGCTACCATGATCCCCCTAGTTGTGATCGATGTGGATCTTGCTACTGGTATCCACAAACCCATTTAATCTATTTTAGTATCATCATACAACTACTAAATAAAAGATTCAATTTAATTGATTGATTTTTATAAATAAAATGAATACTTATAAGAAAAGTTATGTTATCATATATACAAGCTCACTATAAGCCTATCTATTATTCTTGTCTACATTTTATCATAGCTGTGGTTGCTAGACTATAATTTCAAGAGATTCCTATTCCTGAATGGTTGGCTAAGGAGCTTCAGTCTAGATATTTACAAAAATATTTATATTAAAAATAATAAAAATTATGTCTCAGTAAGCAAATAGTTTACCTAATTATATCATTTCATAATCACCATTTCAAATATTTACTTATTATATTTCAAACATTATAAACATTTATATTATCAATAAATAAGAACCATTAGTAATCATAATTAAGTTCGTACATATTAAATAATAAATAACCTATCTTATGCCTTTCAGTCCACCTTATCTGTTCATAAACTCAACCTTATCCCTTCAAACACCTAATCCATTCACAAATAGTTAACAAGATTTAGTGTTAGCATTTCAAATTTATCATTTCACCATCATTCCATAATTATTCATCATTCAATATCTCATCCACATTTCATCATCTGTTGCATTTCAAACATCATAATCATAAGAAATTAGCATTACCATTCATACCTTTATATCTATCCATTTAGCTTCACAAGAAAACAAGTCAAATTCTAATACATCTATGTTACCTTAGTATATTATTTTTCATAATCTAATTGGTGCGAAACAACAAAAGAACTTGAGTACAAAACTCGAGTATGGTTTCCTCAAAATAAGGCTATACCGAAGTACCATACTCAAGTATTAGAAGGTAAAGATGCAAAGGCAATACTAGTATTCAAGTGTGGTATTTGAATACAAGGCTCCAAAATAGCAAGGCTAGTATTCGAGTATCATACTCAAATACTCGAAGGCAGAAAGTTTAGCTTCTTTCTATACTTAAGTTGGGTACTTGAGTACTGAGCCATTGAGCTTACTCTCTAGGTGAGTATTATACTTGAATCTAGTTTTGGAAATTCCAAAATATTCATTTGAAATTGTACATACACCATGTTTAACTTCACAATCCCATTTACAAACAATAATCCTAGCTCAATAGTATCATCGTGCAAACATTTTCAATACTATTTCAATCAAAGACAACAAAATGCACTTTCAAAAATAAGATTTCAAGCTCACATCAACATTTACAATTCAATCACTTAACAACTACCATAACAAATTAAACTTACATTTCTAAAATTAGGTAAATTATCCATTTACATATTGATGGACGGGATTAGGAAAAAAGGTGGGAAGCTGAATTTATCTTATTCATTATCAATTTGCTTAAAGCTAGAAGAATTCAAATCTTAAGCGCTTTCTCTATATATGAGCTAAAAATCAACAATCTACAACTCGAACTATGAACTATGGACAAGAGTGATAAATTACTTTGATTAACCCTAAGGTTGAGTTCTTGATGATCCAAACTTGATTTTTGCCAATTTGATGGAGATGAAGAAGAAAATGGTGAGGGAAGGAAGAAGTTCGTGGTCCAGGGAGAGAAATGCTAAAATGTTAGCATTTTGGGACATATTAAAGGGCTAAGGACAATTTGGTCATCTCAAGTTTACTTAAAGGTATTTTAGAAAATCTCCACCTTAAATCTCCTTTATATACCTTAGTTCAAATCTAACTTTACACAATTCTATAATTGTTTTAATTACACTTATTTTCTTAATAAAATCCTATTTTCTAAAAATAGGTACTTTCCCTAAATTTATTTACAACATTTTTATGTATCTATTATTACTAATTAAATAATTAAAATAAACTTCTAAAATATTTGAAAGGTAAGAAGTACATAATTGAAATTATTTATTTTGATTCTCTTAGTAATTTTGTGAATAATGTTGTACTTTTTAATTTATATTATTGGCATAAATTATCAAACTTTGCATAGAATTGTCCAAATTCATTTATTTCTTTCATATTTCTAAATATTTTTAATAAATACAAGCAGAGGTAGGTTAAAAAAAAACACTTGTAAGGGATTTTACATATGAGGAACCTAAATATTTTCTATTTTTAAATTTATGTTTATCTATTAAATAATATTATAAAAAAGAAATTGGTAACCAAACATTTAATTAACCAATTTATTTTTAAATATTGTAATCATAATCAATTTTTGGATCTATCTTCCCTAAAGTGTAAGATGCAAGATATATTTTAGAGAATAAAATAATATATAACCTTTGATGAAAAAATTAAGGTAGTAAGTAATTACAAATTATAAATTATTTTTAATTGATTGTTATTTATTAAATTTTAAATCTTTGATTTTCTAGTCAAGTACTATATTATTTTACTTTATCTTTTAAAATGTATCTTACACTTTAAAAGAACTCGATTCCTGTCTTCCATTGTACCAAAATGATAATTACCATGTGTTATCCAATGTTATATATATATATATATATATATATATATATATATATATATATATATATATATATATATATATATATATATATATAGTTATTAATTTTGCATTTATTTGACAATTTTGTAACATATATACAAATTAAAATTTTTATTGTTATTTAATTTTTAAGATATATTTTTCTGTATATTGATTGTGTAAGGAGGTTTGAACTTAAGATCTCCAACATCTTTCCCAAACATTTCACCATTAACTTACAATCTAATGAATTATTTTTTAAGATATTAAAACTTACAAAAATTGACAATTAGTTTTTATTTGGTGAATAAAATAAAAGCACGTGTTTTCCATGATAGAATATTTTTTTTAACAAACGTGTAATAGTGTAGTAAAGTGTGTTATATGTTATATAATAAATGAAATGTCATTTTAAAAATTTATTTAATATTTTTATCATATTTTAATTAGTAAGATGTTTTGATATCAATAAAATAGATATTAATATTGGAAATTTTAGTATCGTGGTAAGACTAAAAATACTACTCATCTTGAAGTTTAACCTAATTGTATTCTCACCTATTTTATTTCCATATTTTTATCTATTTATTTATTTTTGTAGACAAAATTGGGGTGCGAATCTAAGTTTATGGTAGGACTAGAAATATTCATAATTATTTTGGAAAAAAAATGTAAGTTACCTTTTCTAATTTTAGAGTAATTGGATATTACCCTCTACAAATTTGGAAACTAAGAAATCACCCCATTAAATTCTAGAAAACTTAGAATTAAACCCATTATTCACTCAATCAATCATTTTATTAAATTATATATTTTTATGAAATTTTTAAACAATAATAAATATATTATGGTATGTTGATTTTTCTAGTTATTTTTATACATAATTTTCATGCTATACAATTAACAAAAAATAAATTATATGTAAAGAATTTTAATCAAATACTCATTTATAGGGTGAAAAATATTATCCAAAAATAAATTAATATTTTATTATATTTTAATTTTTGTTTTAAAAATTTATAAAAATTATATAATTTGATAAAATGGTTAATTGAATGGAAGATGAGTGTTATTTTCAAGTTTTATAAAATTTAAATGGGTAATTTTCAATTTTTTAAAGTTAAAAGGGTAAAATTCAACTCTCTAAAATTAAAGAAAAAGATTTGCATTTCCTCCTTTTTTCACAATACTTAATCTAAATTATGAGCAAATCAATGGTTCTATTTCATGTAAGTAATTGGTAAGTTAATAGATAGTTAATTAGTTAACTAATAGTTAATAATTAATAAGTTAACTAATTATGTAGGAAATGTTTTGCTAAATTAACTATTAAATGAGTTAAAATTATAAAATAACATAAAAAGATATATTAATAAAAATAACATATAATTGAAATAATTTATATTTTTAAACATTAAATTATATTAAATAAATTTACATATTTATTTATTTATATAATTGTTATTTTGTTATTATTTATAGCAAAATTATAGTTACTTAAAAAGAATAAGGATAAACTTAAAATTTTTTTGAAGAGATAATGGGTTGTAACTTATAAGTTATAAATTATTCAAGATAATTTATTAAATTAAAATTTCTTCTAATAAATTAGTGCACAAAACACTTTTAAATGCTAATTTATACTTTATCGATTTGGTTAATAAGATATAAATTAACTTATTTATTATATGGAATAAAACCTAAGTTCCAGTTTTTGAGATTCAGAATTGTAGCAAACTTTAGCCCACATCTAGAATAATTAAAAAAAAAAAACTCGGGTTCATTGTAAGTTAATTTACAAGTAACATTGTTAGTAATTCTAATTTTAAATGAATCAAATTTTTTATTTAATGTTTCAAATGAGATGAGATGTTCTGAATAACCCGTGTTGGGAGAAACCAACTTTAAAATTAACTATTCATAAAAATATAGTATAAAGAGGAGAAAAAAAATTATCCTTGAACATTATCAGACTTTTGAAACATGCAAATAAAACATTTAAATTGAAGCGTCATATCAGTGAGTCACCGCGGAGCTGGTTCATTTTGCTTTAACGGGTTTCAAGATGTACAAACTCATATACTGAAATTCTAGGTAGTAACTTTTATAATTATTAAAGAAATTCATGCAATTTACAAATTTTTATAAAAAAAGTTACAAGATTTTCAAATTTTGTGATAAAAAAATGTGGCAACAATTTCAAATGCATACCAAGCACATAAAAAAGTCTTCATATATTTTCTTTTTTCCTCTTTGTATTTTTCTCATTTCTATTTATAGCATCCATGTTATGATTCAATTTCTAATTCATTATAATGAGTGTAAAGACATCATATAGAAATTTTCACCGGTGTTTCTTTTTCCTTTTTTTAAAACTCTTGATGTTATTGTAAATACAGAACTTCGAGGTGACTTTTGATTAGGAAGTTTTTTTAATTATTTTAGAAAACTTTAATATTCTATAAGTGATCAGATACAATTATAGAGATATACTATTCAAATTTTAGAAACATAGTTGAAAATTATATAGGCAATTATATTTTCTAAAAATATTTTCTATAAGACATTGTGGTGGGTGGAAATATTACAAGGGCACTATTTCATTAAAAAAAAAACTCATGAGATTTATTCCTTTTAAAGAGGATTTATTTGACACTGAAAATATTTATGGAGTTAGAACTAAATGCTTGAAGAATGTGATAGTAAGAGCAGATGATAAACTTTATTTTTAAAATGAATGAAAATTAGTTCCATAAAGTTTTTGCTTTTTCCTTGAGAAAGGTAATGAGCTTGGATCATCTAGAGAAAGATATTACTAATTTTTAAAATCTTCAGAACATATAATTTTTATGAAATAATTTTATGATAAAACTTAAGATAAAGAAAGATGATGGAATTCCCTAAAAATTAATCTCATTGTAAAATAGATACAATAGAATAAGATTATACTAGTAAAAAACAAGATAATTTATATATAATTATTTGAAATTGGATTATTATTTTTACGGAAGGGAGTCACGATTTACAAAAAATGACTACTCCACTATTTTCTTTTGAAAGACACTACCAAGAAAATTAACAATTTTCAAGGAAGGATTTCATAACAATAAATTGAGGATGTTCTCTACAAATATGATATTTTTACATAAAATTATTTCCTCACTTTCCTTGGAAAATATATTTTCATTGTTCATAAAAAATATTATAGTGTTGAAAATTTAAAATATCATCTTTCATGAAATAATTGTTAGGAAAAATCATGTAAGGCCAACACGTCAAATATGAAAAAAAAAAATAGAAATATGCAAATATCAAGAATAGAGTGAATAGTATAACTTTATGACCTATTACAACCCAAGTTCACAAAGTATTGGACTTGATTACAAGCCCTTAATATTTATACATAATTAAGCTAAGTGAAAAGTGGTTTCTATCAACAATCACTAACAATGAGAGCATCCATTAGACTAACAACATATATGAGAAATATCAACTACTGAGTAATGAGTACAATTACTTAGTGAATAGTTATCTAACTCTTATTTTGATGGGTTTTAACCAAAAAATGCATATATACAGAAATACATATTAAAACTAATAGAATTCTTACTAGCATATTTTAACATTTGATAAATTCACAAATGTATATATATTTTTGTCCATTCCATAATAAATGGTAGGAGTTTCCAACTTATTACTCATACCATCCTTATCCCACTTCTCACCATTTTTATATTCCAAGCTAATATTATCTCACTCATTAATACAAAAACGGTGCCAAGTGATAACTTCACCACTTACATTTCAAGATAATATATGCCTTTTAGGGCAATTATTGTGAAGATAATTTCTCAGGCTTCTAACACTATTTACTTTATCCTCTTATAGTGAAGATAGTATTTTAAACTTCTAACACTATTTAGTTTAGTCTTTTAACTTTCAACACTATTTAATTTATCAAATAGGTCATCACAGCCTTCATTTCATAGTAAGGTCAAAATATTATCTCTATCATAATTATGATTTAAATTGTCCCAAATAAAATTCAAAAATCATGTGAGCTTAATTTTTTTAATTTCATATTGACAATAATAAATTCAAGGCAATCACAATAGTGTTCAAATCATATCCAAACTATATTAACTAGGTTAATAATATTTATATATAAATTTATGAGTACCAGGTATCATCTTTTTCCTTGTGGGACTACATGACTTCTAAGAAATCATAGCAAAGTAAAAAAATATGGGTGATACTCATGAGTCCTATTACTCTCTTGAGTTCTCCCTAAATATTCTCTATGCTTATAATAATTCAAGTAGGTCCAGAATCAACTTTTTATACCAAAAATTTTTCTCCAAAAATTAAGCAGCTAGTCTTTTTGTGCAAATAAAATAATAATATTTTCCACTTTTGAGTCTAATGTACTTGAAGTATTTACATTTCTTTTCCTAGTCTAAATTTCCTTATATATATTATTTAAAAAACAAAGGTCAATGGGATGGCTTACAAAACGATAAGCAACCCATCACCTTTCATATTAGTTTTCCTATAGCAACCTATCATCTTTCATATTAGTTTTCCTAAAGGAAAACTAATAAAGGTTCTAGAGTTGTGGTCCATGCCAACCTCCAACACTTTTATATATTTACTTTCTTTTTTTCTTAAAAGATTAAATATATATATTTATTACAATAATATCATTTCTAAAAAATGTAGTAATATATATATATATATATATATATATATATATATATATATATATATATATATATATCTCAAATATACACATTTTTAGAACAAAAATTAAAAAGAAAAAGGGAAAGTTTTTACTCACAAAATTTTGGAAGAAATCCTTGAGAAATACTTAAAATATTAAGAATCATACTATTTTTATTTAAATGAGTAAATACATATTTTCAATAAAATAATTTAATATAAATGAGTAAGAGTTTTACCAATTTAAAGATTGGAATGCTACAAAGTGGCATTGTAATGTTGGCTTTGTCTTAAAAGTAAAAGAAAGAGCATTTGAGAAAGGAGATATGAGGTTAAAGAAGGTTAAAAAGGGTGCGGGAATGTGGAGGTGGGATAAACGGGTTTTATAGGCAAATAAGAGGCACATATAGTTAAGGATCTGTGGAAAAATTGAGAAGAAAAGAGGATCAACATGTTAATGAGTAGTAATTAAAATGTTATGCAAATACTTTTTTCCCCATGTTTTAGTAATATAGGGATATAATTTTGTACTATGTGCAAACAAAAATAATATTTTTCATATAAAATTTTTATATAGATAGAACAAGCAAAATTTGATGATCTCAAAATTATTTTTAATTTTGTGAAATCCATCCATTTTACCTAT
Source organism: Sindora glabra (assembly GCA_020226215.1). Taxonomy (NCBI): domain Eukaryota; kingdom Viridiplantae; phylum Streptophyta; class Magnoliopsida; order Fabales; family Fabaceae; genus Sindora; species Sindora glabra. The sequence goes on along the minus strand of CM035230.1, from coordinate 24,129,957 downwards.
AGCTTTGTATGATATTTTTAAACACTATATATGAAATAAAGTTAAAAAATGATGATTTTAATATTAAAATTTTCCTCTTAAAATCTAATTTCCAAAATATATTTTTCTTAAAATTTTTTTGATACTTTTGTTATTTAAAAAAAAGAACTAAAAAGTTTGAAATGTAGTATAAATTAAAATGTACATGATCAATTACTCTCATAATTTGTTTGTACTAAGGCTTTAAATTGGCCACCCACTACCCCATACTCATGTTTTTTTGTGAGTATGGTGGTTACATTATATTTTTTAAAAAATAAAAACCTACAAACTTTCTGATGAGCTCAAATGAACTTTTTTCCATTCTTTTTAAGTTAGGCTCCAAATTTTTTAAAACTTTTATTAGACTTTCTCCTAACTTTTCTATTAGGCTTTTTTTCTACTCACTTCCTACTAGTTATATTCCTAGTTACCTTAAGTAATTCTAATTAAGTGGGTTTTAGGTGGGTGTTCTAATCCTTTATTCCAAGGATTTAAAGAATAAATTAGCATAAGAACTTAATTTTGTTTAAATAGAAGAATTGAATTGATATTAAATAGTTCATTTTAAAAAGGACAATAAAGAGAAGAGAGAAATAAAGTATTTTTTTTTACTATTCTTATATACACAATAAAAAAGTGATAATAATATGAATACAAAAATCTTATCATTTTGGTGATTAGGTGGTAGGTTTGTAGTGCGAAACTTGGGTTATATGGTGAAAGCCTTTAGTTCAAACTTATTGTAAATATACCAATTTTTTTTTCATATTATATATTTTCTATACTTCCAATTGAATTAAAAGTATTTTTAGCAATATTAAAATAAAAAGATTTTAAAAATGCAACAAAACATTTTAGTGTGTTAGCTTGTGTGAAAAGGAATTATATAGCTTTATGGAAAGCAAATGCAAAAATATGTACTGAAAGGAAATATTTGAATGGTGGGCTATTTGAAATAGACTTGAGTTTTTCAAGTCTATAAGAAAAAATGTGGATTAAGATTCATAAAAAGTGAGTCTGTTCAAATACGAAGGTAAAATGTATCAATTTATTAGATTTGCAGATGGGTTCATAATTTTTTCGATTTTGTCAACTATAACTCTTAGGGCTATGCTTTAGGATTAGCGGATTACAATTTTTAAGAGAATCTATTAAATAACATTAATTAATAAATTAGTTTTCAATGTTGTCAATTAATAACCTCTTAAATGAATTATCTACTACTTTTTTTAGGAATTTTTTAATCTTCTTAATTAACAATCATTTAATATTCTCAATTAAAATAGAATTTTTGTATAATGGTATTTTTAAGGAATTCTTAATAAAGAAATTAAAATAGATTAAAAAATTCCTTAATCTATTTTATGGAATTAAAATAGCCATTTAATGTTATTAATGGTCTTTTAAGGAATTAAAATAGAATTCTTAATTAATATTCATTTAAAATTCAATCATAGACAAAGAATTTGTGCAAGTAACATTAAGGAATTTTTAAACACAATTAAACTTAACATATACTATAACTATTATTTATGATAATATTAAAGGAACTACAATAATTGAAAGAAAATTATATGAGATTATGACAAAATTTTCAAATTTAGATTGACATAAAAATTAAAGCTATGTTTTGCATAAAAAATTGATAAATTAATTGATAGTTGATAAGTTAGTTAGTAACTAATAAGTTAACTAAGAGTTATAACTTATAATTAATAGTTGATAATTGATATAGTTGAAGTGTTTCATAAAATTAATTATTAAATTAGTTGAAATTGTAAAATGATATAATAAGATATGTTAATAGAAATAAATATATAATTAAAATAAATGATATTTATATAAAAATTAAATTATATTAATATAATTAATAAATTTAAAATAAAAATATAATATTTCAATATTTAATTAATTATATTTTATAAACTTATATATTTATTTACTTACATAATTTTTATTTTATTATTTATAATAAAAATATAATTACTTAAAATATAATTAATTATATTTTATGGTATTATTTATTTACTTACATATGTATTTTTATGTATTTATATTTCAAAATTAGGATATAATCATGTTAAAATTAAATGTATTATATTTTATAAAAAATTTAGATTTATATTATAAATGGCATGGGTTGTAAATTAAAAAAATGAATAAGGATAAATTTAGAAAGAATTTGAAGAGATAGTATTTTATAAGTTATAAATTATTTTAAGTAACTTATTAAATCAGAGTTTATTTTTCTTAATAAGTTAGTATAAAAAACACCTTTAGAGGTTAGCATATAACTTATTGATTAAATCAATAAGTTATAAATTAACTTATTGATTGCATGAAGTGGAGCCTAAATCATCTAGTATAATAGTCAAACCTTGAAGTTCTTTCTAGTAAGAAAAATGAAGCTTTGAAATTGAAATATTATTATTCACCTAGAAGAGAAATGGTAAATAATTAAATAAGAAAAGAATCATAAAAATATAAAAATATTGAAATAAATAAACATTAGAATTGAAATATTTTTCCTTTCTCTTTCTCTTATCTATTTTTAATACTAGTATTGACATTTTTTTCAACAACAACAACAACAACAACAATAATAATAACATTTGTAATAATGAAAAAGAAGTATGACAAAAATATGGCAAAAAAATACAAATACCTCCGTAAAAAATTAAGATTGAGTCATGAACATATATTTGCTTCATAGAAGTCTTCACCAGAGATTTAAATTGCAGTTGCGGTTGCAATCACGATTGTGGTCGTGGTTGCGATATCGTGTGATGTGAAAAAATGTGGCTGTTGTGGGGTGTAATTGTAGGAAAATATGGATACGGTGTGGTTCCGTAACCACAATATTGCGATTAGTGGACCATTTTTTAAAACCTTGGTCTTCACCTTTCCGATAATTGAATCTTTTGAACTCTTTAGACATTAAACTTCTGAAGTTTGAACCCAAAAGAGGCAGTAAACTTTTGCATAAAACTCTTCCTCATTTCTTTTTTTGCTTTTCTTTATAAAAATAATAGAAGGGAAAATTTCTTTCAATTTTATGTGAGATGATTAGCATTGAAAGAGATTTCAATTCGTAAATAAGGGAACTGGAAGTAATTTTATCCAAATTTTCACAATTAATTAAGCTACCCTACATCAGCACTCATCGTCTTTTCTTTAATCACTAAAAATTTATCATTTCGTTGTATTAATAAAATAATCAACTTGTCAATTACATCTCTTTAAATTTACTTCAATTTTTAAGAGACCGTGACTACACAATACGTGCCTACTAAACAATCGAATGAAAATGGAGTGCAAGTGAATAGCCCCACCAATACCTGTCAGGAAAATAGAAGGCAAAAATTGGAGTAAGTGTGAGAAAAAGAAGCGAAAAATATAACTATCCTCGTCAAATAAGGCTACATCATGAATATATATTCATTTCATAATAACTCTTCTTTAAGCTCAGAAGTTTGCTTAAAGGAAAGGAAGAGTTATTATGAAATGAATATATGTTCATGACTCAACCTTGTTTGATGGGGATAGTTGTATTTTTTGCTTCCTTTCTTATACCTAATCCAAAATTTGCCTTCTTCCTGCTGATTGGGTGGCTGTGGCTAGGGCTTTTGAGAAGAGGGGGTGTGTCCTCTGGGTTGGGTTTCTGATCCCCTCCCCCTTTAACTTCTATTTATCTGTTGGTTGATGGGGTTGCTTGGCCTTCCAAAGGGTTCATTTGATGTTTTTATTGTTTGTTACTTGTGGTTTTTATTACGCCCCCCCAAAAAAAAGAAAGAAAAGGAAAAGAAAAAGCTTCTTATCTCTACAAGCCACATCTTTCAATGGTGTCATCTTCTTCAAATTCCAACTGCAATTTTATAGGGGAAAGTAATTGGTATGAAAATGAAGAAACATGTTCACTCAGATTAAGGTAAATATGTTATTTGAAAGTGGCTATGGTTTCAAATGGTGGATGGAGCAAGTTCATGAGTATGAAAATTTGGTGGTAGACATTTTGAATTAAGGTATGAAAATGTGTGAAATTCTGTAAGCTAATATTTTGTTTGAAAATTTTCCCTCTTCTTGAAGTGATTTCAAAAATCATCTCAAACATAAAAAGAGAGATTTCACTTTGCAAGAAATGATCAGTCATATGAGAACTGAAAAGGTAAATTGTCTCAAAGATAAGTATGAACTTGACTCTCAAAATTTATCTATTGCTAACCTAGTTGAATCTGCTGGTACTTCTATTAAGAATAGGTTCAAGAACTAAAAGCAAGGAAAACAACTAAATAAAAAAAAGTGGCAAAATAAAAAATAAAATAACAAAATCCAAAAAAATAAGGTGTCATGCCATGTTTGCATAAGAATTGGTCACAAAGCCTATCAGTGTAAACTACAAAAGAATGGGGAGAACAATAACCAAAAACTAACCACTTAACCATGGCCTTAAGTAAATTTGGCAAAAAAATGAAGAAATAATAGCTGTTGTCATATAAGGAAACTTAGTATGTAATATAGCTGAATAGGTACTTAACATAGGAGCAACAAGGCATATCTGTGCCAACAAGGAGCTATTTCAAGAATTTGAAGAAGCGACTAATAGTGACATAGTCTACGTAGGAAATTTTGCAATAGCTAGAGTATGTGGTAAAGGGAAGGTCTTACTTAAATTAACTTTTGGAAAAATTCTAGCCTTAAATAATGTGCTATATGTGCTATCTATGAAAAGAAACTTGGTCTTTGGTGCACTGCTTAATAAGGCAGGACTAAAAATTGTACTTGAAGCTAATAAAATTGTAATAACTAGGAATAGTATGTTTGTATGAAAAGGTTATATGGATAGTGGCCTTTTTGTTTTCAATATTGTTGAAATGAATAACGTTGCCTCTAGTTCTACTTACTCTGCTGAGACTCTAGACCTTTAGCATGGAAGATTAGGATATTTAAATTTTGGTTCAATTAAAAGACCTAGAAATATGAATTTGATACCCTCTATAAGTGAAGAAACAAAATCAAAATGTCCTATATGTGTTGAAGCTAAACATTTTAAGAAACCTTTTAAATTTATATCTAATAGGCAAATTAAACTTTAGAATTGGTACATTTAGACCTAGCAGACTTTAAGAACATCATAAGTAGAGGTGGAAAATGATATTATATAACCTTTGTAGATGACTTCTGTAGGTATACCAATGTTTATCTCCTAAGATCAAAAGATGAAGTAGAAGCAATGTTTCTAAAATATAAAGCAAAAGTAGAAAACTGGTTAAACAAGAAAATAAAAAGACTAAGAACAAATAGAGGTGGTGAATATAATACAATTAGTCTAAGAGAATTTTGTGAGAAAAATGGCATAATACATGAATTCACTATACCCTATTCATCACAACCAAATGGAATAGCTAAAAGAAAAAATAGAACTCTTAAAAATATGATGAATGCAATATTGATTAATTCTGGTATGTTTGACAATATATGGGGGGAAACTATTCTAATACCATATTACATATTAAATAAGGTACCTCATAAAAGGTTAGACAAAACACCCTATGAAATATGGAAAGGTAATCTTCCTAATTTAAAATTCTTAAGAATGTGGGGGTGTTTGGATATGGTAAGAATACCGGATTTTAAAGTGTCGAATGTAAGTGCTAAAACTTTTGATGTTGTTTTTATTGGTTATGCTCATGATAGTACTACTTATAGATTTCTATGTCTTAAGTTCTAGGATCTTCTTCAGAGCTTAATCATTTACATGCATTTAATTCTAATGATTTTAGAAATAATGAACCTAGAAGAAGTAAAAGGTAAAGAATTGAAACTAGCTTTGGACCAGATTTTATTACTGCATTTTTAACTGAAATTGTAGATGTGGATATATTGTTTGAGGAATTAATACACTCTTATATGTTAGAAAAAGATCCTAGAACTTAAAAAGAAGCAATAAAATTAATAGATTCAAATTTCTAGAAAGAGGCTATTAAAACTGAAATAGATTCAATAATAAGTAATCATACTTAGGAACTAGTAATTTGCCTAAAGGAAGCAAACCAATTGATACCAAATGGATATTTAAGAGAAAATTAAAACTAGATGGATCTATAGAAAAATTTAAGGCTAGATTGGTAATTAAATGTTATATTCAAAGAAAAGGTACTGATTTCTTTGATACTTACTCTCTTATTACCAAAATATCTACAGTGCGTGCTTTAATTGCTTTAGTAGCAATACATAATTTGATTATACATCAAATGGATGTAAAAACAACTTTTTTGAATAGAGATTTAAATGAAGAAATACATATGAAATAACCTAAAGGTTGCATAGTACCTAGTCAAGAGCATAAACTGTGTAAACTTAAAAAATCTTTATATGGGTTAAAATAGGCACCTAAACAATGGTATGAAAAGTTTAATAATGTTTTGATAGAACATAGTTTTATTGTAAATTCTTCTAATACATGTGTATATACAAAATTGTTTGAATCTAAGTGTGTTATAATATGTTTATATGTGGATAATATATTAATCTTTCGAACATGCTTACATATAATAATAAAAACAAAGGAAATTTTATGTTCTAAATTTGAAATGAAAGATTTGGGAGAAGTCGATGTGATTTTTGGAATTAAGATTAAGAAAACTGAGAATGACTTTTCTTTAAATCATTCACATTATATTGAAAAATTATTAAGGAAATTTGATAGTTTTGATATGGTACCTGTTAGAACTCCTTATGACTTTAGTGTGCATTTAAAGAAGAATACTAGTGAATTGAGTGTTTCTTAATCTAAGTATGCTAAGATTATTGGTAGCGTTATGTATCTTATGAATTATACAAGACTTCATATCGCATACGCTATTAGTAGATTGAGTTGTTATACATATCATCTTAGAAGTGAACATTGGAATGCACTTTGTTGCTTATTAAAATATTTGAAAGGTACTATCGATTGGAGTTTGCAATTCTCTAAATTTCCTATAGCATTAGAAGGTTATTGTGATGCAAATTGGGTTTCTAATAATAACGAGGTAAGTCAAACTAGTGGATATGTTTTTACTTTAGGTGGAGGTGCTATTTCTTAGAAATTTGCAAAATAAACTTGTATAGCATTCTCAACAATGGAATTTGAGTCTATAGCTCTTGAGTTAGCAGGTTAAGAAGCAAAATGGTTAAGGAGTCTTATGTCAAATATCCCTATATAGGCAAAACCTACACCTCCAGTGTCACTTCATTGCAATTCACAAGCTGCAATTGAAGTAACAAACAATAGTTCCTACAATGGAAAGAGAAGACACATACATGTTAGACACAATGCTGTTAGACAATTGATTAAGAATGGTGTAACTACCCTTGACTATGTAAAAATGGAAGGAATCTAGCTGATCCTCTCACTAAAGGATTACCTAGGAAAGTTGTCCTAGACTCATTGAGGGGGATGGGCTTAAAGCCTTAAATAAAGGAAAACATGGATGGATACCTAATTGATAGTCAAATGAAGTCTTGTGATTACTCATATAGATTACATCTCCATCCCTATGACATGTGGTGATGTATGTTGACAAGTATATAGCCTTTTATTTGGGTGGTGCTATAGGGAAGCACTTCATATATTTGTGAATATTTGTTGTAAGGTTGAGTAATATGCTCTTAATAGATGCATTGTCCCTTATTTGGGTGGTGCCATAGAGACACACTAGATGTCTCTACCTATGTGAGTGAGGAGGTACAAGCCGCCTTCTATGAAAGACTTAGGGCAATCTTTCTAAAACACTCATGAGAAACCTATGGTGTATGGAAAAGGCTTTCAATGTGTATATAATTTGTTCACTATTACATATTTATTGTGGAATCTTACAAATTTAAAAGATAATTGCATGTTGTGGGGGTCTTAACTAAATTTAATAAGTTTAAGAGTAATCCATTTATTAGATGAAGTTGTTGCCTCACTCCACTATGTGTTAATTCAAATCCTAAGGATATTAACACTTAAGCATAAATCTTTTAGAATGCCCAGATTAATCTTTCTAGTAACTTGATTGCCCTTAGTGGGGGATTGTTGGGATAATGATGTAAGATAATGGCATTCAAGTTTTCTATTTAAGGATTTTTTTTAGAAAACTATTAGAAAAAGTAAAATATATTAATGAAAAAAATGTTTTATAATAAATATCATTTAAACATTAAAATGTTTCAAAATAAATATTATAATTTTAACTGTTTCATGTTTCCACCTTTATAGCTATTATTACAACTTTATGTGGCTTTAAATTTTTGGAAATAGTTTTCAATGAGACTATATATATAAAGAAGGTAAATTGAGAGCTATATATATATAGAAAAAATATTCATTTACCATTATGTGAATTCTTTCCTTAGTTCTTATTCTACTCTTCTTAAATATTTGGACAATAATTCATTTTTGTGAGGTTCCAACTCCTGCCCTTGAGTGCACAAGTTTAGGAGTAAAGTTATATTAATCTTGGGGAGTAAGGCCAGTCATCAGGTTGCCTTTGGTCTACCGGAATTCTTGCTTCTAAGGTATTGGATCATCATGGTATAGCCATCAAATTTCTCTCTATATTCACTAATATAATCTAATATTTTTACATATTATATATTCATATAAAATGGAAATTAAAGTACATCAAATGTTTTAGGTTAAAGCATGACTAATTAAAATGTCTAATTTTGATGCAACTATAATATTTTAATTTTTTTAACAATTTGACACTAATCAAAACATGTATTTAATTTAAAAACGTACTTAGAATATCTTATGCTTTGATTTAAATTTAGAATCATTATTTTTCATGATTTTATTAATGACAATTTTATAAATTTAATTGTAGTATTTTCTTTATGTTTCAATGAAGATTCTTTGAAACTAAAATGATAATTTATCTAATTTCATTCAAACTCAAGCAATTATCCTCTAATTTCTTTGTTCCTTCATGTGTGCAAAAATTTTAGATTTCTTTTGTTCCTTCATGTATGTGTGTAATAAATTTTATAATTTTTTTTTGGATAATAATAGGAGTGGTTAGACTACTAGAAGCAAGCATGCAAAAATTATAAATTGAATTCTAGATACAGAAGTAAATACAAAACTTTTAAGAGACATAGAATGCTACTTGAACCAATATGTATAATTAACACACAAAATATAATAGGGATGAAACCCATTTTTTTTGGGAGATCGCCCCTATCCCGTATGTGGAAATCTCTCGGTACTCTTTACATGTATTTTTTTTTGTCAAATTTAATAATTCATCGAATATAGTCAAAAGGCTCAATCAGTTTGAAAGTTCTTGACCGTAGCTAAAATGGTGATAACTTGAATCTTATCTTTGCATAATATAAATCATATTACTCGTGAAAAGATTATATCTTATTTTCAGGAGGGAAACAGAACTGATTGGAAAAAAATGTTGAAGAAGTGTGGGCACAATTACAACCTGAATTGCCAACATCCAATAATGGATTAGTTGGAATTGATTCAAAGATAGCACACATGGATTCACTTTTAAGGATGGAGTTGGACGATGTTTGCTTTATAGGGATATGGGACATGGGCAGTATAGGGAAAACAGCAGTTGCTTCTGTTGTTCTCAACAAAATTCTCAGCCAATTTGACATTTGTTGTTTTACATAGAGAGGTATCTGGCGAAAGAGATCCTCGTTTGGTTCATTTGCAAACGAAACTTCTTTCCCTATGAAAATAAGGGGCATGAAAATTGAAGATTCAGCACAAGGGAAGGACATAATTAGAAGCCTATTATGCAATAGAAAAGTGTTGCTCATCCTTGATATGTGAGTTCTGAAAGACAGCTTGAATTTGGCCGAAAATGAAGGCTGATTTGGTCCGGGAGCAAGATAATAGTAACCACATGAGATAGCTACGTACTGAATTCTCTTAAACGACGCCTAATCATTTCAACTGTTTTGTCAAAAAGCCTTTAAAAGTAACGAACTCCAAAATTCCATTTCTTGGAGTTGTCCGACAATGTGATTCAATTTTCTAGAGGCCTCACTTTGACTCTCAAAGTAATCAGTTCAGTTCTTCGTGGAAGAAATATATTTAGTTGGGAAGACGCTTTGAGTATGTTAAAGAAACATCCACAGTTTGATATAATGAAGAAGCTAAGAATAAGTTATGAATGGTTTCAAGATATGGAAAAGGGTAATCTTTCTAGATATTGCTTGCTTTTTTAAGGAATGGTAAAAAGGTCATTTGACTCAAATATTGGAAAAGTGTGGTTTCCATGCAAAATATGGTATTAGAAGCACTTATTGAAAAATCACTCATAACTCGATAAAAATGGAAATTTGGGAATGCATGATCTGCTTGAAGAAATGAGTAGAAGCATTGTTTATCAAGAATGTCCTCGTGATGCTTGCAAAAGGAGTAGGTTGTTGTCCCTAGAAGACATTGATAAGGTATTTAGAAATAAAGTGGTAAGCTTTTTTATACACATATGAAGTTAATTTTGTATTGTACTATTTATCGCATCTCATTTGCATCGACATTTTTTCTCACTAGGTAACCGAATCAATTCAAGCTGTAACTCTCAATTTATCAAGCCCACATGAAGCTCATTGGAACCTGGAAGTCTTCTCTTCGGACTGCTCATTGCATCAAGTGGTTTGCACCTTCCACTTGGCCTGCAATGTCTTCCAAGTGGATTGAGAGTTCTCATTTGGAGGAACTATCCTTTGAAATCTTTGCCACTTGGAGTCCCACTAGAAGAATTTGCACACCTTGAAATGGCTAATAGCAAAATAAATCAACTTTGCATTGATTTACAGGTATGATGATTAACTGTATATATACTTTTTACATTTTTGAAAATCTGCTAATGTTAAAGAATAAAGACTGATTTGTTTCTCTTTATTTTTTTGCTTTATATTGATGAATAGTCATTTTCAAAGTTAGCTTCCCTCAACTTGGGTTATTCAGAAGATCTCACTAAAACTCCAAATTCTGCTGGAATTCCAAATCTCATAACATTGGATTTGAGAGGTTGTACAAACCTAGTTGAGGTTGATCCATCTATTGGACTGCACAAAACACTTGTTGAAGTAAATTTGGAAGGGTTCATAAATCTTAAAAAGCTTCCAATAAAGCTGGAAATGAGTTCTTTGGAGACATTACATTTGGATGGCCACTCAAATGTTAGAAAAGTTCCTGAGTTCGGGAAAAATATGGTTGTTAGGTCGCGTCTTAGATTAGATGGAACTTCTACAGTGGAACTACCTCCATCTTTGGGCTATTTGACTGGCCTGCATACTTTGTCTTTGAATGAGTGTAAAAAGCTTATTTGCCTTCCTAATAGTTTTGCCAGCATTGCCTTCCTTCTCAAGTCTTTGTTTATTGATTGAGTTGAATTTCATGCACTTCAATTTCAAGGATGGATCAACTTCTCAAAGTCTTGGCTGCTTATCATTTTTGGGGTATTTAGATCTATGTTTCGGGAATGTGTGCAACTGCTTGGCTTTTCTGAACTCTTAAAACTAAGTGTAGTTGAACTGGAATTTTGTGGAAAATCTTCCATCATTACCCATGCTGCCACCATTGGTAGAGTACGTAGGAGCATTAAACGGTAATAATTTGAGGGAAATTTCGTTAGATCCACTAATATCGAGGCTCCTGGACAAAATTGACTTTGAGATATGGTATGCCTTTACATCTCCCTAGCTTTTTCTTTCCTTTATAAATATAAAAAAAACTAAACCCACGTCCAAATTCACAATCTCTAATAAAGTGAGGTCCTTTTTTTTTTTTAGCTGAGAGAATGGGAATAAGACAATAGTCAGTAAGAGTAGCATTGCTTATTTAAATAGTAAATTTTTTTCTTATTAATAAGGATTTATTCTTTTATATGCATTTATATAAGTTAACATATACTGACATAAGTAAGAGCATTATATATATATATATATAATGTTCAACTTTGGCATGTTCACAGATAAAATTCGTGTCGTGTCTTGGACTTAATTTTGTGCTTGAGATTGCTAGATAAATGTTGGCAATATGATAAAAATAAAATGCATGCAACATTTAGTTTTTATATAAATAATGTGTAACAAGTGTGGTTATGTGTGTTTTGTAAGAAGGATGTTCAAACATGGGACACAACAATGAAGAATCAGCGTAGAGATAAAGATTTCCAAAGCTTTACCAATGAAGAGCAATTTAACGGAAAAGATACAACAACGTCTGATGTGTGGCAGCCAAGGGAGCAAAACCTCACTAAATCAATGGTTCTCAGTGAGTCAACACTCTTAGCTATCCTTTGCTTTTCCCTTGTATAACAACGTATTCACATTTCTTTAATCAAATTTCTTAGCAAAATACAAAAGAAACAAATAATGTATGATATTCATGGCTTGTCTGGTTGGAAAGAATGAAAAAGGAAATTAGGATGGCGAAGTGAAATCTTAGTAGAGTTTACGGAAACTCTTTAAGCATGACCCAATTCAGAAGTTATAGTATGTTTCTAAACTATCTGTCATCAGTATTTCTCTTGCTCAAAAATGATCCACTTGTTTTGTTCTTGGCAAACTGAAGATTATATGTAATGTGGAGCTGGCAGATAGTATGAAAGATAATGAGGGTTTAGAATTTGTTGATGCGAATAACTTCATCCATCTTTGCTCATTCCATCTCAGATCTCTTCTCAAAGATACGTTCGTTGACCGTAAGTTGTCGGATGAATCAATTCCTCAAAACCTTGGCTTCTTTTCATCGTTGGAGTTGTTAGATCTAAGTGGAACAATTTTGTGAACCGTCCTTGTGACGTATTTCAAAACTACTACTCAAACTAGGAAAATTGTGGTTGGACAATTACCAAAGCCTCAAGTCATTGCCAAATCTTCTATCCAATGTAAAATGTAAAGTATGTCTGCTTGAACTACTGCCAACGCCTCGAGTCATTGCCCAAGCTTCCACCGAATGTAAACTATGTTACCGCATTGAATTGTAATTCGATGAAACTCCCGCCAGATCGATATCAACAACAGATACTAGGTCTCTTGGCTGCTACAATGGAATGAAAATGCTTGCCGAAGGTTTACGGTTCGTCTTTTGTTCTGTCTGTTTTTGTATGTTTAAAATGTCTCCTTTGCTTCTATTTTAATATTTGACCACTTTTTATATAACAGGTGACAAAGAAAGGCACTTATGAGTGTCGAGATGTATTTTATGTCCCAGGAAGTGAAATTCCACTGTGATTCGACAATCAGAGTTATTATGTTGAGAACAAGGATTTAAATTATGATTGTGCTCACCGTCACGGTTGCATGGGAAAATACAGTTATAAAAATTCAAAATTATGAAAAATTACAGATGTGGTCTCGTTCAAAATCACAATATTACACGTAATATTGTGGTGGATCATTTTTTAATTATTAGGTTGGGAACAAAGGATCTGCCCAAGAAAAAGATTTTGATGCGATATCAATAACAGTGGAGATACCTGACAATTGCTATGAGAGTGAATGTTGGGGGATTGCTGCGTGCCGTGTCGTACGAGATATGGTCCTTTCCGATACAATAGGTGGATGGCTTCGTTGCCGATCCGAAATTATTGGAGCTGAGGAAAACTGCGCGCTTCCTTCATTGCGATGATGTGGGATATATCTGGTTTCTTAAAGGCCCTCACTTTTTAATTGTTCATTGCCGCGCTCAAGATTGGCAATTTTGATCAAACTAAAATTCAATTGACGTTTTATTTTGAGCCAAATTATATGAGTAAAGCAAAATGGAAATTTGAAATGAAGAAGTGCGGGTGTCGTGGGTTTTCTAGGGAAGATGCTAGGGCATGGCGCAAAATTCAATTGACATTTTATTTTGATACCGCTAAAATTAAAAAAATTATATATTTAATACATATGTATCATACGAAATTGACAAATAAATAACAAAATTAATAATTAACTTTAGTTATTTAATAAAAATGACAACATGTATTATAGTTGAATATATCAAAAAAATTCTCAAACTTTTATTGTTGACCTCTTTCCTTCTCTTTGTTGATACTACTGCTCCAGCCCTCTGCACAATGATCCTTCCGAACAAATGTTCTCTTTTGATCAGTTTGATGTTTTCTTCCCTCTGTAACTAAAATCTTTTACAGATGAGTTTTCATTGGCTTTTTTTAGTTTTCTTTTGCTAGTAAATTCAACAAAAACAAAATGTTACTGACGGATTTAATGCAATGTTATAATAAATGATAGTGGCATCGATAAATAAATTTTGGTTAAATTAATGTGTAACTCCTTATAATTTTATACATTTTTAAGTAGTCAACTATAATTTAAAAATTTGGAATTGGGCCGTTATAATTTTTTTTAAATTTTTAATTAGGTACTCATTGTTAAAATTCCTTCAAGTACGTTAATATCTTTGCTTATGTGAAAGACAGAAATCCTACTTGACATTAAATTGGCTATATTGGATTTGTGGATCTAATTCATAACCAGGTGACTATCACATAGAGGTAAATTGACTTGAAATTGGAAGCGTTTTCAATTTTCCCTCTAAAGAAATTCCCGGAATGTTCTCAAAGCACAGAACGATAGAAAACCTTAGGTTTTTTCAAGTTTCCCAAGCTTTGATGCTTTCTGGTAGCCTCTGCTTTTTAGTAGGAATGGAACACACTAACAAGAGAGCACAACGACAATGTATAAAGAGCAAGGTGAGGGCCTTAATTAACTTTTAGTACCAAGATTCCATTCTCTTCGTAGAAGATAGCAATGGAGTATTATTTTAAGGGGTAAAACTATAGTATTTATGGCTTTATAATAATTTTTTTTCTTAAACTATGAGAATTTTGAAATTTTGTAAGTTTCTATACTCAATTACTTTGTGGGTTTAAATTAGGATTTTCAATTGTTAATTATGCAAAAATTAGCTGCTATGAGCAATTTGTGGGATAATGCAATGAGTAATTTATTAAGATTTATGACAATCATAGAAATTAATATCTACTTTGTTATAGATTATAAGTTTGTTTTGGAAATTATCCTATTGAAGTGAATGTTGCTTTTATTACAAATTGCAACACTAACCTTAGATTTCTCATCATCTGCGAAATTACAAATCACTCTACATCATGGGGGTCAATTTGTTAGACAAAAATACACAAATTACATTGGTGGTAGAATGAAATTTTAAAAGGATTGACTTTGGATGAATGGTCATTGTAAGAGATAACTTCTATTCTTAAAAGGCTTAGATACATTGGTATAGTAAAAATATTATATTCTGAGAATATTTATGGTTTTGATAATGTTCAATAGGTAAAAAATGATATGGATGCTATGGCCATTGCTAAAATAACCCTTTGGCGGAAATTATAAAAGGTGTGGACTTCTATGCCTTAATAAGAAAGTAAGGTAAATTAGCCTGGTATGTTTTCAAATTATCTTCCATCAGATGGTTTGACTTTGGAAAAAAAATTGAGATTTTTGACTCCAAGGTGAAAGCAACTCAAAACAAATTGCTTGGTGAGATGAAAGAAAAATTATGTTCAAACCCATCAAAAAGATAACAATCGTAGAATTACTCCATCTAGAAAAACAGAACATTTATAAATAACCCACCAATGAAAATATAAATTGAAAATTGATAAATTTTATTGACTTATCAATTTTTTTTATCCAATTGGTACAATATTTTTAACTTAAAATTATGGTGGTCAGATGATAGAACAGTTATTAATTTGTAGTGAATTAATTGATAATTTTAGTCAATTAACCATTTATATT
Organism: Sindora glabra; assembly: GCA_020226215.1. Lineage (NCBI taxonomy): Eukaryota > Viridiplantae > Streptophyta > Magnoliopsida > Fabales > Fabaceae > Sindora > Sindora glabra. The sequence goes on along the minus strand of CM035230.1, from coordinate 24,114,165 downwards.
TATATAATTTTATTTGTTTTGAATATAAGAAATCTCTTAATAATATATGTGATTGTGTGCTTATATTAGCGTAATCACTTCTAAAATTTTCCACTAATATTTTGGTTAGAATTGTAGAGATAATCCACTTCATTGTATAAATTTAATACACTAAAATAGACAAATGATTTGTCCAACATTTGACCAGTTAATTCAAAGAAAATTGTTGACTAACTATTTTCCATACAATATTATATATATATATATATATATATATATATATATATATATATATATATATATATATATATATTAAATTGATGCTCTAACAAATAAATCTCAAGTAAGTTATGTAATCTAGCACTTTGAATTTTATAAAATCACACAAAATATATATTTAAAAAAGGAGAAAAATGGAAATTATCCCCCTTTAACTTTGACGTGATTGGATTTGACCCCTTTCAACTTTAAAAACTTGGAAATTACCTCCTTAAACTCTACAAAACTTAGAAATAATACTCATCTTTTGCTTAATTAACTATTTTATCAAATTGCATATTTTGTTATGAAGTTTTTAAACAAGAATAATTATAAAATATTGATTTATTTTGCTATTTTTTGGATATTAATTTCACACTTTATGTATAAGTATTTAATTAAAATTCTTTATATATAATTAAATTTAGATTAATTATATGACATAAAAATTATGTATAAAAAAGTAAAAACTTAATATATAATGTATATATTGATAAATTAATTAAATATATACCCCATCTAATAATAAAAGTATTTTGAAAACCAAAATTAAATTTAATTAAAACATATCAATATTTTCTTCATATCAATTTTTAATTATTGTATTTCATATTAAATATACAAAAATTTAGATTTTATCAAGGATTCACAACTCATGTACTTTTTTTTTATTTTATCTAGGTAATTGTTCTATTCTCCACTCCTATTATTTACAATTCGCACATCATTTAATGTTATAAATATAACAATGTAAATGTTTATTTTTATTAAAAAGCTATTAAAGAACATGAAGACTTTATTTAATTGAATTAATTTATTATGTATCCTATTTTTCAAAAATAATGAATTTTATACAATATGTGAGTCATAAGAAAATAAGAGTTAAAAATAACACTAAAACAAAATTAACACTTATGCCATGATCAACAAAATAATTGAATTAATTTTCTTCATGACTTTGAAGATAGTACAGATGAGAAGAATGATGATGATTGCTTTAAAAACTTACTTACAATAAATAGTGCGGCAAAAAAGTACCTCTTTCTAAGAAGATATATTTTTAAAAACTAACAAAAAATTTTAGTTTTTAGTTAACATATATATGAAATATTTTAAAAATAATTTTGAATATTTAAAATGCAATAATTTGCAAATCTATTAAAAAATGACTTTTTCTGATTTTTCACTAAATAATTAATTTCAAATTAAAAAAATATAATATTTTTTGAGTAATGATATCAAGTATCATTTCACCGCTGAAGAAATGCAAACTTTTACCCTTTTATTTTCTTTTTTGAATTTCCCATATTTTATATGTATAAAAAACAATTTTATATAAAAAATATGAAAAAACTAACAACTTTCTGTACCTAAGCATGCGAGTATCTCACGGGTTCTGGTTACGTACCGAAGAAAAAAAAAAATTCTTCCGTCTTTTTCCAGACCACCAGCATATGGTAGCAACGGGACGTTCGAAAAAAAAGGACAACCCTTTTTTTAATTATTATCAGAATATAATTTGTGAAATATTAAATACAAACTTCATCAAAATGCGTAGCTACAGAAACAAATTCAAGAAAATATTTACTTTCATGCGCCATATGCGAATCTATTACTCATGTAAATTAATAAAAAAAATATAATATGCCAAAATTTACAAGTAGCACCAAAGAATAAAAACAAGCCAATTATAGCTCTGATACTATTATTGATATATGTCCAAAATTAGATTGAGATTCGAATATTATTGTATATAATTTCTCGAATTTTACAGCAAAAGCTTTATTAGCTTGACTTGAATCACAATCCCTTTGTATTTAGACTCTTCTTCATTTCTGATCTTCATATTCGTTTCAAATTTGTAATCATGAACAAAAAACTCTTTGGCGATTGCAGATGGGCCATTAGAGTTCTCTATATGAAATATGCACATTCAAAATCTTAGGATTATAAGATAATTTTCCTTTGAGATGGCATTTGATTTATGGAATCAAACGTTCTTAGGAATCCTAATATTTTGGTGAAACACTATTATTTGATTAAAAAAATTTTTATCAAAAATTTAAGTAGTTACCATTGATAGATGATGATAAACAATACACACGATGATAGGTGGTGGCAGCAACAATGGTACAGGATGGTAGTCATTAATAATAAGTAATGACTAATGATAGTCACTAGGAATAAGCAACAGCTAGAGATGGTCATCAATAATGGGTAGTGGGCAATGGTGGTTATTAATAATAGGTGGTGACCAATAGTAGTAGACGGTGGTCATTGCAAATGGGTGGTAATAAACAATGGTTATTAATAAAGAGTAGTAGCTAATGGTGGTTATCGATAATAGATAATGGTGAAAAGTGTTTATTAGTAATGGATGATAGTCAATGATTGTCATTGGTGGTGCATGGTAGCCAGCAGTAGTCACTGACAGTAGATAATAGTAAACAATGGTCATCAACATTGCATAATAGTGAACAATAATAACTGTTAGTAGATAGTGGCAAACAATAGTTACTGATAATAGATAGTGATCGACAACAATTACCAACAATAGATAGTAGTAAAAAATAGTTATTGGCAATAGGTAGTAGCTAATGATGGGTGGTGATTGACATTGATCACTAGTAATAGGTGATGGTAGGTAGTAGTTGATTATGATGAGTGGTAAGATAAGTAAAATGGTCTATTTATATTAATTAAACAATCTCATATCATGATAATTTAGAATATACACCTTTTCCTATAGGAATTTTTTTGAGGAATATTATATTAAAAATATTTTTCTAAAATTTGAATCAAATATGAAAATCTTACATTTCTTTAAAATATTTTTGAGAATATGAGAAAGATTTTGCGAACTAAATACCACCTAAAAGTATAACCTTAACAAAAGAGCAAAGCAAAAGAATTTTTTTATGCATATTTTTTCAGAACACAAGAATGTATTCCCTATCTGTCCCTTTCCTTATTTCCCCTACTTAAAAAGAAAAAAAAAAGACAATCAATTTAGATTGCTCCTCAATTTAGGATAAATGGAAGGTAATCAATTTAGATTATTCCATTTTAGGAATAATTATCTCCAAAACAAATTTAGATATAAGCTGCTTATTAAAATTAAAATAATTGATCATTATAAAATATTCATTCAAGATTTAATATCATTAATCATTTAAAAAATTAAATAATTAATTAATAATATATGCTAATGTGAATGCATCCTATATTACATAACATATAGAAATTCATATTTTACATAAAGATTCTTTTGAAAAAGAACACTACAACAAAATTAACACTTATGCCATGATCAAAATCGTGGAACAAGATTAGAATTTCCATGACTGTGCTATTTAGCTACAACAATACTAGTTAAATGGTCCTATGACATAAGTGAGTGTGATAAGGAATTTGCCACAGAAAAAAAGGTCCTATGGTATAAATAATTTTTTTTTTGCCATAGGTTTACTTATGGCTAGTAAATTCTTCTAGCCATGAGTATAAATATGATAAGAAAGGTACATCCATGACTAGTAACTCATTTTGCTATGAATAAAATTATAGCAAAAAATAAAATGAAATTATTATAAAACTAATGTAACTAGTTAAAATAATTTTTATATATTTAAGTTAAATTGATTATCTAACTAACTCAATCAAGTGTTATTCTTCATTTTGTTTACACAGCTACTAAAACCTATTAATATTTTTTCCATGTATCAAATTAATGTAAATTGTTGAAACTTTATCAATATGAAAATTGCAAATTGCATTCAAGGGGAGTCAAACTTGAATTTTTAAGTTAAGGAATGTCAAGCCTTACGATTGTGCTAGTTTACTTCTTTTGTATTATAATATATATATATATTTTATATAAAATTTTAACTGATCGATTGACTTAAAAAAATTGCACTCATGTGATACTAATTATATAATAAAATATTACATAAATACATATAATAAAAATACACTAATATTAAAGTGCTTCATAATTTTATTGTAAAAATTATTTTTTATAGACTAAATTCCCATTTGTTTGATTACTAATTTTACTTATATCAAATTTATTCTTTACAAATATATTATATCGATTTTATCTCCTATAAATAATTAATTAGTTAATTTTATCCTTTTATTGATATTTTTTATTAGATATTATTAATTAAATTATTATAAGATAAAAGTAAAATTTTTTATATTTTTCAAGTAATTTTTTATTATTTTGTAGAAATTTCTTCAGTAAAGGTTGAATTATATGAAATAAATATCCAGTACAAATCATACTTTGAACTATTATGCATATTTAAATTTTAATTATAAATTAAAATTAAAATTATTATAAATTAATTAATTTTAATTTTCTTATTTACAATACTATTTTTTATCATTTATAAATATAAGTTAAATCATTTAATAAATTTTTAGTATTAATTTCATCTCTTATATGTTATTTATATTTAATTTTTATCTATCCATATATCAAGTCACTAACCCATCAATAAAATTATAAATGAATAGACCAAATTAATTAAATTATTATTTTGAAGGAAAGAAATTAATATAAAATATTTATGAGAAACAAAATTAATACAACTAGAATTGATGAGAGATGAAAATGAAAATTTAGACTATTTTATATATATCACTCCCTTAAATATAATTTATTTAAATTTTTTAATATGAATAATTTAATTATAATTAAATTATATATAATTTTATATAATTATTATTTTTAATTTTTTAATAAAAGTTTCATTAATATTACAGTAATGAATATAAAACTTATTATTACATATTTTTATAATAAAACTTGTTATGACTTATGTCACAAATCATACTATTTATATATAATATAATAATTTTATTATTTTCATAATACATATCTTCTCTAGTCAACACATTTTTAAGAATAATGTGATGTGATAAAAAATAAATATTTTTATAATATTTTTATACCTTAAATGATTTATTTTTATTTAAGTGATATTTTAAAAATTAGATTGAATAAAAAATTGAAAAAAATTATTGTATATATATGTATTATATATATGTATATATTAATCCTATTAATTTTTAATTTGACTATATAAAGAATTTAAATTCATTGAATAATTATATAATACAATCTTTAATATATTATAATATTTATTTTATTAATGTATATTAATTTTATTATATAAATTTAATTGATGAAAAGTTAAATAGTTATTTATTATTTATGAAAAATTATTATATTCTAATATACATTAAGTTTCGTATATATGTAAACAAAAATTCTTTGAAGCTTAATAATTAAGCTTTTTCTTATATATCTTAAGGTTTCAAGTTCAACTCTTATCTCTATTATTTAAAAAAAATAATAAAAGTGCATAATTATAAAATTTATAGGTAGTTCTATTATTTTACATATATTTTATGTATTGACTAATTGAAATACTATGTTCTACAACTTTTTAATTTTGATTGATTGAGGGCTAATTAGTTGATCAAATAAGTTATTTATCAAATTTTTAAAATAATTATTTGACTTAATCAATTAATTAAAGGCCTCTAAGTCAAGTTTGCTAAATATCCAAAATATATAAATATTTGTATATTTTTTAAATTGTCTACCATATTGTAGTACATTGCACTTATTATAAATAACTTTTTTATATGTATAGTTACCAAAATTGATATATTTGGCTATGATTTTATTCATAAAATTAATCTATGATATAATTAATACTTTATTATAAATAAATTTTTTTAACTTATGTGATAGAATAAATAATACTTTTGTCACAATAAATGCATAGTTATAAAAAATGATATATTTGGCTATGATTTTATTCATAGAATTAATTTACGACATAAGTAATATTTTGCTATAGATAAGTTTTTTTGAATTATATGATAGAATAAATAATACTTTGTCGCAGTAAATGCATACTTGTCATTTAATTTATGGCATAAGTGATACTTTGCCATAAAAAATATGTTCTTATAACTTGATTTGTGGTATAAGTGATATTTTGCCACCAATAAAGTTTTTTCATAGTATATAAGTGATACTTTACAATAAGGAATGTATTCCCTCAATTTAGTTTTGTGGCACAAGTGATATTTATTATGAGTAAAGTTTTTCTATAGCATAAGTGATACTTTGTCATGGGAAATTTGTTCCCATAGCTTCATACCTGATATAAGCAATATTTTGCCATGGATAAAGTTTTCTTATGGCATGAATTTTTTAGTTTTTTTGTACATTTGTTTGAATTTTTTTTGTTCCTATGGCAAGAAACAAAATTGCTATGATTTTTGAATTTTTATGACATAATTTGTGGTATAAGTGTTAATTTGTTGTAGTGGAACATGTTAAAGGAGGGGAAAAAAGTCTTTATTATGAATGGTAGGCTTGCTTCAATTAAAATAGGAGATGACTTAAGTGTAGGTATCATAAGAAAAAACAAAGTAACTGTCATAATTATGAAGACTAGCAAATATGTGTAAATATATTGACTTGAAAGAAATGAAACAACCTTATGGTAAAATATAAAAATATTTTAAGAGAAGTTATTTCACAAGAGTTTCTACTAGCTTTCCATTAACATGCATGGAAAAAACATAGCCATCCCAAGTAAATGCATTATTGGACCTAGAAATGCATTTTCTTTAGTTTTCATGATGTTGCTCTCCCTTCTCAATATAATTTTTGCATTTTTGCAACTTTGTATACATAATGGCATGGCTTATTCTTCATTTGCTAAACAAATGCTCAATCCTTAAATTTGACACATCTTATCAAGTCTGATTTTAGCCAATTACTGTTACATTTTTAAGTCACTAATAATGCAAAAAATGGCTACTACTAAATAATTAATGCTATTGAAAGTGCACTTAAGAATCTTGAAGGATATATTGATATTATGAAGAGATTGTAAACTAAAGAAATCCCTAAACTTTTTTGAAGGGTTAAAGAATGGGAGACACTTGAGCATTGAGCCAAGAATCTCGAAGTCAACAAAAGGGTTGAAAGCTTGGATGGTAGCTATACTCCATAAGTTAACAAGCGGCTTGCTATGATCAAGACCACCCAAAGGGAATTAAGAAATGCTTTAAGAGGCCTTTCCAATGAGATGAAGGATGTTGTGGCAGCTCTTCAAATGAAGGTAAGTGACTTGGCTACCTTGATAAAGGTAATGATGATGGTTCTTAGTAGTGGTCCATAAGAGGGTGATGCCTCAGAGTGAAGGGGAAAGTTGAAAATTCCTAAACTAAGGTCATATATAGGTGAAGGGGATACGCAGAAGTTGGAGAACTTCATGTTTGATTTGGATCAATACTTCTATGCTACTGACATCAAGTTAGAGGAAGCAAAATTGAATCATGCTACTACATATCTCATGGACAATGCGAAAGTCTGGTAAAGAACTAAGTACTAAAGGATTCAAGAAGGAAGATGCCATATTAACACTGAGGAAGAGTTGAAGCAAGAGTTAAAGGCACACCTTTATCTTGAGAATATGGATTATTTGGCTAGACATAAGTTGAAAAAGCTACGAAAAATGGTATTTATGTAGGAATATGTGAAGAAGTTCATAATAGTAATGTTGGATATATGAGATATGACTAAAAAAGATAAATTTTTCTATTTTGTTAATGGTATTTCATGAGAAGCCATTATAGAGCTTCAAAGAAGAAGAGTTTAAACCTTTTCTGAAGCAATGATGATTGTTAAGTGCTTGTTTAGCTATAATTTTTCTAATTCTAATTTAAAGTCTCTTCGAGGAAATAGGTCCAATTCTGGTGAGGGAGTTAAATAATCAAGCAAGGGTGGTAAGCTTAAAAGTAGGGGAAGGGTCTTAATAATGCCCATCCACTTGCAAACTTCAACATCATTTTAACCATCCAACAATAAAAGATATAAGACCTTATCTTGCTTCTTGTGCCATAGACTACACAAGGTGGTAGAGTGCCCACAAAGAGCTGCCCTAAATGCCTTACAAGCCAAACTCCAAGGAAAGGGATCAAAAGGCAACAAAGGAGGAACTAATAGTTCAGATGAGGAAAGTGAGTCTTACATTATGATCAGAGCACTCGAAATCCTAGCACCCTAAAAGTAACCAAAGATGAAATGGTAAGGTAAATCTTTTTCCCCTATCAAGGGTTAATCCTCACAAGGAGCTACATGGGATCGCTAGTACTAGCACACATAGTAAGCAAGCTAGATAGTGGACTGGCAAGGAGGAGTCCTTTGTAGGAGTTTTATCAAATGTGATGAGGAGACAAGTCCTTTCAAGGAGGAGTCTATTGAGTTGCTAGAAAGTATTGGTGTGTACTTAAGGAGCAACTACCTAACACATATAATTTTCTTTTGTTATGATTGCTCTTTGCATGCAGGGAATCACATACTTGTAAGTTTTCATTTATGGCAAATGACTCATGCAACTTTAGACATGCTAATAGTCATTCACAGGAGTAACTTGTGGCAAAAGCCTTAGAGTGCAAGAGTGTGTGCAAGCTAAAACAAGAGTGCAAATGGTGCTTTGTTTAACCCTATTAACTATGGTAAAGGGACACAATAGGTGTCATGTTCGAGTGCCTTAGAGACACCAAGCAAGTGTTAGACTCAAGTTCAAGGAGGAGGAGCAATTTGTTTGAGTAGCAAATGCAAAGTGAAGTGTCAAAATTGACCAAAACTAATAGCAAGCAAACTTGTGAGCAAGGTTATAGGGCCTATGCATAGATTAAGTGTAAGTATTGTCTTTTGTTCTAGTGGAATGGAACATTAGGTATAAGACACCTAGCAATAAGCAATTTTAAGACACCAAGCTTGCATGACAACTACAAAGACAAATAGCTCAAGATTTATGGAGACAATTTATCAAGCTCTGTAAAGTTAGAGAAAAGTTTCATCATCAACAATAAGTTCATAGAAGCAAACATGAAGATTCAAAACAAGTAAAAGCTTCATGGGAACAGTGTCAGACTAAAGTGTTAAAGACAAGCATTGATGAAAGGTAAAGAGACAAGCTAAGAATAAGTCGAGGGAGGAGCTCAAGAAAGCAAACTAAAGATTCTTGCAAAGTTTTCAAATTGCATAGTCAATAAGGATAATGATATTTTTCAAGTGTGGGAAGAATGTCATAAGTTGGCATTGTGACCTAATTTGGCAAGACAAATAAACTCTGAAACTTTGCACAAAAATCAAGCATCATGTGAAAGTCTTGTGGTGCAAATTTGGGAGAATTTTGACTTGTGTACAATTTTTAGTATTTTTTCCTATTTTAGAGTTATTTTTATAATTTTGATCAAGTTAGCTTTTCCAGTGCGAGTAAATAAGCACATGACTATGATCCTTGAATTTTTACCTTCTTTTGATGTATTATGAAATATTATATCCTTCTTGAGCTCTTATAACAATTCACAAAAAGTATGTCTACTCCTATTAGTATATCTTTTGCTTAGAATGCTCTTTAAAAGGGGAGTGTCCGGTAATCTTGGTGGTCACTTAGCATTAGTTTAGGGGTTGAAGTTTATAGCTTGGTAGCCTCCCTTACACATTTTAAAACATGTAATGAGGCATATTATGAATAAAAGAAGTGCCCCTCTTCTATTAAAATTGGTCCACATTTATATTTGTTTTTTTGCTACATTCATCCACATTACTCGAACATTCATCATTACTTTATTATGTGTTTTTATGATTGGTTGCCATATTATTATGTGCTATGTGTTGCTTTGAGATTCACTTGATGTACTTATTATTGTGGGTGTTACTTGTCAATTTCAAAACTTTGAATGATGGATAATCAATCAGCTAACTTATTCTCAAGTGGTAAGAGTCTAAGTACTGCATGTCCCTTAACCTGAGTTGTCAGATTGTGATAGTAAGCGAGTTTCAAAATTATAATATTTACACATAAAAAGTGTGGATGGAAGAATTGAAGTAAAAAAATATGAATCTAGCATTATTATTTCGCCATAAATCTTATTTTTCTTTTATTTATTTATTTATTTTGCATAACCATAAATCTTATTCATTTAGAAGACTAGTCATTCACATATAGTTGTAATGCAGTTACTAGAAAAATAGAATCGAATGCACGAGGATAGCCTCACCAAGACGGTTGTGATTCCCACGATGAATGCACGTTGGAAGAGCAAGATGCAAAAGCTGGATTAGGTGTGAGAAAATGAATTCTAGAGGGTAAGAGGATAAACTCTTTTGCGGAAGTATTATCATGCTCTTCAGAGCAATAATATAAAATTTTTAAAATATCAATAAATTTTAATTATATTTCTAAACTCTCTATTTATCATAAGTGGAAAATCATGGTTTTTCCACCGACGCATTTTAGATGAGTAGAAAATCTTCAATTCAAGTATTTGATGATCTTTAGAAAATTGTTTTTTCTTTTAATATTTTATGTTCTTATATATATGATTTCTAGTGGCTTAATTACTATATCTATCATTTGAAAAAAAAATAGGAAAAGCAAAAAACTATGAGAAATATTCAACACGCTTTTAAGAAAATGGTTAGAAATTGAAGTTTTTGTAAACGGCCTGCCAGCTTTGATTAAAATAGTAACCAAAAAAAAAAAGTAGGAAAAATCAAAGCAACTATCACAATCATAAAGACTCGCAAAAAAAGAATAAGATGAATTGACTTAATGGAAATGAAACAATTTTATGATTTTTTTTATATTTTCGAAAATGTAAAAATATTTTAAGAGAGCTTATTTCCCAAGATCATCTAGAAGCTTTCCAGGAACACGCATGGGACAAAAAAGATAGCTGTCCCACCACGTGAGTGTGAAATCATTACCAAACATGGACACTAGTTTCCATGAAGCCGCCTATCTTGGAAGCCTTTGGGTATTTTTGCCATGAATCTGATTCCTCCAAACAGATAAATTCATAATTAATTTACAAAACGACTTGTCATTCAGAAATAATAGTTGTAACGAAGTGATTATGTGATGGAAGGGACATTAGAAAAGAGTGTATTCTCCCAACATCGCTCATGCTGCTACATACTAGACTCTTCCTATTAAATATCTAATCCCAAAAAATTATTTATTTTGCGCAGAAAATTATGTTGCGCTCTCTCTATTTCTAAATATAAGTTATTTAAAATAGTTGCACAAGAATTCAGAAAATTATTAAATAAATTTAATATAACAAAAATAATATGTATTCCCTCTATTCTTATTTATCTATTGTAGTTAATTGATCTCACATATATTAAGAAAGTAATTTAACTTATTTATTTTTAATAAATTTTTTAAAATTACCTTTTTCCTCAAAATTCAAGATAGTTAAAATAGATAGAAAAATATGAAAGAATAAATGTAAGTTGGTTCAAAATGTAGAATAATAAAAAATTTATTAACGAAAAAAGTTAAATTTACAAAAGAAATATTTAATGTTTCATTGAAATTTTAAGCGATAAATAAAAATGAATAATTTTTTTTTCAAAATACAACAAAAAAAAGAGAACAAAAGAAGTAGTTTTCAAAATTATCATTTAACTCTTATCATTAATATTTTTTCTTTTATTATCTCCCCACAATTTTGTCTCCATTTGATGGAGATAAGAAGGATATCGAACTGAAAAAAATAATTAAGGTTTTGTTAAATTTTTAAAATGACACATAAAATGAAAAAAAAAATATTTTAAGTTACCGTGAAGTTATCATTAGATATTTAAAAAATTATCAGTAAATTTTACAAAAAAATATCACCGATTGAAATGTGGTGTGTACGGCGTTATATATTTAGAAGTAAGAATATTTGACCCGTCGGAAGAATAGAATCGAATGCAGGTCACGGATGCATGTTAGGAAAGCAAAAGGCAAAGGCTGGATAAGATATGAGAAAAAGAATTCAAGGGGTAATAGCATAAATTTTTTCCACCGATCTTTAATAAAGGCTAAATACATGGAATACAATGAGATTCAATTTCTTTATCTGGAATAGCAAAATTGAGTATAGAATAACATTTTTTGGCGAAATTAATGCTAGAAATTAATCAATTCATGGCCGGTCTTGTATGGAAATTAAGCCATTAAAGGTCAACATAGGAAATATTAATCAAAATTCAAAAAGAAATACTATAGAAATAATAGGCTGCTACTATTCTATTTCACTTCCGTGTTCCATTTTTCTAATGAGAGAAAAATTAAATGAGAGAATCGATTTAGGACTAGTTTGATTCCAACCGGAAGTAAGCTCTTGAATGAAACTAAACTTTTCAAGAAATAAATATTTTTTTGGACTCTTAAGGAAATAAATTTTTTTTAAAATGCTCAAAGTTAATCGAATTTTTTACAAAGTATTATCAAAATAATTAATATATTTTTCAAAATTGTAATATAAGAAATTAGAAATACTAATGAATTTCAATTTCAATAGTATTTAATTTTTTTTTGAAATCATTTTTTTAATCTCTCTTTTTATCATAATTTTTTTAACTTGTTTTTTTAATATATTATGAAACTAAAAATTAAAAAAAAAATAGATGGCTTATATGTATATTGATTTATATTCAAACTCATGACAAAGATAAAACAATAAAGATGGTCATTTATTGAACTAAGCAACGACAACTTTGTATTTTTATTGATAAATGACATGACAAGTTATTTTTATGACCCAAAAAACATGAATAAGAAAATTCTTATATTTTGTGCCTATAAAATAAAATAACTTAGCAAATTTTTTTCATAGAGAGTTACACTTCTTAGGAGTCATTTAATTTGTACAAGAAATAAATTTTTATGAGAAATTGAATTTTTTAGGAAATAGTTTTTTATATGAACTTCCTGAGAAGTATTTAAAGTTATTTGATTGATACATAGGAAATGACATTTCTTAAAAGGTAACTTCTTATATTTTGTTTAGTTTAACTCTGAATATCCTATAAAGTATTAATAAAATCACTGTTATATCTTCAATATTATTATAGTACAAATTAATAAATTTTAGTTGTCATTAATAAAATTTAATGAGAATAATTTTATCATTATATCCATAAATAATATAGGAGGTAGAACTTATATTGGGGGAGACAAATAAACAACTTCTCATGCTATTTGGAAAATAAGACTTTTTAAGAAGTTCTATTTTTTCTAATTTGTTAAATAATGCCTGACCAAATAATCTATCTCTTTTGTATTTTCCAAAAAAAAAAAAAACTTCTCGTACTATTGAAGTAAACCAAATGACTTCTTCTGTAATTTTAGTTCTACTATGTAAATAACTCATTATATAATTATAGTTTTGCTATGTAAATAACCTCTTAGAGAATGGGAAGTACAAAATTTAGGGATATTGATCAAGTATTTAGAAATACTCTTTGGCAAGATTGTTTTAGGGCAAACGTGAAAGTTACACAACAGAAAATCTTGAAACTTAGAATCTAAACTATCGGGCAAGTGTGAAAGATCCAACTAATCTAAAAAAGTGCACAATAATTTTTAAATGTGTTATTTGACCCTTCTCAATGTATTAGTTGATAATTTGACATTCAACCTTTTCATATGGATCAAAACGTACAAGGACCTAATATACATGCTTCATAACCTAGCTCATCTCAGGTCATAATTATTTGTCGGATGGCAATTTGACATGGAGAGGGTTTAATTGAAAGCATTTAAAAATTTATGGAAATCAGAATGTTTTTGGCACACAACTTAGGTGTATTTTAAAAAAAAAATGAAAAATGAGTGGAGGTAAAAGAAGAGAAAAATGAGGCCCACCATTCGAAACAATCAACTAATCTCATTGACAGAACCCCAAAATGAAGAATTGTGCACAAACAAATCCTCAATCAACCAGATAAATTGACACACGGTGTGACGATATTCAAAGGACAATTACCACACAGCCGTGACAGTTCCCAAATTGCTGCTATGGCCTCAAAGGTGAACACAACCAAAATAGGACTTACCCAACAAAGGCAACAGGAAACCCCAATGTTCAATAGCAACAAAGGAGAATAAAACGCAAAGAATAAACTAACCTCACGCTCACACTCAAACTTTAAACAAGGATGAAATAGGACAAACTCATGGCTAATCCTTGATCATCATAAACCATTAGAGATAAAAAGGTGGGAGCAAAAGCATTTATCCATCTGGCACCTTGCCATGAAAAACCGGAGCAAAAGAGGAGTCCAACGGCGACCGACAAGGACACGAGATAGATCAACCCTCTAATGCAGAAGAAAGGTTTGAGGCTTGCAGTGGCTATCCATTCATCACCTTGCCGTTGGCCGCTGCGAGATGGAAGTCGATTTTAGGTTTTTTAGTCTATAGGCTCCCAAAACCGCACAAAATCAACTTCGGTAAGAGCTCCTAATAATTAACATTACCAGACTTTGAAACATGGAAATAAGACATTTAAATTTGAATGTCATTTCAGTGACTCACTGCGAAGTTGGTTCATTTTGTTGTAGCACGTTTCAAGATGTAAAAGTTCAACTATTTAAACTTCAGGTAGTAATTTCTGTAATTATTAAAAAAAATTGTATAATTTACAAATTTTTATAAAATAATTTACAGGATTAATTTTACAACTTTTGTGATAAAAAAAAAAACATTGCAACAATTTCAAATGCATACCAAGCATATAAAAAAAGTCTTCATATATTTTCTTTTTTTTTTCTTTGTTTTCTCTCGGATTTGTTTATAAACATCCTTTATTCTAAGGATCTAAAGAATTAACTAGCATAAGAGCTTAATTCCGTTTAGATAGAAGAATTGAATTAACACTAAATAGTTCATTAAAAAAAAGGAGTATAAAGAAAAGAGAGAAATAGAATTTTTTTTTATTACCAAAAAATAATATTCTCTACTACTATTCTGATAAACACAATAAAAAATTGATAATAATATGAATACAGAAATCTTATTGTTTCATGAATAGATGATAGGTTTGTGGTGAGAAACTTAGGTTGTATGATGGAAGCCTTTAGTTTAAACTTCCTTACTGTCAATATATCAAACAAAATTCATATTGTATATTTTCTATAATTCCAATTAAATTAAAAGTTATTTTTAGCAGTATTATAATAAAAATATTTTAAAAATGCAACAGAACATTTATTAGTGTCAGCTGTGTAAAAAGGAATTGTAGCTTTATGGTAAGCAAATGCAAAAGTATATATTGAAGGGAAATATGGTGAATGGTGGGCTAGTAGAGTCAATGAAACAGACTTGAGTTCTCAAGTTTGAAAAAAAAAATGGATTAAGATTCATAAAAAATGAATCCATTTAAATCTGAATCTAAAATGGACATGTCCATGGGTCCACAAATGAGATCAATTTTTTTAATATATTTTTACTTTCAAATTAAACAAATATATAAAATAAAATTTCACCTCATCAATCTAATGGTTCTTTATCTTTCAAATCAATCCAACCTAAATAAATTTTTTCTTAATTGATGATTTTGTTTCAAAATTAACTAACTTTTATCATATTTTATTTAGTCTTGTTGATATGAATTAAAAATAGACAAAAATCCTATTTTGGTGCCTAAGAGATTCAATTTTTCTCATTTTGATCCCTAATTGAAAATTTTTTCAATTTGGTCTTTGTAAGATTAAAAATATTCAAATTTCAGTCATTCCGTACAGTTCCATATAATTTTTAGCCTTAGGAAAAAATTGTATAGAAGGACTAAAATTTAAATATTTTTAATCTTATAGAGACCAAATTAAGAAAACATTTCAATTAAGGACCAAAATGAGAAAAATTGATTCTTTCAAGGACTAAAATAGGGTCTTTGTCATTAAAAATATATTAAATATGTAATTTTTAAATCTATCATTATTATTTTAAGTTAAAATTATTTTAAAAAAAAGCTTGCAATTCTAATCCATAATCCACAAGTTTTGAGACACAAATTCTTATTTAAGAAATTCACAAATTTTATGAACCGGATTCAATTTAATTTGTTTACGATTGATCCGTGCAAGCCAATCAACAAGTATATCAAACAGATGTATTTAACAGCTATACTGGCCAGTAATCAGTATCAATTAAAATGAAAGGAAGAAAAAAATAGGAAAAATCAAAGCAACGGTTCCAATTATGAAGATGCACAAAAGGAGCGTCCATCTATTGTAGGAAATGAAATAAATTTGTGGGTTTTTTCTTTTTCTTTTTCCCTTTAATATGCTCAGGAATCTGAAATGTAAAAAAATTTAAGACAATTTAATTATTTCATGGATGGTCATGCATGGACAAAAACATATCCTTCTATATGTGAAATCATCACTGGACATGGTCATTTCGTTTTTCTTGTTTCGATGAAGCTGCCCCTCCCCAAAGACTTTGGTTATTTTTGCCATGAAAGTCAGTCCTCCGAACAGATAAATCCATAAATAATTAACAAAAGACTTGTCATCTATAATAATATTTCTAATGAGGTAATTACATTTTGGAAGGTATATTAGAAAAGAGTTATCTTTTCAACCAACACTTTCAGAAATTAAATACACCAATTTTCTTATTTATTATCTATTTTTTTTAAAAAAATTAATTGTTTTATACCGAAATATCACTATCACAAATTATGTGTTACTCCTGTTTCTAAATATCCGTAGTTTAAAATAGTTGTATAAGAATTCGGATAGTGCGTCATATATGCCGGTATATGCTAAAATGTAGGAATATTTTATATAACATTTTTTCCACTAAGTATATAAGCGTATGCCCTCTATAACTAAAAAGTTATTATTTTATTGTTATTAAAAATTAATAAAATAATTAATTTTTAATTAAATCTCGTTAAATTTCTCTCATTTTTTAATGATAGTGGATGAAGAAAATTCTCCCATACTTTACTTGTTGGAAAAATAGAATTGAATGCAAGTAGACAAAACTTCCCCCACCAATACATGTGAGCAAGGATATAATCATAATATTGCGCATAATATTTTTTTTGTGTACTGTATCATATTCATAATTTTACAATTTTACGTTACAATTGTTATAATTTTTTGCATTTATCTATAATTTTCTAATTATAATAAAATCATAATTATAACTAAATCATAATTTAAAACCCGGCATGTAAGCAAGGCAGGAGACTTATGAAGAAAGGATGGAAAAAAATACAAATTGTCCAATAAAAAATTAAGACTAAGCCATGAACATATAATATTCACTTCATATAACATTTCATCTTTCCCTTAACTGAGACTTCTGAGCTCCTTAGACATTGAACGTCTGAACCCAAAAGAGGCCATAGAGTTTCATATAAAATACCTCCCCTTTTCTTTTGTAAGGAAAATGGTAGGATTGACATATTCTTCCAATTCTATCAAATAGGATACTAATGATCTATTGGGACTATAAGTAGAGTTCCTCTTAAAGGTTATATTCAATTAATCTTGAGCGCTAAAGGATTTCCTTACTTACCAAGCAAAATGATTAGCATTGAGTGAGATTTCAACTTGTAAATGAGAAGAGTTACAATAATTTTATCCAAATTCTCACAACTAATCGATCTAACTTACATTAATGCTCCTCATCTTTTCTTTGATCACTAAAAAATTATCGCTTCTTTATTATTAATAAAACAATCAATTTTCCAATTACATCTCTTTAAATTTATTTCAATTTTTAAGAGACATTGACAACACACAATTTTCGTGCCTATTAACGTACAAGAATTTCTCATATTTTACTGGTTCGAAAAATAGAAGGGAAATGAAGTGCAAGTGAACAGCCCCACCAATGCGCGTTAGGAAAGCAGAAGGCAAAAATTGAATTAGGTGTGAGGAAACATCTATAAGACAAGCTAAACAAGAAAGTAAGAAGATATATCAAGAATGGGAAGACTAACAAAGATTTAAGTGAACTATTAAGACGTATGATAATATATATAAGGAGAGTGAGAGTTCTCATGCAGTTGCTAGAAGTAGAGTTAGTGCCCAACAATTTGATGATCCAACTTTTAGATTAAGATCGTCAAAACCTAATTTAATAAGGAGTAAAAGCTTAAAATAGGAAGGCATTAAGAAAAAAGTTAGGAGAAGCTCTCTCTAAGTTTATTTTGTATGATTGTTTATCTATGCAATTGGTTAATTCTCCATGGTTGCATAATTTACTTACTGTGGTGGCTGACATTAGGTCAGCAGTTAAGCGACTCACTCCTTATGATATTTCAGAGATGAATTTAGAATCAAAATTTAATATATGAAAACATGGATAGAATAATTAAAAGGCACATGGAAAGGGGTAGATCTTAGAATAATATATGATGGTTTGATTAATAGTATAAATCACATGCACATAATGAACTTTCTTGCCTACAATAATAAGGGAACTATTTTTTTTAAAATCCATTTATGCCTTTTTTGTGTCTAATAGGAACACTCATTATTACTTTAAGTTACTTAATCAAGTTGTTGAAGAGGTTGGAAGCAATATACAATGCAAGTAGTCATTGATAATGAAAAAGCATTAAA
Organism: Sindora glabra; assembly: GCA_020226215.1. Taxonomy (NCBI): domain Eukaryota; kingdom Viridiplantae; phylum Streptophyta; class Magnoliopsida; order Fabales; family Fabaceae; genus Sindora; species Sindora glabra. Next base: position 24,095,459 of record CM035230.1, on the reverse strand, counting down.
AGCTATGGGAAAGAAGTTTATAGAAAGACAACCACATCTCTTTTAGTCACCTTGCATAGCTCATTGTTTAGACTTATGCTTCGAGGATATTGGTAAGTAATCAAATGTCTAAAAAGTATTAAAAGGTGAAAATTTGGTGACTTCATTTATTTACAATTACACTTGGATAGTAAACCATATGAAAAAGTTTAATGGGGGTAAGGACATTATATGTCCTACTATCACTCGTTTTGCAAAATAGCTCAGCCAACTTGAGTTAATTTTTAAGTAATAAGAAGTTTTAAAAAAACATGTTTGATTCAAAAGAATATAAAAAGTCCAAATATGGAAAAGAAAATTCAAGGCTTGCAAATGAATTAAAGAAAATTGTTTTAGGAAAAAAGTTTGGAATAAAGCAAGTGATGCAGTAAAGGTACTTGAACTTATTATGAAAGTTTTAAGATAAATTGATGGTGATAAAAAGCTAAAAATAGGCTTTTTGTATGAAGCTATAGATATAGCAAAGCAATTCATTCAATAAAAATGTCATTATCACACACAATATAATGACATCATTGATAAGATATGAAGATTTATGCATTCATATTGGCATTCTATAGGCTAGTCAACATATAATATAATTTCATTTATGAATTTATTGTGTATCTCTTATTAAATCTTAGTCATAATTATTAGTCAAAGTTTCTTTTTGTAGGATTATTTTCTTAATCCACAGTTTCAATTAGTTTTGAGCATGGAGAAGATGTGGGAAAAGAAACACTTGATGGAACTACAAAGGTGATTTCTAGATTAGAACTTAATATTCATATTCAAATAAAAGCAATCAATTGGGCTAGTTATATATCTTGCAATTTATAGCTTAATATATAATTTTTTACCATTATTATTATAAAGAATTTATAAAAATATATTATATAGTGTAGTTACTACTTTTTCAAGATAAGCATGAGATGTTTGGAACATCACAAGCTCAGAGGGATTGTTTTCAAATGAATCCCAGTAAGATAATAATAATAATATTTTTTTATATTATACAGATGATTGTTAGGTAATAACTCATATTTATGTTTCCCATCTTTTTTAGTAACTCAATAGTGGCTAATATATGGGAATTGTGCTCCTAAACTTTAAAGATTAGCTATCAAGGTTCTTAGTCAAACAAATTTTGCATCAAACTATGAACAAATTTGGAGCACATTTAGCTATATACACACAAAAACAAGTAATAGATTGAAGTATGCAAACCTATAAAAAATTGTCTTTACCTTTTATAACATGGAGTTAAAGATAAGACACATGATGAAAAAAAGTCAAAAGGACATAAAGAGTAGTTCCAATTATATAAATCTTGACCATATATTCTAGGAAAATGATCCATTAAATCCATGACTTGAGGAGAAAGAATCACCATTATTAGATGTTCATCAAAAATTTGAATGGCTACCTAGGATTAATTCAAATGATGAAGACGTTAGGATGGAGGAGAATGATTCAAATTTTAGTGAAGGATGTTCATAAAGTTGAGATGGGGCTCAAATCCAACAAGTGATGATCGTGATGGAAGTGCAAATGAATTAGCTCAAGTAGATAGGGATGAATAAAGGCTATATAACTTTTATAGTAAAATACCACCTTTTAGAGGTAATGGCTTTTATATTGATATGACATATTTTCGAGCAAATCATATTGGTAATAATAGTAGAAATATATCACAACAAAGAATAAATAGGAGATAACAACAAAAAAATATCAAAAAAATTTCCCTTTGCTTGTTTATCCTAAAATTTTAGTGATTTTGGTATTGGCACTTCATCTTAAAGCAATTATAGTTATTATTCACCATCTTATCAATATTTGATTATCATCTTATGATCATCATTTACCTGTAATGGCTCCATCTTATTATTAGCACCAATCATATTCTTAATTATATCCTTAGCTAGAGCCTTCTTATCATCAAGGAAATGATACAGTTACTGAATTTATTAGGTTTGTTTTTGGGCAAATAACATATAATCATGGTCAAATTGAAGGTGGGGGTTATGATTCTCCATGTAATTCTACTACGTGGTAATCAAAATAATATCAAATTCTATCTTGTTTGCCTTCTTATTTTTTTATGTAAAAACATGTTGGGATTATCATATATACACATGTATGTATGTATGTATGTATTATGTAATATTTATGCTAAGAATATATTGTTGGCATTGTCATATATATTTATGTTTTATGTAATATTTTATATAGTATATTATTTATATATTACCAATATAAACTAATTTTGTTAAATTTTAAAGTCTTTCCTAATAAAATATTATGAATTTATTTTATGCATTTAAAAGTATAATATTAACAAAAATTACAACTCATTAAATTTAATATCATAATTTGAACATTTTTTAAAAGAAATGTACAAATTGTAAAAAAAAAATTTCATGTTCGCAAGGGTTACAATCTGCATTTTGAAAAATGTATTAATTGCAACCACAAAAAACACAACGCAATCGTATCTGTTATTGCAACCGCAATTTAAATCCTTGTGGCAAGCATATAAAAAGTCTTCATATATTTTCTTTCTTTCTTTTTCTTTGTTTTTTCTCAAAATTTGTTTATAACATCTTTTATTTAAAGAATCAATTAGTAGAAGAACTTAATTCCGTTTAAATTGTTCATTTTAAAAAGGAGTACAAAGAAAAGAAAGAAATAGAACATTTTTTTGTTATTATTTTGATAAACATAATAAAAAAAGTGATAATAATATTAATACAGATATATTATTGTTTCACCACAAGACGATAGGATTGTGGTGAGAAACTTAGGTTGTATGATGAAAGTCTTGGTCCAAACTTCCTTTCTGTTAATATACCAAAAACAATTCATATTATATATTTTCTATAATTTTAATTAAATCAAAAGTTATTTTTAGCAATATTATAATAAAAATATTTTAAAATTTCGATAAAACATTTTATAGTGTTAGCTTGTGTGAAAATGAACTATAGCGTCATGGAAAGCAAATGCAAAAGCATGTATTGAGAGGAAATATTGTGAATGGTGCTTTAGCAAAGTCATTAAAATGGACTTGAATTCTTAAAATTTAAAAAAATTGATTAAGATTCATAAAAAGTGAATATATTTAAATGTGAATTTAAAGTGGATTAGTCTGTCAAGTTTGTGGATGAGACCATTTTTTTATATTTTTATTTTTAAATTAAACTAACATATTAAATAAAATTTCACCTGATCAATCTAATAGTTCTTTAGCTTTTAAATCAACCAACCTAAATAAATTTTTTCTTAATTGATGATTTTGTTTCAAAACTAACTAACTTTTATTATATGTTTTATTTAATTCTGAATTATTAGTATGAATTAAAAATATATTAAATATTTAATTTTTAAATTTATTATTCTTATAATTTTAAAATTATTTTTAAAAAATTGTCAATCTAGTTCATAATCTGTAAATTTTAAGACTCAAATTTTTATTTTAAAAAATTACAAATTTTGTGAACCGGATTGAATTTAATCTGTTTAAGATTGGTCTGTGCAAACCAATCTAGAAATAGATCAAACTGATGTATTTAACTGCTATACTGGCTAGTAATCAGCATTAATTAAAAAACCTCCAAATTCATAGTATGATGATGATGATGATGATTTCCTACAGGTCAATATAGGGACGCTCCTTTTGTGCGTCTTCATAATTTCGACCGTTGCTTTGATTTTTCCCACTCTTTTTCTTCCCTTCATTTTAAGTTTTTTTAGGAAAATTTATGAATTATATAAAAGAAGCAGCAACATTACAAGAGTATAGTAATCGATATAATCATCATTATCATCATAATCAAGGGAAGACTACAGTGCTCCTAGGAGTTTATAAACTCTGAGTATGTGATACAATCTCATCCCGATTATACAATGAATTTAGAGATTTTCTTTTTCTCTCTCTCTCTTTTGAGTGCCCAGGGGATTTTATTTTTGGGACATGTGTTGGATTGGGAAAAAAAATTCCAACCTAACATTGTCCCATTTTTTAATTTTTTTCATTTTTTAACTTTTTATTTATACTATTTAGAATTTAAATATTATTAAATATTATAACTTTAATATAGTATGATATTTTTGGGATAAAAATATTTCAAATAATTAAATTTTTATTCAATTAAATTAATTTTTAAATATTACATGTCAAATTAAATACATATTAACGAGGATTTTTTTTAAGATTTTATACCTCCTCTTATACTATTTCACTTTTTTTTATTTTTCACTTATATTATTTATAACTCAAATACTATTGAATAATACAAATTTAACACAATAAAAAAATTATGATAAAAATATTTTATATAAATTTAAATTTTTTATTTAATTAAATTAATTTACTTTATTATATATTTTAGTTTTAACTTTCATTGTTTTATGACTTAAGCGTTGATTCTTTACCTTTTATTTATTCTAATTCATGTTTTTCTATATTTCATGTCTACTTTTATTATTTATAACTTATATATTAATATCAGCAAGTAGTATACATATAAAATTATATATTTTATATTTAAATTTTATAAACATATCAATTAAACATTTGGGAAGACTTTATACTTCATGTATTATATATCGTATTTTTTTAGTTATATTATTTACATATCAAAATTATTTAGTAATAATAAATTTATTACAGTATAATTTCTTTTTATGACAAAATTATTTTAAATATGTTAAAATTTTTACTTAATTGAATTAATTTACTATACTATATATATTTTATTTTTAAATTTTAATGTTTATTAGCTCAAACAATGTTTTTTCCTTTTTATTTGCTCTGTTTCTTTTTTTTAATTCTTTATATCTATTTATATTACTCATAACTCAAATATTTATATCGTTAAGTATTATAGATATAATAATATATATTTTATTTTTAAATTTTATAAATATTTTAAATTAATTAAAATTTTAATAAAAATTATCATAAGTTGATCAGTTAATTGCATATTATATTTTTATTAATAATATTTGAATATTAAAATTAAATTTATGATTTAAATTTTGTCAACATATTTTATATCAATTTTCAAGTATTATATGTCAAAATAAATATATATTAATTAATTTCATAAAGTCGTAATATTTTATTTGTTATTTTTCTTTATTTTGTCTACCTCATTGTATGATTTTCTTATGAGTTTTTGTTTACTTATAATATTTAAAGCTTAGACACCAATATTTTTTAGTAGTATAGATCTGTCAGATTATTTTTTATTAAGAAAATATTTTAAATAAGTTAAGAATTTTAATATTTTTATATAATTGATTAATTTATTCTAATCCTAGTTTCTTTATTACTTTACATCTAACATATTATTTCTCATTTTTTTATTTTCTCCGCTACATATTTTTCCTTTTTTTAATGTGCATTCATATCTTTTTTAATAATTTAAACATTAATATTACAAAGTAATATAAATATAATATGAAATATTTTATTTTTAACTTATTTAAACATCTTAAATAAATTAAAACTTTAAAATAAAAATTATTGATGAAATTAATTAATTGCATATTTTATTTTAAAAAATAATATTCAAAGATGTTTTAAATTTTATTTATTAAAATTTTCTTATTTTTCTTCATAATAATTTTCAAGTATCATATTTTAAATTAAAAATATATCAATTAAAATTTTATTAAGACTTAACAGGACACAAACTATTTTTTCTCATTTCATCTATTTCATTATATGTTTTTATTTTTTATGTTCACATCTATTATTTAAAATTTAGATGTAATATATTAAATAATATTGATATAATTCAATTTATTTTATTTTTATTATAAAATTATTTTTAATATGTCAAACATTTTATTTAATTAAGGATTTACTACATATTGCATTTTTAACTTTTATTACAATACAACTCACACATTATTTCTCCTATTCTAATATACTTTGTTACATATTTTTCCTTTTTTATGTTTACTAGAGTTATTTATAATTGAAACATTAATATAAGTAAATAGTATAAATATAACATGATATATTTTATTTTTATCATAAAATTTTTTAAATAAGTTAAGGTTATAGAAAGTATTAATTAAATTAATTATTTACATATCCAATTTTTAATAAAAAATATTTAAAAATAATTAATTTTATTGGTTTAATTTTTTCAATATTGTCTTGATATCAAATTTTAAGTATTATATTTCACATTAAATACACATCAAAGAAATTTTATCTATACTTTATAATTTATATATTGTTTCTCTTCCTTTTATTAATTGTATTGTATAACATACTTAATTTAGAGTGATTTCTATAAAAAAAAATTTAAAGATAGAAAAAATCTAACAATTTTTGCTTTGAGGTAAAGGTTATTTATTAAAATATATAACATGAATAGTAATAAGAATAATTAGAAACATGTTAGTCAATTGTTGAGATCATAGTTTATATTTGCTCCACTAAATGATTATCACCCTTAACACTGTCAATAAATAAGTTATTTACATTTGTTAGAAAAAATATTTTTAATCAAATTCATCTTTAAATATGATTTGTAAATATTTTTATTATAATCTATATTAAATAGTTTAAAATTTTAATATAAAATGTATAAATTGAATGAATCAATTAAATGCTCTATTTTTAAAAAAAAATCATAAAATTAATATTAAATTGATTTACTTAAAATTTTAATATTTTCTTCATGGTTATATTATCTTTCTACATTTATTGGAAAATTTTCCTTAAATCCAAATGTTTTTTAAATATGATTTGTAAGCATTTTTATTATAAAAATATTTTAAATATGTTAAAATTATTTTATTATTTTATTTTTATTAAGGAGAAAGGTGAATTCATTAATGTAAAAATGGTAATAAATTATAAAATAAACTAATAAAAATTACTTATTAAAATATTTTATATATTTTTTACTTTTAAATTTAAAATTTTATTTTGATGTAAAATTTTAAAAAATATATATATTGAAATACATTCATATAAAAATACCTAAAAAATGGTAATGCTTTAATTGATTAAATAATGTTATGTATGTCTAAATTAATTTAATTTATTAAGAAATAAAAAATTATTTATGTTGTTAGTGAGTATAAAGATATTATGTTATTAAAAAATAAACGTAACTAAAATGTATATTGAAAGGCAAAAAAATTAGGAATTTTCTTATAATGTAATAATATATGAGTAAGCAGTAGTATAAAACCTATTTATATATTAAAGTTCAATCAATTAAAAATTAAGCAATGTTAAGAAGTTAGATAGTAGATTATTAAATATATAAAATGAATCAATAACAATGATATGTTTTAAACAAAATTCATAAATTATGTAATGTATAACTAGAAAAATAAGTGTATGCAGCTTTTTTTCTTGGAAAAGATTTAAAAAAAATAATTACAACTTAAATCTAACTATACTATTTTTATTCATTAACTTTAAAATAAAATATTACTAATAGTTTAATGTTTATTTCACAATAAGAAATATAAAATTACATTCAAAAAAATTAACTGACATTGAGTTAAAAGAATAAATGATATTATTAATATGGTATTAAAATTATATTTTTAAATAAAATATTTATTTTCCATTCCATTCCTACGTTATTTTATGTATTAAACATAATTATGAAAAGATTTTTGTATACTATTATCATTTTCTTTCTTACTTGATCATACCATGACGTAAATATTTTTTTTTATTATTGATTTTAAAATTATATAAAAATCATGTATAATAATATTTAAAATAAGAAAAATACATATAATTTATATTTTTATATTTCATTCCTTTTGAATTAATAATATATTTTAATACGTAATTAAATTATTATATTTTTAAAATTTTATTATTATTTTATTAATTATTAATCCGTGCATAGCACGGGCTTAATTTACTAATAAAGTAGGTTTATAGGTTTTTTCTTTTACATGCTCAGGTGTCAGAAATGTAAAAAGATTTTAAGACTATTTAATTATTTCTGGTGAACTTCTGGCAGCTTTCCAGCTCTCCAGTAAGATGCATGGACAAAAACATAGCTGTCCCATGCGGACATAACCTTTTTCTTGTTTCGATGAAACTGCCCCTCCCCGAAGACTTTGGTTATGGTAATGAAGTAATTACTAATGATTAATTTACAAAAAGACTTATCATCCATAATAATACTTGTAATTTAGTGTTGGGAGGAATAATAGAAAAGAGTTATATTTTCATCCACTAAAGTACAATTGTGGGCTCAGTACTTAGCAGAGAAAACGAGTGAAGAAAACGCGTTGGAAAAGTTGAAGCCACTTTACCAGACTTGCCTGCAACCATTTTACACGGAGGTGGAAATTACATGGAGAATTCTTTCTAACAGGTACGAGCTGGTTTCCCATTTCCTGCATTCATGTGGGTTCGATTGGCATCAGAGTTTTTTAGAATTCATTTTATTTCATTTCAATGAAAATTATTTTAATTTATTTATAAATAAATTTTATTATTTAAAAATTTTATTAAAAATAATAATTTTAATTTATTTATAAATTAATTATTTTATTTAAAATATATTAAAAAATATATAAAATTAAATTAAAAAATAAATTTTAATAATATTATAATAATTACAATATTAAAAATAGCATGAATCTTTTTACTAATGATTAATTTACAAAAAGACTTGTCGTCCATAATAATACTTGTAATGAAGTAATTTAGTGTTGGGAGGAATAATAGAAAAGAGTTATATTTTCACCCTCACGTTGGGAAAGCAGAAAGCAAAAACTGGATTAGGTGTGAGGAAAAGAAGCCAAAAATACAGCTATATAAGGCTGAGTAACATATTTTCACTTCATAATAATTCTTCTTCTTCCCTTTTACGAAAATTTTTTATCTCCTTCCGCTGACTGGGTGGCTAGAGCTTTCAAGAAGGGAGTGTGCCCTTTGGATTGGGTTTCAGATCCCCTCCCCCTTGTATTGATCTGTTGCTCGATGGAGTTGCTTGGCCTCCTTAGGGGTTTGTTTGTTGTTTCTGTTGTTTGTTGCTTGTGGTTTCTGTTACGGCCCAAAAAAAATCTTCTGAGCTCTACAAGCCATAGCCTTTCAATGGCGTCGTCTTCCTCAAAGTCTCCTAATTCCAACAGAAGCTGGAAGTATGACGTTTTCGTGAGTTTCAGGGGAGAAGATACTCGCAAGAATTTTACAGATCACCTATATAAGGCGTTGAAACATAGTGGATTTAACACCTTCAGAGATGAGGAAAAGCTCATTAGAGGAGATGTTATTTCGGAAGAACTCCAGAAAGCAATTGAAGAATCGTTCATATCCGTTGTCGTTATATCCAGAAATTATGCTTCTTCGACTTGGTGTCTGGATGAGCTCGTGAAAATTCTTGAATCTCGAAAACTTCTCGGTAGAAAAGTTTTCCCAATCTTCTATGACGTTGACCCCTCTGCTGTAAGGAACCAAGCGGGAAGCTTTAAAGAAGCTTTTGAAAAGCACGAAAAAAGATTCAGAGATGACAAAGACAAGGTTCAGAGATGGAGAAACGCCTTGAAAGGGGTTGCTGGTTTATGTGGTCACGATTCCAAGGATTCGTAAGTTCCTAATACATATGTAATCTAATATTTTTACTTATTATATATTCATATAAAAGGGAATTAAGGTACATCAAATGTTTTACGTTAAAACACGACTAATTAAAAATTTTAATTTTGATGCGAGTATAATGTTTTTTTTAACTGTATGACTTAATAAAAGCACAAATTTAATTGTAAAGTACTTAGAATATCTTTTATTATTTGATTTAAATTTATAACTATTATTTTTTATTATTTATTAATAAAAATTAAATTTAAATTTAAGTTTAGATTAATATATATATTTATTTTATGTTTAAATGAAGGACGGAGTAGATTTTGAAAATAAAATGAAAGTTTATTTAATTTTGTTCAAATTGAAGCAATTGTCCTCTAATTTCTTTTGTTCCTCCATGTGTGCAATAAATTTTAGATGTTTTGACTCCTCTTAAAAGTGATTTTTATCTCTTTTGATGGAGCCGATATGTATAATTAACACACATATAATAGTGATAAAACTTTTTTTTTTTTGGGTGATTGCCCCAGTAAATCTCTCGGTGCACCTTACATGTAACATCTTTTTTAAGGAATATAGTCAGAAAATAGTCAAAACTCAATTTTTAAGGGTTAGTTTGATTTGATGGAAAATATTTTTTTATAGGATATAGTTATAAAATATTAAAATGAAAGAAATTATGAGTTTATTTGGATATATTTTTATTTTTATATTTTTAAAAATTATTTTCAAAAACTATTTTTTCTCAAATATTATTTTTAAATCGAAGGAAAACAAAGAATAAAGTATGATTAATACTGTAAATAAGAAAATATTTAATTTAATTATAAAATTAATATTTAGAATAAGAAAATAAGTTTAAAAAATAATTCAAAGTTATTTTTGTTTTCTTTTTTTTAAATTGCAAATTTAGAGAATAATTCTTTTAAGTTGATTTTTGAAAATAGGTTGTCAAGCAAATTCTTCTATTTTTAAAAGCAAATGAATAGAGAACTATATTTAGAAATAGAAAATAAACAAATACTGATTCATTTGTTTAATGTTAAATATAAAAGATTTTAAAAAAAGTCTATTTCAAAAAAGAATTTATTTTCTTTTACTATCATATGTCTAACTATTATTTTTTTAAAATCATTATTCTAAATAGTATATCATTTTTTTCATTTTTAATATATATATACACACAAATGATATATATATATATATATATATATATATATATATATATATATATATATATATATATATATTAAGAAAAATGCTTTTCTACTAAATAAATGGAGCGCAACCTAAATTAGTTGAAAGTTCTTGACCATAGTTAAAATGGTGATAACTTCAATCTTATCTTTGCATCATATAAATCATTTAATTACTCTTCAAAAGATTTTATCTTATTTTCAGGAGAGATACAGAACTAATTGGAAAAATTGTTGAAGACGTGTGGGTTCAATTACAACCTGAATTGCCAACATCCACTAATGGACTGGTTGGAATTGATTCAAAGATAGCACGCATGGATTCACTTTTGAGGATGGAATTGGACGATGTTCGCTTTATAGGGATATGTGGCATGGGCGGTATAGGAAAAACAACAGTTGCTACCGTTGTCTTCAACAAAATTTGCAGCCAATTTGACATTTGTTGTTTTCTTGCCAACATTAGAGAGATATCTGGTGAAAGAGGTCACGGTTTGGTTCATCTGCAAAGGGAACTTCTTTCTCGTTTGGAAATAACGAGCTTGAAAATTGAAAATTCAGAACAAGGGAAGGACATAATTAGACGTCAATTACGCAATAGAAAGGTGTTGCTCGTCCTTGATGATGTAAGTTCTGAAAACCAGCTGGAGAGTTTGGCAGAAAATGAAGGCTGGTTTGGTCCAGGAAGCAGGATAATAGTAACAACAAGAGATAGCCACATACTAACCTTTCATGGAATTTCAGCTAAGTACGATGTTGACCTCTTAAACGAGGCCGAATCACTTCAATTGTTCTGTCAAAAAGCCTTTAAAAGTAACAAACCTCCAAAATCCCATTTTTTGGAGTTGTCAAATGAAGTAGTTCAATTTTCTAGAGGCCTTCCTTTGGCTCTCAATGTAATCGGTTCATCTCTTTGTGGAAGAAATATATCTATTTGGGAAGATGCTTTGAATATGTTAAAGAAAGATCCACAGTTTGACATATGGAAGACAATAAGAATAAGTTATGATGGATTGCTAGATATGGAAAAGGCAATCTTTCTAGATATTGCTTGCTTTTTTAAGGGGTGGCAAAAAGATGATATATCCCAAATATTGGAAAAGTGTGGCTTCCATGCAAGATTTGGTATAGAAGCACTTATTGAAAAATCACTGATAACTCTTGATAAAAATGGAAACTTGGGGATGCATGATTTGCTTGTAGAAATGGGTAGAAACATTGTTTATCAAGAATGTCCTACTCATGCTTGCAATCGGAGTAGACTGTGGTCTCTAGAAGACATAGATAAAGTATTTAGAAATAATATGGTAAGTTCTTTGTGCACATAAGAAGTTAATTTTTGTATCATAATCTCACTTCCATCATTATTTTATTTTCATTAGGGAATTGAATCAATTCAAGGTATAGCTCTCAAATTTTCAAGGCCTCATGAAGCTCTTTGGAACCCAGAAGTCTTCTAAAAAATGTGTAACCTTAGACTGCTCATTGCATCAAGTGGTTTGCACCTTCCACACGGCCTAAATTGTCTTCCTCGTGGACTGAAAGTTCTCATTTGGAGGAACTATCCTTTGAAGTCTTTGCCGCTAGGAATCCCACTTGATGAACTTGTACACCTTGAAATGCCTAATAGCAAAATAAACCAACTTTGCATTGATACACAGGTATGATGTTTAAATTTAAATGTACTTTTTACATATCTGAAAATCTGCTAATGTTAAAGAATAAAGGCTAATTTGTTTCTCTCTTTTTCTTTTTTACTTTATATTGATGAATAGCCATTTTCAAAGTTAGTTTCCCTCAACTTGAGTTATTCAAAAGATCTCACTAAAACTCCAAATTTTTCTGGAATTCCAAATCTCACAACATTGGATCTAAGAGGTTGTACAAACTTAGTTGAGGTTGATGCATCTATTGGATTGCACAAAAGGCTTGTTAAAGTAAATTTGGAAGAGTGCATAAAGCTTGAAAAGCTTCCAAAAAGGCTGGAAATGAGTTCTTTGGAGATATTACATTTGGACGGCTGCTCAAATGTCAAAAAAGTTCCTGAGTTCGGGAAAAATATGGTTGCTCTGTCACATCTTGGATTGGACGAGACTGCTATAGTGGAATTACCTCCATCTTTGGGCTATTTGACTGGCCTGCATACTTTGTCTCTGAACAAGTGCAGAAAGCTTATTTGCCTTCCAAATAGTTTTGGTAATTTGAAGTCTCTGAGAGATCTCTCCATAATGGGTTGCTTACAGATTTCAAAGCTGCCATATAATTTGGGTGAAAATGAGGCACTTCAATATCTTAATGCAATGGAAACTGCTATAAGAGAATTACCTTCCTCCATTGTTCACTTGAAAAGTCTCGAGTGTTTATATGTGGAAGTATTGCCAGCATTGCTTCCTTCTTCCCCAAGTCTTTGTTTGTTGATTAAGTTAAAATTAAGCTACTTCAATTTCACGGATGGATCGATTCCTGAAACTCTTGGCTCCTAATCATCGTTGGAGTATATAGATCTATGTGGCAGCAATGTTGTGCAACTGCCCGGGTTTTCTGAACTCTTAAAACTAAGGAAAGTTAACCTGGATTTTTGTAAAGATCTTGGATCATTACCCTTGTTGCCACCAAATGTAGAGTATGTAGTAGTAACGTACTCTCATAAGTTGGAGGAAATTTTATTACATCCGCCAATATCGGGTCACTTGGACGGAATTGATTCTGAGGTATGCCTTTACGTCTTTCTACCTCTATTTTCCTATCTAAACCAACATCCAAACTTACAAGCCGGTGATCATGAGTATAAAGGGACTCGAGGACCTATTAAACTAAGTTTAATGGTTTTTACTTAATTTATTGTTTGGATTCTGGGTTTAACCTTATTTAATGAGTTAATTTATTATGTATCATGAGCTAAATCCAGTATTGATTTGGATTAAGCCCAACTTCAAACTCTAATTGCATCCGTCAAAATTTCTAAAATCTTTTTCATTAATAATTCAAAGTCAATTGATTTAATATTTTAAAAATTATTTTAAATAATTTATTGTAATATTTATAGGTAAGTATTTAAAAAAATCATATTTCATGTGCCTCTCTTCTATCTATTCAATAGCTAATTTTCATTTTTTAATATACTTAAATATTATCATTTTACTTTTTAAATATATGTGGATATTAATTATCAATTCATCAATTATGATGAATTATAAACAAAGTTTTTCATGCTTGTAACTGTTTGAATGTAACAGGAAAAAAAAATGTTTTGTCAAACATAAATTAAAAGCGAAAAATTCTTGCTATGAAGCCGGCTGATAAGCACATTCCATTTTAAAATTCCAGATTCGTTGTAATATATATATATATATATATACATATATATACATATGTATATACATATGTATGTATATACATATGTATATACATACATATGTATATACATATATATGTATATATATATATATATATATATATATATATATATGACAAAATGGGGAAAATAATGTTTTTAGTAAAAGATTTTATTTGTTTTTGAAAAGCAAGCAATTTTGATTTAGTAAAAAAAATTAATGTTATTTGTATTGTTCCTTCTAATTAATAAAACAATGCATGATATCATTATAATGATTACCTAGCATGTATTAGAAGAGTTTAATTAACAACCATTAGATATTGATACTTTGTCTATTTTTCTGTCAATTTTTAAATGATTTTTCAACTCTCCTATAATAACATAGATAATAATAAGATAAATATATTTACATTATGATCCCATTTCATTGTATCAAATAAAAACTTTTGTTGGACTCCTAAGCTCAAGCCTATGAGTTATGTCCTAATTTATAAATGAGCTTAAAATTATATGAATTAAGATATGGCTCAAAGCCCACTATATCTCATGTGCTTTGGCCTTAAGTTTGGTCCCCTAGACCTATAAGCATGTTCATGTGGGGCCAAAATGAGGTCTAATTTTCATTTTTTTTTGGATGAGTATGTGTGAGAGAGAGAGAGAGTGAAAATAAGAAAGTAGAAGTAGTATTATTAATATAAATAGTACTTTTTTTCCTTATTAATAAGGATTTTCACTTTTATCTATATTTAATCATGTTAACATATACATGTTAAGTGAGAGTATTATGTTTATTAATTTTTATAAAACTAGATTGTGATCATCAAATTTTATATTGATTGGTTAGAATTAAAATACAAAATCTTGTGAATTTTTTAGCAATTATACTACTTCTAGTTATATTTAGATTCCAAATATCAATGTAAAAACTAATAGTCATAGCTCATTTCTTTCATTCTCATATTCAACAGGTTTTTTACACACACGCACATATAATGTTTATCTTTGGCATTTTCATGAATAAAATTCGTGTCATGTATTGGATTTAGTTGTGGTTCAAAATTGCTAGACAAATGTTGACAATATAATAAAAAATCCAAGTAACAATTAATTTTTATATAAATAATGTGTAACAAGTGTGATTAAGTGTGTTTTGCAAGGAGGATGTTCAAACATGGCTCACAACAATGACGAGTCAGTGTAGAAATAAAGATTTTCAAAGCTCCACCATTGTATTGCATTTTAATGGTAAAGATACAACATCGTCTGATGTGAGGCAGGCAAGGGAACAAAACCTCCCTAAATCAATGGTTCTGAGTGAGTCACCACTCTTGTTATCCTTTGCTTTTCTCTTGTATAACAACGTATTTACGTTTCTTTAATCAAATTTCTTAGCAAAAGACAAAAGAAACAAGTAATGTATGATATTCATGGCTTGTCTGGTTGGATAGAATGAAAAGAGAAATTAGAATGGCTAAGTGAAATTGTAGTAGAGTTTACAGAAACTCTTTACGCATGACACATTTCTGAAGTTATAAAATGTTTCTAAACTATTTGTCATTAGTATTTCTCTTGACAAACTGAAGATTATATGTAATGTGGAGCTGGCAGATAGTATGAATGATAACGAGGCATTAGAATGTGTTGATGCGGATAACTTGATCCATCTTGCTCATTCTATCTCAGGTTTTTGCCCAAAGATCAGTGGGTTAATATCAAGAGGTTGCAGTCTCACGGATAAATCATTTCCTCAAAACTCTAGCTTCTTTTCGTCGTTGGAGCGGTTAGATCTAGGTGCCAACAATTTTGTGAACCTTTCTAATCACTGTATGACAAAACTCCTCAAACTCAAAAAATTGTGGTTGGACAATTGCCAAAGCCTCAAGTCATTGCCAAATCTTCCACCCAATCTAGAGTATGTCTGCTTGGACAACTGCCGAAGCCTCGAGTCATTGCCAAATCTTCCACCCAATCTAAAGTACCTCAGCTTCTACAACTGCCGAAGACTCCAGTCATTGCCAAATCTTCCACCCAATCTAGAGTATGTCGGCTTGGGCAACTGCCGAAGTCTCCAGTCATTGCCAAATCTTCCCCCCAATCTAGAGCACCTCAGCTTGTACAACTGCCGAAACCTCGAGTCATTGCCAAATCTTCCGAATCCTCTGCCCAATCTAAAGCACCTCAGCTTGTACAATTGCCGAAACCTCGAGTCATTGCCAAATCTTCCGTCCAATATAAATAACCTCAGCTTGTACAACTGCCGAAATCTCGAGTCATTGCCAAATCTTCCGCCCAATCTAAAGCACCTCAGCTTGTACAACTGCCGAAACCTCGAGTCATTGCCAAATCTTCCACCCAATCTAAATGACGTCAGCTTCTACAACTGCCGAAGCCTCAAGTCATTGCCAAATCTTCCACCCAATCTAAAGTACCTCAGCTTGTACAACTGCCGAACCCTCGAGTCATTGCCAAATCTTCCACCCAATCTAGAGTACCTCAGCTTGTACAACTGTCGAAGCCTCAAGTCATTGCCAAATCTTCCACCCAATCTAGAGTATGTCTGCTTGTACAACTGCCGAAGCCTCGAGTCATTGCCAACTTTAGCTTGTACAACTGTCGAAACCTCGAGTCATTGCCAAATCTTCCACCCAATCTAGAGTACCTCAACTTGTACAATTGTCGAAGCCTCAAGTCATTGTACAACTGTCGAAGCCTTAAGTCATTGCCAAATCTTCCACCCAATCTAGAGTATGGCCTTGTTTGGCAATTAGTTAATAACTGTAGCAGTTAACTAATTGAATTAGTTGTTAACTGATAGCTGATTATATTAGTTAATTTTATCAGCTGGTTGTATTAACTGTTTGAATAAAAGTGTTTAGTAAAATCAGCTATTTAAAATTAGTTGTTTGTGTGTAAAATGACAAATAAGGATATGGATATATTTTATAAATTATTTAAATTTTTTTATTTTAATATTTTAAATTTTATATATTTTGTAATAAATTAAATTTTTATAAATAATATATTATTATAATTTATTATAAATTAAATATTTTTCAAAATTAAATTAATATAATTTTTATAAAAAAATTTATCAATAAAAACATAAACCAGATGCATTAAAATGAAAGACTACCTATTTTGTTTATTTTTTATTAAAATCAAACTAGATGCATCTTATTTCTATAAAAAAAAGATGATGGAAATGGCAGGATTTTAAGGGATGTAAGTGGTAGTCACAGTTTTATTAGAAACGTTGTGATGGAGATGATGCAATTGTTGCGCACATCATTGAGAGAAAAAAAAGGAAATCTGAATGCCCTGAGGATAAAGGATAAAAGCAGAAATAAAGATGGATGGTTCAGAAACGCTGATTAAAAATGCTCGGCACCTCAGCATTTTAACTTCAGTTGTTTGAAGGGCAAGCAGCTATTTAAATCAACTGATTATCAAACACAAGAAATAGCTTTTTAATTGGTCAATTAGCTAAATTTTAGTCAAACAGCCAAAAGCCATTTGAAAAGCTACTTACCAAACAAGGGCTATGTCTGCTTGTACAACTGCTGAAGCCTTAAGTCATTGCCAAATCATCCCCCTAATGTGCAACATGTTAACGTGTTGAATTGTAATTTGATGAAACCACTGCTATATCAATATCAACAACAGATATTGGGTGTCTTGGCTACTTCAATGGAAATGGGATCCTTGCTCCAGGTGGACTATTCATTTTTTGATGTCTCTCTTTCTATATATATATATAAAATGTCTCCTTTTCTTCTATTTTAGTATTTGACCAATTTTTATATTACAAGTGACAAGGAAAGGCATTTTTGAGGGTCGAGGTGTATTTTATGTCCCAGGAAGTGAAATTTCACCGTGGTTCGACAATCAGAGTTGTCATGTTGGGAACAAAGCATCTTCAGAAGAAAAAGATTTTGGGGCAATATCAATAACAGTGGAGATACCTGACAATTGCTATAAGAGTGAATGTTGGGGGATTGCTGTGTGCCTTGTCGTACAAGATATGCTTCCCTCAAATATGAGAGGTGTATGGCTCTATTTCCAATATTATTGGAGCTGAGAAAAACTACCTCTATCATATCGATCATGTGGAATATCTTAAAGGCCCCCACCTTTTAATTGTTCATTGCCATGCTCAAGATTAGCAATCTAATCAAACCAATATTCCATTGACATTTTATTTTGAGTCATATTGGTCTGGAATAAAAGAGGGACGTGAAATAAGGAAGTTGTCATAAGTTGGTAGTTATGACAGTTCGAAAGGCAAACATGCTTGGATTAAGACGAGACTTAGTAGAAAAATCCAACATGTTATGAGGGTCCTGTGACTGAAATTTGAAAGCAATCCGGCTTGTGTGATTTTCCCAAGTGTGGAGGTATTTTGATCATTTCGGAAGGTTCGTGAATCCGACGGGATTCAATGAGACCATATTTGGAATCCTTACATTTTTATCTTCGTGTCGGCTGGTTTTCGTGATGAACGGACACCCGGAGTATGAAGAAAAGGGCTTACAACAACTAAAAAAAAGTATGTCATCTCCCCACGAGAGGGCTTTTGTTCAAAATGCTCTTTAAGGGGGTGGAGTGCTCCAAGGCCCTGTGGGGTGCCTAGACACTGAGCTAGGGACAGAGTGTGTTAGCTTGTGGCCATCCCCCTATACACTCAAAGCTATAGAATGAAGCATAAACTAAGCGATAAGCGAATGAAGTGTCCCTCTCCCTATTCATTTGTCCCTTACGGTCCGTAGTGCACGAAAGTTTCCTGTATGGAAGGATCCTGCGGTCCGGTATGCACGGACGCTTCGGCGACATACGATATTGGCGTGCGGACATGTCCCACTATCTTTACCTAAGCGTGCCAAATGAGGATTTAATGTTGGAAGGCTGGCATGCTGGCCAAGAGTGGCAGGCATGCCCCGCACGGTTTTGGCTGGAGAGCCGCCGGCCCATGACATTTGGTATCAGAGCCCAGTTTGTGCCAGAGGGCCAAGATCGAGTAGGCACAATTGGTTTAGATGCGTCTTGTCCCTGAATATACGGTATGTGCAAAGCTATCATTCTCTCAAACTCGGTGATGTCATTGCCAAAGAATTGACCAAAGGGTGCAAGAGATTGGATTGTCCCGAGAAACCAGTAGGCCAGGGAGTGGTACATACTGGTGATTGAGGATTTATACGAAAGGCCCAAGCATTTGTGCCAAGTGGGCTATTTTGCTTGTTGGTTGTGCATGGGACATTAGTTATGCACTCATTCATAGTAGTGGCATCAAGGGATACAACCCTACCATCCAAAGGGATGAGGGAATTGACGACTAATCCGGTGGGAGATGCCTTAGTCTTGCCAGAGGGCTTGACTGCCTGAGGGATTGGTGGAACCAGAGGGTGAAGCCATCGGTTGTGCCAAAGGGCGTGACCATAGTTGAAGGGCATGAGCAGATCGTTCTAGAAGGAGTGATCCAAAATCATGTCAAGGAGGTCCAGAGGGATCATCCGCATTACTTGGAAGAGCGTTGCCAGAGGGCAAAGTGGTTTGCTCCAATGGGAGTATTCCACATCATGTAGAGATGATCCAAAGGGGTCACTCTTGTTGCTCAGAGGAACATTGCCGGTGGGCAAAGTGGTTTGCTCCAGTGGGAGTATTCCACATTGTGTAGAGATGATCCAAAAAGATCACTCTTATTGCTCGGGGGGAGCATTACAGCTGGAGAGCTTGGCAAAGATTCAGAGGAATCAATGCCATGTGAGAGCTAAAGTGGATGGTGCTTTATGCTTAACCTCTTTCTACGAGTTGAAGTGGGAGAGCCATTAGAGGATGCGCTTGTGAAGTCGTCAGAGGACGCACGCTAAGGAGTGGTCATGAGGATCGTGATGCTGGTGGGCATCAAACTCCGAAGGTAGGTTGTGATGGTCGGTAATATGCTAGAGGGCATTGATCCAGAGAGGATCAGAGGATTCGATCGAGTGTGCAATTGGCATTGCCTAGTGTAATGAATCGACCGAAATGCAAACGAGTGGATGGGGAGCGAGGTTCGCCCTCTCTGCATCGATCCAGCATAAGTCTTGTCTCTTGTATCGATGAAATGGGACACTTAGTGCAAGATACCTGTTAGTAGGTGATTCAAAGCACTAGCATTTGTCATGAGTCATAGGGTTAGCACACACTTAAGCCACAGAGGTGGCATATTGTGCAATTTGTAGAGGCAGTGAGCACCAATTGCAGAGGTAACTACCCGTCGAACAAGTTACAGAGGTAACGAGTTCGGGAGAGCTATGTGGGATAGCCACACTAGAAAGAGTGTCGAGACACTTGTAAGGTGACTACAGAGGTAGCCTTTCAAGTGACTTTGTGGAGGATGCATTTTGCCAAGTACCTATGTTACAAAGGTAACAGACAGCCCAACTCCGAGATGGGAGAAACATTTCATAACGCTGAAAGAGACAAGCTTTGAGACGGTCGAGGAAGTAACTCAGCGGAGTAGGTTGAAGACCAGAGCCATGTTAGATTGAGGCGTCAATAAGGGCATTGACATTTGAAGTGGGGGAGAATGTCATAAGCTGGTAGTTGTGATAGTTTGATAGGCAAACATGCTTGGATTAAGACGATACTTGGTGGAAAAATCCAACATGTTATGAGGGTCCTGTGGCTAAAATTTGAGAGCAATCCGGCTTGTGTATGATTTTTTCCGATTTTCCAAAATTTGGGAGTATTTTGATCATTTCGGAAGGTTCGTGAATCCGGCGGGGTTCAACAAGATCATATTTGGAATTCTCGCATTTTTATCTTCGTATTGGTTGGTTTTCATGACGGATGGACACCCGAATCATGGCAAAAAGGGCTTATGACAACTCAAAAAAAGTATATCATCTTCCTACGGGAAGACTTTTGTTCAAAATGCTTTTTAAGGGGGTGGAGTGCTCCAAGGGCCTGCGGGGCGCCTGGACACTGAACTAGGGATGGAGTGTGTTGGCTTGTGGCTATCCTCCTGCACACTCAAAGCTATGGAATGAGGCATAAATCAAGCAAACGGAGTGTCCCTCTCCCTATTCATTTGTCCCTTACGGTCCATAGTGCACAGAGGCTTCCTGTGTGGAAGGATCATGCGGTCCGGTATACGCGGGCGCTTCGGCGATATACAATATTGGCATGCGGACATGTCCTGCTATCTTTACCTAAGCGTGCCAAATAAGGGTTTAATGTTGGAAGGCTGGCATGCTGGCCAAGAGTAGCAAGCATGCGCCACACGGTTTCGGCTGGAGAGCCGCCGACCTGTGACAAAGTGCAGGTACTGTGTGTTTTCTAAGGAAGATGCTCAAGCATGGCGCAAAACAATGGTGAGTCAATGCAGAATTGAGGAACTACTAAGTTCCAATGTTGATTAAAAGCAACTTCACGGAAATTAACTAAAACATTAACTACTTCCTCTGATGTTGAAGAACGGCCTACTGCAAAGCCCATAATTTAAATATTGACACTTTTTCTTTCATTAAGTCTTCCTCTGCTTTTATTTTGCTCAAGTATGTTGTTCAAACTTTTATTTTTCCCGGAAATTAACTAAAACATTTTTTATCAAAAAAAAAATCAAATTAAGGAAAACATTGAATATGTTTCATATCATTCATAAAATGGGAATGAGTTACGAATCTTTGAGAATTTGATGTGATCTCATGAACTAATCTTTTCAATTATTTAACTGATTATATATTTTTCTTATGCAGATTGATGGGGATTATCATTTCGAGTAGCCTTTTTTTTTTTTTTTTTGGCTCAAGTATGAGTGGCAGTTTCATAAGCATATCTATATGGACTCATTTGCAACTTTATTTTTTAGTAATCATTTCAGTTGTTGGATTGTCTTCCAAAAGATTTGAAGTATTTGGAAGGTTTCAAAATTTTCTGGCACATCCTTAACTCAATGGACATTCGAAGGCAGCACAAATGCTCAATGTATTAACGCTATTATGTGGTACTCACAATAAAAATTGATTGGATAGATGACACGTCATTTGACATATTGTTTTCAACAAGCCATCCAATTTAGTGTTGAAATTCTCAAATTGAAAAGTTTTTTATATGTTAACATGTGTTCCCATTCTATTCAATAAGTAGAGGTCAATTTTCAATTTTGTAATTTTTGATATCTTTAAAATTTAAAAATTATATTCTTAATATGTATGCATTATAAAAAGCTGATAAATAAACAATAAAAATAATAAATACCTTTATTTATTTAATGAAAATGATGGCACATGTTATACCAGAATATTTTTTAAAAAATATATATTAAACTTTACTGTTGACTTTCCTTCTTTTTGTTGATACTACAGCCCCAGTTCCCTCTGCAGAATGTTCCATCCGAACAAATGTTCTCTCTTGATCAGTTTGATATTCTCTTCCCTTGTAACTAAAATCTTTTACGGATGAGTTTTCATTGGCTTTTTATAGCTTTCTTTTGCGGTAAATTCAACAAAATGTCGGCAACAGATTCATAAAATGTTATAATAAATGACATTCACAACTGATAAATAAATTTTCTATAAATAACAAGACTACTTATATATATTTATTAATAATAATTATTTTCTCTCACAACCAAGATGGTTGATCAATATATTGAATTATTACTTCATTCAAATATAAGTTTATTATAAGTGGGTGTCAATGTGTAAATAATGAAATGGAGGGTTTTTAGAATTGCTGTATTTTGATGAATTTGTAATGATGAATTTGCCCCTCAAAATCAAATATTTTGGCGAAAGAGATTATTCTATGTTTCACGTTTAAGCATTCATCAAGTTGCACTTCTAACTTGCACATACAATAATTGCTTTGATAGCTTATTTATAGGCTTCCCAAGCCAGCTAAATCCACTAACTTAACTTTTACAATGTTTTAGTTAGTATATTTATATTTATTTAATCACTTCTATATCTGTATCTAGAATAAATCTGTATCTAGAATAAGCATTTGATCCATAGCATGAACTGATCGCATTGAGAGGATCTCTCCTACTATCAACCTAGAGATGGTGGTGGGAGACAATAAGAATAGATCATTTTCTCTTATTCCATGACTTCTTGTCAAGAATAAAATATTATCTTACAATAAAATTTATCTTATTTTTATGTCTCATAGGCCAACAAAACTTCATTAGGATTTGTAGAAAACAACAAAAATAAAAAAATTTAAAATATATAACCTTAAAATTAAATGCTACAAATTTATATATAATTATTAAGTAATCTCAAACACTATTAAATAAGTAAGAAAAGGGGGAAATGTAAATTTAAATATTGCGAATTATAGATAATTAACATAATGTTATAATGTTAGTCTAAAGTCATATATCATTGATTTAACCAATTTAAAACTTAAATAAAAATAATAAGTTGATATATAACTAACAAAATATTATTACTTTCTACCTTTATTATCTCAAGTAAAATTTTAATTATTTTTTATTTTTTAAATAATTAAATCATTAAAATAATTAAAAAAATTTACATGTGTGTGTATATTAGCGTATAAGGTATAAACATAATAATTTTATAGTAACGAGGATTTATAAGATAAGGTAAGATATTATTACTCTATCTCTACCCTTTTATTTAAGGTAAAAATTTACCTCTTATCTTATCCTATGAAGCAAAAGCCGTAAGATCCCCAAACTCCATCAAAATAATTTCATTAATGCATTATAAATTTGAAACATTTTATGATCCCTATTCAATCATCACCAGCATCAAGAGAACACCCTACAAACTAATGGGGCAAACACAGCAAACTTAGCATTTTAAGAGTAGCCAGCGACCTATCTTATAGAATGCAAAATGGATAGAAATGCAAACCATCACCAAAAAATACCCAGTAGTAGATCATTCGGTCTAAGTGCCATTTTAAAACCGAATTTTGTTATCGCAAATGAGCTGCAACAGTACCTTAACATTTTATTATTTCTAAATTATGTGAGGTTCAAAATAAAATAATCTCATAGTCTCTAATTTGTACCACATAAATCAGAAATCGTGATTATTATGACACTATGGCACCCATGTCTCTTTAAGAAATCTCTGTTTCTGTATGTATAAAATGCCCCTATTCCTTCTATAATTCTATTTTAGTATTTGACCACTATTTATATAAGAAGCGACAAAGAAAGGCATTTTTAAGTTTCAAGATGTATTTCATGTACCAGGAAGTGAAATTCCTCGAAATTATTATGTTCAGAACAAAGCATCTTCGAAAGAAAAATATTTTGGTGCAATATCATTAACAGTGGGACATACCTGACATTGGCTGTAATAAGAGTGAAATGTTGGCAGAGGCGCAACCAGAAAATTTTGCTTTCCCTGGGGGCCAATTTTACTTATATACAAGAGTATTATGCAAAAATATTATACTGAAAATAAATTTATGTTATAAATTTATATAATGAAAATATCTAAAATTAACTTCTATTAAAATTTTAAATAATTTTATTTAATTGCTAATTTTATTTATACTTCAAAATTTTCAAACAAAGTATATGTAATTATAATTACCAAAAAAAAGTATATGTAATTATAGTTATGAGTTTAAATTTGACTTATTATTTGTATAAAATTTTTTATACTATCGATGAATAAAAAAATGATACCTATTTAAAAAATTAATATTAATGATTTTACTAATAGTATAAATGTTTTAACATTTTTTAATAACATTACAACATATGAATAAGTGATAGTATAAAATTAGTTTATATTGATAAAAAGATCAAATTTGAATTCCATAATTATTTAGTATAAAACTTTTAAATATAAGCATCTAATTTAAAATTAGGTAAAACTATAAAAACAACACAATAATATAATTTAAAGTTTATTAAAAAGATTAACCTCTAAAGAGTTAGCGTAGATTTAGTATCTTTGTTCTTATTTACAAAAAAAAGTTATTGTATTTCCTCAGCAATTAAAAGTGAAATTTGATAAAAACATTTCTCCTTATATATTTACAATTGTAACGGGTTCTTATTATGATTTCTATCTCCCTCTTCTCTATTCTCCTAACTAAGAAATGAGAGTTGTTTTTTTTTTCCCTTTTTGGCACGAATCCCCATTCTTTTTTTTTTAGTCTTTGACGCATATCACTTCTTCGTTATCCCTCAAAACTACTTATCTCGTACTTTTCAATTTTATTCTTAAATTACTTCCTCTTCTTCAATTTTGGTCGTCCCTTTTGTAAAAAAAAAGAGTTAAATATGGTTCATAGAATGCATTCTTTCAGCTCTTACTTTGCAATCTTAGGACTGACTCTATTTCATATAATAAATAAGTTAATTTATAATTTATTGACTCAATTAATAAGTTATAAATAAATTTCTAAGCATATTTTGCATACTAAATTATCAAAAAAAAAAAAAACTATAATTTGACAAACTACTTTATATATAAGCTAATAGCTTTCAAATTTATCCCTTTCTTATTAATTTATAATTCAGACCTTTAATAGATAATTATAATTTTATTTAAACAATAAATAAATAAAAACAAAGTAAGTAAATAAATATATATATAATATCATAAATTTAGTATAAATAATTAAATAAAAATAAACAAGTAAACAAATTAATGAATATGTGATGTCATAAATTATAATTAATTAAATTTTAGATAATTATATTCTTACCCTAAACCCTATATATATATATATATATAGGTAAGTAAATAAATAAATATATAATGTCATAAATTATAATCAATTCAATTTTAGTTAAATGAATCTTTATTTTAAACTATAAATATACAAAAATATATACCTAAGTAAATATGTAATATCATAAAATGCAATTACTTATTTTTGTTAGAAATAATAATTAAATAAAAAATATGAAAGTAAATAAATATGTAAAGTTATAAAATATAATTAATTAAATGTTAAGTAATTATATTTTTATTTTGAACATCTTAATTGAGTTAATATAATTTAATTTTTAAATAAAAATAAATTACTTAAATTTATATATTCATTTATATTAACATAACATTTTACATTATGTTACATTTTTAATTAGTTCAATAACTAATTTCATAAAATATTTTTTATATAATTAATTAGCTTATCAATCATCAATTATCATCTAACTTAATAAAAAATAATTAACTTTTTAGTTACTTGCATGAAATAAAATCATTATGTGATTGTATATTGCAATAAATCTTTTTCTAATAATTTATTTATTTATTCTTAATTAAGTTAATTTTTAATTCTATTATTATATACCTTATTTTTTTATTTATTTAGAAAATATTTATTTTATCTACTGAGTCATGTCATTTTATTTCTATGTGGCATCTTTCCTTGCTTTTATTTACTAGATTACTCTTTTATAATATTTTTCCTTATGCACATTTTTTTAATAATTCTATTTTTTTAACTCTTATTACTTTTTAACTTGTGCTCTATTTCTTTTCTTTTTATTTGTTTCATTACATATTTTATATTTAATATTTTGGACTTTTGTAACGTCAATTTTGGACAACTATGTGAGTTTTATTTATTGTATGTGACGTTCAAATATTTGGTTAATTATATTTAATATTAAAATAATTTAAAAAATATTAAATCATGAAAATGATTATTTATGCTATTCTAAGGATAAAGAAAAATTAAAATTTCAAAAGGAGTGAAAATGCAGTATAAAAATTTGTAATAGGACAATTCTTCTTTTTTTTTTTTGTAAAAGTGGAAGCAGATACAACATAGTGTACAAAATTCATTAAAATTAATAAGATATAAACCAATAATAATTTAAAACAAAATATTCATTTTGATCCTTTAAAGATGGACTTAATATCAATTTGGTCTCTATTTAATTATGCCACTCAATTTAGCCACTCATACATTTAATTTGATTTAATATCGTCCTTCTATCAAATTCAAATTCAAATTTTATCTCATTTTTTCTGTATCAAAGCTAATAGTATGTGTTTCAAGTTGAAACACTATTCAAAAAGTCAACAAAATTTGCTAGAGATGTTTCAAGTTTCACATGGATTACATTATAACAAATTTTGTTAACTCCATTAATGGTGTTTCAAGTTGTTTTGTTGATATAGCAGTATATAATCTACCATGGAACTTGTTTTTGTTTCTTAATTACATAGTGGAATTAAAAAAAAGTTGAAGTCCTAACTCTTTATCACTACCATTTGTGCATCAACCTAATGTAAGGCTAGGAGCCTCTATAACTTGAGAAAATTTTCTCCTTTGAAGCCACTTTTTAGGATGGGATAAGGTAAGCTAATTTTTAAAATAGTTACAACACCTTTATACTTTGGGTTTATAAGATATAAGCAATATTACTAATTAATTATAATATCTAATCTCTCTGACTAAAGTAATAATACAAGAATATTAAGGATAAAAAATCATTGCAAAACTAGCACTACTTTCTCCTTCATAGCTCATTTCATTGATACACTTTTTGTCAAGAAAGAAGGAACATACTATTAGATCTAATAGAGAAAAAAATGAGATAAAATTTGAATTTGAATTTGGTTAAGGGATGACATTAAACTAAATTAAATTTATGAGGGATTAAATTGAGTGACAGAATTAAATAAGGATCAAATTGACACCAAGTCCATCTATGAAGGACCAAAATAAGTATTTAGTCTTTGGTTGAGAGATAACTTTAAGTTTATGAAAGTGATATTAAATCAAATTAAATCTATGAGGGATTAAATTAAATAATGCAATTAAGTAGGGACCAAATTAATACTAAATTCATCTTTGAAAGACCAAGATGAGTGTTTAGTCATAATTTAATGAATAAATTAATGGGTCAAATTAATTTTATATTCATGGATCATGGGTCATCTATAATTTATTTAAAATTTTATATTAAGTCATAAATAGAAAAGTGAGTCAATAATAACTTTTTCACTAATAATCCAATCCAAATTCATCCAAAACCATATGTTTCCACTTCTAAGTACACTCACAATAAGAGAAAAGTTACCTAACTTATAATTCTACTCATATAGTCTAAATGATCATTCTTTCCTTTTATTAATGTAGCTAGGAAATCATTTGTCATAGTATATGTAAAGGTATATATCTGTTTGTTATTTTGATTGCAAATGATGTTCAACTCAGCACAAGATCATTCTTGCCTTCTTTACAAGCTAGAAATAGTGATAACTTAAAATACTATTGTAGAAGTATGGATTCTATTAACTGTATTACAAACCTTTAATAATGGGATGTTTGTAATTGGTTCAAGGGTGGAATACATGTCTTCACTTTTGAGGATCAGGATGGAGGATGTTTGTTTTATAGTGATATGAGGCATGGGTGGCATAGGAAAGATAACAGCTGATGAAGTTGTCTTTAAGAAAATATGTAGCCAATTTGATATTAATTACTTCCTAGCCATTGTCAAAGAAGTGTCTAGCCAAAGAGGTCATGGATTAATTCACTTGCAAAAAGAACTTCTTTCTCGCCTAAATATAAGTTGCACAAGAATTGAAACTTAAGAACAAGGAAAAGACATAATATGGAACCTATTATGCAACAAAAGGATCCTCCTTGCCCCTAATGATATAAATGCCATTAGCCAACTAGAGGCTTTGGCTAGAAACAAAGAATAGTTTGGTTCAACAAGCAACGTAACAATAACAACAAGAGATAGCCACACACTAACATCTCATGGGATATATGTAGACGTCCTAAACAAGGATCAATCGCTTCAACTTTTTTATCAACAAGCCTTTAAAAGTGATCAACCTCCTGGACATCATTTCCTAGAGTTGTTGAATGGTGTGGTTCAGTATTCTAGAGGTCTTCCTTTGACTTTCAAAGTGATTGGTTCATTTCTCTATTGAAGAGATTTATCTATTTAGGAAGATGCTTTGAACATGCTAAAGCAAGATCCGCAAAATGATATATGGAAGATACTAAAAATAAGTTATGATAGATTATTAGACATGGAAAATATGATCTTTCTACATATTGCTTGTTTTTTAAAGTGAAAGTTAAAAAGTGAGGTGATAGAAGTATTGAAAAATTGTGGTTTCTATGCAATATATGGTATATAATCTCTTATTGAAAAATCATTGGTTAGTTGTGATGATGCTGGGCATTTGGGGATGCATGATTTGCTTGAAGAAATGGGTAAGAACATTGTCATTCAAGAAAGTCCTAGCATTGCTAGCAAATGGAGTAGATTATGGTCTATTGAGGACATTGATAGAGTTTTTAGAAATACTATGGTAAGAATTTTTTTCATAGATGTGAAGTTAAATTATACCACACTTTTTATCATGTCTTGCATTATTACATCATTTTCAATATGAATCAATTCTAGATGTGGATCTTAATTTCCCATGGACATTTGAAGCATGATAGGGCCCTGAAGTTTTCTCAAGGATACACAATCTTCAATTACTCATTGTATTGAGTTATTGCCACCTTCCTCTTGTTCTCAACTTTCTTTTTCCTAGATTAAGAGTTCTTATATCGAGATATTGTCCTCTGAAGGCTCTACCTCTTGGAATCCCGCTAGATGAGCTTGTTCGCCTTGAAATGCAATATAGAAATATACATCTACTTTGGAATGGGACACAGGTAAGATGTTTCTATTGAGATTAGAGTATTTTTATTTGATGCATCATTGGTATAGTTCCATTTATACTGGCATGCTCCATGTCCTATGTCTTCCTGCCTTTATACTCTATTATTATACTTGTAGGAGAACATGGGACATTGTTTCACAAATTTCTTGTGTGTATATATAAAGCTAATATTTTTCTTTTCACTTTTTGATTATCAGGTGTTTGCAAAGTTAGTTTCCGCTGATTTGAGTTATTCTGACAATCTAATTAAAACTCCAAATTTTGATGGGATCCCAAATCTTGAAAAATTGTGTCAAAGAAGTTCCAAGAACCTCATTGAGGTTGATCCATCTATTGGAATACACAAAAATCTTATAGAAGTAAATTTGAACTCGTGTGGAAATCTTAGAAAGCTTCTGGGAAAATTGGAAATGTGTTCTCTAACGCAATTAAATCTTGAAGACTGCTCTAGTGTTACAAAGCTTCCTGAGTTTGGGAAAATTTTGGATTCTCTGGAATTTCTTACATTAGACTGCACTAGTATGGCAGAACTACCTCCATCATTTGGCTACTTGACTGGTCTTAAAACTTTGAATTTACATCACTACAAAAGACTTCTTTGCATTCCAAATAGTTTTGGATATTTGAAATCCTTTACAGAGCTCAGGATTTCTGGTTGCTGAAGACTTTTTAAGCTGGCATATTTGAATGAAAATGAGGCTTTGGAATGTGTTGATGTGGGTGAAACTTCTTTGATATGGAAGGCCAGCAACATCCCATACATGGATCTTACTCCTTCTATCTCAGGTCTTCACTTGTTGAGGTTCTTAGATTTGAGTGAATGAAATCTCAGGGATGAATCATTTCCTGAGGACCTTAGATGCTTGACATTTTTGGAATATTTAGATCTAAGTGACAACAATTTTGTGAACCTTCCTTCTGGATGTATTTCTATACTCTTGAATCTTAGAGAACTTGTCCTGGACAACCACAGAAGCCTCAGGTCATTTCCCAAGCTTCCACCAAATGTGGAAGTACGTTACAGCATTCAATTGCATTTCAATGGAACCCTCACCAGGTGAACATCAACAACAGATAATGGGTCTCTTGGAGGCCACAGTGGATTCCAAGGGTCGAAGTTATGTTCGTCTCTCTCCCTCTGTTTTTACTTATAAATGGTGGGGTTCAATTGACATGGGTGCTAATTAAAAGGATATTTATTGTGTAACTTTCTTCAAAATAAATTTCTCACAAAACTTATTTTTGGATTTAAAATACTAATTATATACATACTCATAAAATTTTAAATTTCATAACATAATGAATTATCGGCTGTTTCATCAATAAATTTGAAGCTGACTCAGATAGAAGGAAATGTAACTATATAGTTATATTAGTTCGTTTATTGTTTTTCAAATTTCGTCAGATTGTGTTTAAGATTTATGTGATAATTGTTTGTACTTCAAGAGTTGGATTAAAGAAAGTCACATTTAAAACAAAAGGGATCGATTAATGTAAGTGTCTTAAATCTTACACTAGTATTTATCAGTACCACTTCTGTATAAAATGTCTCAGCTTCTTGTTATTTAGTATCTATCACTATCGCTCTTGACATAATAGGTGAGAAAGGCAGGCCCGTTTAGCTTTGATGATGTGTTTCGTATTCCTGGAATTGAAATTCCACAATGGTTCCGCAAGACATCTTCAGAAGAATTATCCCCTAATGGCGAATCAATGATAGTGGACATACCTGACTTCTGTCATCAGAGCCAATGTTGGGCAATTGCAGTCTCCCTTGTCTTGGAATGCATGGATCATCAACCTGATATCGAAAATTATCTTTATTGCTATTCTGACTTAGACTGATGACCCCATCCCTTCAATTTTATCATCTAATGATTTTTTATTGCCGCCCTGGGTGCTGGTAACATGATCAAATCAAGCTTCCATTAAAATTTTATACCGAACTGCCAGTTTTATCCACAAATAAAGAAGAATGTAAAAGGCATGAAATAAAGAAGTGCGGGTACCTTGTGTTTTGTGGGGAAGACAATGAAGTTTGGCGATGCAGAATGCAAGATTTCCTAGGTTATGATGAAAATCAGTTTGGTGGAATAGATGCAACTTACTTCCTTTTATGCAAAAGCATATGATCCTGTAGGAAAACGCACAAAACTCTCTTTAATAGCTGCAGACGCCAAAGCGAAATCATCTAAAGCATAATGGTGGAGGTTGCTGGGTCTAATTCAAAGTTTAAATACATCATGAAAGATTTTTGGCAGACCTGTAAATTGATAGAGTGAATGTTCAGTTTGGTAGCTAAGCCAATAGAGCTGAGAGTGGTGAAGTGGTCGGCCGATATAGATGATTGTCACATGTCATTTAAGTTTGGCAACGATGGTCATTCGCTCACATGCATTAATGGCGAAGATCCACCATGTGAGAATTGGATGAGTGGCCGGCAACTATGAAGATCTGCATGACCGGTCAGACCAATAATGCTCAGCCCATGTATGATAGATTGAGTGAACCGGCACGACATCTAAGGAGATGACAAGGTATTGTCTTAAATCTTCATAACAAGTTTCTATATATTGCCTTTTTGCCTTCCTCTTATGAATTTGTATCCATTAAGACTCCATTTGTTTGTGTTGTTGAAAGACATTTTCCATAGTAAAATCATATTTGCTAAGTAAAGAAGTTCATATTTTCAACATTAGTGCAAAGAAAATAATTTTTTTAAATAAGATGTTATTTTTTACTATATTACTCCTATCTAACATTAAATAAATATAGTTTTTCTATTATCTAACTATTTTATAAATCAAGTAAATGAAATTATTTTTACAAAAAATATTTTCTTGTTGAAAGAGTGTCCGCCCCAAGAAATAAGGACTAATATAAGGAGTAGAGGTTGCAATGTAGTTCCTTGCCCATGCATGAGTCAATGAAGATTGTAATCCTTATGGACCGACAACATTAGCCTGATGGGACTTCCCCACAAGTATTCCTCTCTTCTCATGAACAACTCCACTCATTTACATGGATTAATCATAACAACGAAACGGAGGCGAAACGAACAATGGAGCGCGAGTTTCCTATTCTACTCAACTTCATAAAAAGAATAGGTAACCATATTATGTTTGATCTCTTTGCACGAGATTCTTTTTTTTTTAAACTAATGGTTGAATATGTTTTTCTTTTATTATATGAAAATGAATAAGAGTTTATTGAAGCTCTGGTGATGACCTTTTCATATTCTTCAAAATTGACACCGTTGTTTGAATCTTTGAAAAATTTTGTTTACATTATCAGTTCAACTTTTTTTCTTTTAGCTAGTACATTCAAATGATGTGGTTGAACTGAGTAATATTTATTTTAGACTGCTGTAGCATATTACTAGTTTGAATCATTCGTTTTCCTTTTAAAATTATGCTGTGTATGCTTAATTAAATGAATTTTTTGTTAACATTAGGTAGAGGTTCTTCAGGATCGTTTGTTAGAGCATAATTGATAAAAAAAAACTGGAAAGGAGGTGCTTAGATAACATGTTTATGTGAGTATAAATGGGGCGGAAGGAAATCATTAGCAATGCGATTTTTTTAATTTTTGGTTCATATACCTATGTGAAATTGAGTTTTTATTTGGAGAGGAAGAAAATTAGAAAAAGTCATATTAATTTTCTTAGTACTAATTCACTAGTTTGAAGTGCATTCTCAAAGTGATGATTAAACATGGACAAATATGCAGTGGATGATTAAATTTATATGTAGGACACCAGATTCTTAGTGATAATATGTAAGTGCAGTTTTTTTTTCTCTTGCAATTCTCAAAAAAGATATTTAGCAAATGAAATGAGCTAGAAGTAAATTGTTTCTGAATTATCGTACATTTGGCTGCAGGATAGGCATCTCCGGTGACTCATTTTACATCTATTTTCTCGTGGAAGTTCTTTAATCTATGTTTTGGTAAGTTCCGTACTTGTGCATATATTATATGCTTTGGTGCGTAAAGTTACATAGAATGAGATAACCAAATGGTAAAAAACTTTACAAATGAAAATGGCGAGAGATTTTGATTGCACTCATAGCCTCTATCTATTTAACTAAAAATATATTTTGTAATAATATAATTATAAAATGTTAAAATAGTGAAAATTATTCTATTTATTTAATATTAAATATAGAAAATGTAATAGAAAATATTATTATTTATTTCAGAAAAGGTGTTTTTTTCCCAATATCATGATATTAGGTACAATAATTTTTTTAATTAAAATATATAAATGATATATTATTTTTTTTTTTATATTTAAACAAACGAGATTTTTTAATAGAAATATATACTGACAAAACAAATGAAACAGTAGTTTGTCATTGATTTAATGACAGAATTCCTTTCACTATATATCTTGAATATCTTGAACTGAAGCTTTTAAAATTCCTGTGATTTTTTATTATTGAAGTTAGTCTATTCTCAATTTGAAACCATCTAATATTTATTACTGATATTTCTCAATCAAGTTTTATATATCTGATCAGTGGCATTTAATTTTTCTTCTCCCATATTTATTCTTTTCAGGGTTCCATGCCTACCAATTGGCAATTATTGCCTCTATGTAAAATGCTTTAGAACTCTAAAGTGTGTTATAATTCTAACAAGAAGATTTTTATTATGTTTGGTTCGTGGAATATTTTTTACATTTTCGAGAATGTTTTATTTAAGGAAATATCACATTTTTATATTTGATTCAAGGTCTAAAAAAAAAAAATCTAGGAATGATACATTCCCAAGAATCATTTTGACCCAACATCCTCTCAAAATATTCTCATGGGGAAAGGTGAGTATCTCAGATCTCATGAAATAAAAATATGATATTAAAATATTTATAGAAAAATCTATAGTGAACCAAATATAAGAATATTACATTCTCATTAATTAAATTTTCAGAAATCACATTCCCGAAAATATATACTTTTCTAGCAATATAAGATCCTGTGAATTAAACGCCATCAGTATCAACACTTTCCTTTCTCTCAAGCTATTGCATTAATTTTAACAAGTTCAATTATGGCTTTGATTATGGCCAAATTCTATCCCTTTGTTTAGTATAATCAAAAATAGAATTTCATTTCATTTCATTTTCAAATGAATTTCTTTTTAATTTGGTGTTTAGGTTTAAATAAAAAGAAATTTTATTTCTTTTCATTTCATTTGTAATTTCTATTTTAATTAAATTTTTACCATTATGAAACTCATCCATAAAGATTTCATTAGAATTCATTTCATTTGATATAAAAATATATTATATAAATAATTTACCCTTTCTCTAACATTGTATTTATTATTATATTATCAAAATCTATTTTTTAATTGATTTTTATGCATTTTTCAATATAATACAAATAAAATAATTTGTTTACAAATGAATTGAAATAATTATTTTTAACAAAATTATTAAATAATAAAATTAATTATAAAAAGAGTATATGTCAAACAAGTAACCAACTGAGAATTCCTGGTATGATGTAGATTTTAGGGGGACGATGCCTTTTTTATCCTTTTTTCTTCTTTGTTTTTTTGGTTTGATAGAAGGTGCCAACTTCTATTTGTGAATAATTGAATTACATGTTGATGAAGGCTACAAAGAAGAAAAAGATGCCGAATTTTGTGATTTGATATTGGATTGAATTTGGTCAGTTTAAACCCACTTTTAAATACGCTTAATTTCATAGAGTTCAATGAGATGTGCGGGACGGATGAGTGAACCAATCCCTTTTTATCTTTCCTTTGGAAAATGTTAACAAGAATTTCGAAATTGTTGTTAAGTATTAAATGCATATATTCAATTAATAAAATTAAATGCTTCATTTTTATTTGCAATAATATAATAAATAATAATATATTTAATAATAAAAAATATTTAATATTTTATTTCTATTTTTAGTTGAAAAATATATTTAATGCTTAACAATAATCAGAATTATTATTAAGCATTTGTCCTTTTCCTTTTGCCTTTTAAGTTTTTTTTTTTCGAATATTTGAGTCAAAAAAAATTTTAAATGTTTTAAAATTTGATTTACATTAGTTAATTGGATTTGGCAATTGAGTCAGAGGGGAACGGATTTTATTTGTTTTTAAACACAATACGTTGCCTTTAAATGCAGTAAGCTATAGGCTTCTAACTTTCTTCTAAAAAAAAAATTTACATAATACAGGAAGGCATGGTTCAAGAGCTTTGAAATTTAAAAGCGAATGACTACAATACCCTAAAACTGTTTCTAGGTAACTCACCCTAGATATATTAACAAATGAAATTCTAACATTTGTCTTATTACCAATTGCTTTTATGCCATGACCGATTTTGTTAAGTAGTCCCCCAACTCTTATTATTTTTATTTGCTACCCAAATGTTCCAACAAGAAAGATCAATCGTTCAGATTTCAAATTCATCGAAAAAGTCTCGTCTCATGTCAGCGCCTTTCTGGGAAGAGTTTGAATAAAATTTGGACTATTCACATCAGCAGAAGTTTTATGCTTCATATTGCAATAATTTTTTTTTAAATTCCACACTAAAGTAAATTTACAAAGTAATGATCAAAGATATTGGATGAAATAATTGTACAGTAAAATTATATAATAAATTAAACAACAAATTAACAGAAGGGAGGAGCTCAATTTAGATAATTTGATAGTTTAAAATAGTGTGATTTCGCATAAAATTCTAGATAGGAATCAATCTATTCCTAGTAATTTAATTTACAACTCATTTAAAATATTTATCTTCTTTTTATCTATCTGAATGTATATTTTTTCTATTTTTTATCTGCCATATTATTTACAATTTAAGCACAATATTATTGAGTAATAAAGTATAATACAATATATTTTCCTTTTATCATAAAAATATTTTAAATAAATTAAAGATCTAACTTAATTGAATTTATGTATTTAATTTTTATCAATATTTTTTACGGTTTTATGTTGAATAATTAATATCCTCTTTCTCTTTTTTGTTATCATCATCATCACTATGTTCTATGTAACTTTCTTCTAAACAATTAATGTACTCTTTTTTTTCTTTTATTAACATTATTACCATTAAAAATTTTTATTTTAAAAATAAATATGTCTAATTAATATGCCTATAATTATGATTGCAAATTTTTATTATGCAACATATTATACTAAAAATACTCTTTTATTTGAACATAAATAATTCATATTTCATTATATTATATAGTGACTCAAGAGCACTAAAAAATTAAAATTTTTGTTGAATTTAATTTCTAAATTAGATCCTTATAATAATAATAATTTTTTCTATGAGCAAATATTAATTCTATAAAATGTGATTTAAGTGATTTATAATTATATTTTTTCATCATATACATATTTTTCATAAAATATTAAATTAATAAAATCATATATATAATTATTATATGATGCCTTTTTGTATTCATTAAAAGAAGCTTCTTTAAATTAATTATTCTTTCAATATAATTCACAAATAATTAATAAGGAAAAAACGAGGAGAATTTTTATTTGATTGATTTCTGTTTACTCTTTGTTATAATTTTTATATTGGATATTTTTATTCAGTTAAAGATTTAAATTGTAAAAGAACTTATATTTAATAAAATAATAATTTATAAATCTAAATATGTTTTTATAATATAAATATCAAGAGTTAAATTTGAACATTTGTATAACTTTTTTATTTATAATATGACATTCATATAAATCTTTTATATAAATAATCTTTAATTTAAATAAAAGTTAATTTGGAATCCGTTCGTTGCATCTGGTTGGTTGAATTGGAAGAGTTGGAGACATAAGCCAAGGAAGAGTGAAAGGAGATCAGTAGGCTTAGAATTTGCGCCTCGTGAGATGCACACAATTTTTTTATGTGATTTTTCAAATTATATAGAAAAAATTAAAATTTATGTTACGAAAGGAAATTCTAGATTACTTCAAATTTGTAAATAAGACAATTATTTATTCACATAATTACTTTTATTAATTTTACTAGTCAATTTATAAATTAATAAAAATTTAAATTTTATTTATCATCTGCATAAATTAATTTTATATAAATATCTAACGATATATTGTTATATCAATAAAAATTGTTAAAAATTATTATGACATAGCGCATTGAATTTATACTCAATTAATTATTTAGTATTAATTAAATTAAGAGAAAAAATATTATCAATTACAACGTTTTAAAATGATGGAGCCATTTTAAAACTTTGTAATTGATTTTTTAATAGCAATGAAGAGCATTAAACTTTACTTCAACTTGATTTTTTCCATTTTTAATTCTTTTTATTTACGTTAATTTTTTTATATTTTTAAATTATATATATTATAAATTTTTAATTAAATTACATACAATGCAAATTTTTTATTATATTTTTTTACTTGTATTTATTTAATGAATTAACTGAATAAGTAAATTATTATTAAAATCAATAATCAATTTTTATTAAAATATTAAAATTAATATTAGATTTATGAGTTATATATGTTTATAAATTAATTGCAAAATTATTAATTTTATGGATGTATAACACACATTAATTTTTGAAGGAAAAAACTTCTTGTTAGACATATTTTCATAAATTAAACATTTCCAACAATAAAGAATAAAAATTAACTCAGTTTCTTTTTTGTCACATGAATGTTTCTTCTGGTAGGGGAAAAAATATTTCAAAATACAATTCCAAACTCATGAAATAAACGAAAGATAATTTCATTATAAAATAATCATTTTCACTATTGACTATAACTAGAGGCACAAATGGGCTGGACCAAGTTAGGATTTGTCTTAAATAGGTTAGGCCTGTATTACAAAATATTGACTCGAACCTGACTTATTAGTCTATATAAAGCTTTATTTCAGGCTCGAGCTTGGCCTATTTTAAAAACTTGACTTGGCTTGTTAGACTATTTAAAAGCCTGTTTTAAATACAAGCTTTTAAATAGGCTAACAACTTAAGACTTAAAAGGCTTATTATAAAAAGACCTTAAATAAGCTAATAACTTATATAAAATTATATCAATATATTCTTAAAATACTCCTAATAATACTAAAATTAATTTAAAATGTTATATAAGAACTAATTAATAAAGAAATAAATCCATATACTTTTAACATAAAATTACTAATTTAAATATTCAATATTTAATTAAAAGTAAAATAACATTAAATTGTTATAACATTAAAGATTAACAACAAAGGTAAATTAATTCACCATAAATTATATAACAAACATTCAAAATATTTAATCTATAT
The DNA here is from genome assembly GCA_020226215.1 of Sindora glabra. Classification (NCBI taxonomy): domain Eukaryota; kingdom Viridiplantae; phylum Streptophyta; class Magnoliopsida; order Fabales; family Fabaceae; genus Sindora; species Sindora glabra. The sequence continues at coordinate 24,056,407 of CM035230.1, read as the reverse complement.
AATGGACTTTAAAATAAAAGTTTATATGTCATTACTTTTATAGTAAATAAATTTAAGTAAAAAATATTAAATAGGTCGGCCCGATAGGCCTGTAGGTTAAACTTAAAATAAAAAAGTTTGGCCTGTTTAATTAAAAAGGCTTTTATACTGGCCTTAACCTGACTCATTTAGTTAAATAGGTCGAGTTGAGTTATGCCTTGATTAGGTCGGGCCATAGGCCCTCGATAGGCCGCCCGACCCATTTGCACCCTTAACTATAACCTAATAGTTAAAGTGAATGGTCTCTTAACAAAATGTTCTAAAATGGGTCTAACATTAGTATTTTTATAAAATTAAGTAGAAGCTTCTATATTTTGAACCTAGAAAAGATGTCTGTGTAATTTTGACTAAATCAAAGGAAAGTTGTATGACTTGTTTAAAATAAAAATTCTCCAACAAACTAATAATTTAATGAAATAAAATGTCATTTTAAATAGCTTTCTTGTAAATGGGATGTTTATTATCCATAATTTGTGATTACAATTGCCTTTTTATATGACTAATAACTATGCTAGGTGAATTTTACAATGGTTAAAGAATTTCAAAATTTAGAATAACATGATAATTTCATAAATCGTTAAATTAAAATTATTCAATCACATCTATTAAAAATTATATATATATGATTTGGTAAAATACTTTTATACTTATGTGCTGCATTTAATCATATTATATAATATGATTTTATAACTACCTAATTAAATTTTATAATTATCATTATTAATTTTTTTATTTTTGTTATAGTTATTCATTCTCTCTTCACATATAACAATAAAATAAATGGTGAAAAGAAATAATATGACTAAAAATAAAGTATATATTTGATATTATTTAAGTAAAATTTAACAATCAATTTTAATATTTTTATTTATTTTAATATTATAAATAAATAAAGGGATAAATAATTATAATAAAAATAAAAAATTAGCAGTACTAGTCATAAAATTTGAAAGATTTAATAATCATCACTTTTATAAATAAAAAAATTAAATACTATGTTTAATTGAAATTTTATATTAAATTACTTTTATTATTTTCATTTATCTAATTTAAATTATCTATGTTGCAACTAAGTAAAAAGAAATTTATTGAAACAAGAAATTATTCACAAAAAAATAATAAATTGAATTTTATTTAGCGGGTTATTTTACAATTTTGCCGTTTTGTTCTCTTATCAAGTGAAAGCATAATGTTCGCACGTGCTCCCGTATCAGGTGAATATTACTGACCTTTTATTTTCACTTTTGGTTGCAGCACCATTTATCTAACGGTAAGTATAGCTCCGCCAAAACAGAGGAATTTATCCCAAATCCGTAACAGGGAATTATAGCCTGGCCCACTTAAAAAGAAACAAATAGAATTAGTATTATATAAAATTTGTATTAATTTGTTAGAATAATAATTAATTTTGGGTTAGTTTAATTTTTTATCATAATTAGTAATAAATAATTATTAATTTATTATCTATGTTTAATTAATTATTAAATAAAATAATTTACATATTATTAATCAATAATATTTGAATAATAATATCTAAAAATAATATAATTAACCTCGGAAGTGTAATTTTTATAGTCTTGATCTATTTAATAGGAACGCGGTGTCTAAGATAATTCGTGCATATTTCTTTTTATGAATTGTGTGTAGCTCAATTTTCCAGTCAGGTCAAAAGGAGTCATTTAGATACGATTTAAAATTTTTACCAAAAATACCTTACAGTGCATCTAAAAGGATCATATTAGCAGTCAATGGGATTTTTTGTTTTTATATTTGTACGCTTGACTTCAAACTCTATTTACAATTCCATAGGGAATTATATAAAATTTGTATTAATTATATAAATTCAATTTATATAAAATTTGTATTATATAAAATTAGTATTAATTTTATATAATACAAATCCCAGATCAGTCAGCGAGCCGAGCTTGTATGAAAGCCGGTCTGCTTGAATCATGGTGAATCAGTCTGTTTTATTTTATTAAATATAATTATTTTATTAATTATATAACAAATAGAATTAGTATTATATAAAATTTGTATAAAATAAATATTAAATATTACATCATAGATATAAATTACATATATAATCATGCATATAATTATAATATAAATTTAATTTTGAATATAATTATATTTATTATATATATCTATTTTATTATTTTATTTATCATTTTATATTTAATATATCTATTATTTATTAAATTAATATACAATAATAAAAATAAAAAATTATGTAATTCTTATCTAAGTTAATAAAATTAATTAACTAATATTTTCTCTTCTTTAAAATTATATCTTGTTTTAATTATATTAAGATAATTAAGATGTATATATAAAAGATAAAGGACATCTAATTTTTTATTTTTTATTAAATTAAATTTTTTTAAAAAATTATGATAAAAAATATTAAAATTATAATCTAAAAATAATTAAATTTTATCAATATTTTATATTTTTTAATATCAATTTTGAAGGGTATTCTAGTTATTTTGACAATAATTAAAAAATTCAAAGTTAAGTCAAATAAAATACAAGAACTTAATTTTTGAAAAATATTAATTTTTTGGTATTAATGAAATAATTTTAAGTATTTCTCAAAAAATTCACAAAGAAATATACTTCTAATAAAATTCAACTTAAAAAATTACTTTGCATATGAATAAAATAACTTCTAATAGTCTAATACTGCAAAAAATTCTTTTTGTGTATTGTTTGTCTCATTTGACTCGTGAAATTTGCATCCGTTATATATTCTTAAATAAATCTAATTCTGAATCCGATATTTTTATAATTATATTTTCTATTTTAATTGCGAGTTTGCAATTTCTTCTTAAATTTTTTTTATGTTATATATGATTGGAGGAGTCAAGCTTTGCTTATAGAGTATATCTAATCTAGTTTGATCGTATTCCGATGTAAATTTGGGTTTATCTGCCCTTATGAACGGTAAACGATATTACTTCATAAATATAAATATATATATTTGCTAGTCTATCCTTGAGGGGTACCTTCCTTTTGTCAGGTTTCATGTTACTTTCGATTGGTAATTACCGCTTCTTTTAAGTAGGGGTACAAATTAGTTAGGTTGAGTTAGGTTTTACTTTAAATAGATTGGGCTTGTATTATAAAATATTAATCTGAGTCTAATCTATTAATCTATATAAAGTTTTATTTTAAGTTTGAACCTAATATGTTTTAAAAGTTTAGCCTAACCTGTTAACATATTTAAAAGCCTATTTTAAAATACAAATTTTTAAAGATACCAACAACTTAAGACTTAAAATGTCTATTATAAAAAGGTCTTAAATAAGTTAATAACTTATATAAATTTGTATTAATATATTTTTAAAATGACCCTAATAATACTAAAATTAATATAAAATTTTATACAAGAATTAATTAATAAAGAAATAAATCTATATATTCATAACATAAAATTACTAATTTAAATATTCAATATTTAATTAAAAGTAAAATAATATCAAGTTGTCATAACATCAAAAGTTAACAATAAAGGTAAATTAGTTCATCATAAATTATATAATATTTAAAATATTTAATCTATATAATGGGCCTAAAAAAAAATTATATGTCATTGCCTTTATAGTAAATAAATTTAATAAAAAAATATTAAATAGGCTGGCTTAATAGGCTTATAAGCTAGGTTTAAAATAAAAAAGCCTAACCTATTTAATTAAAAAAATTTCTATATAGATCTTAATCTGATTCATTTAATTAAATAAGTCAAGTCAAATTAAACCAAAATTAGATTAGGTTATAAGTTCCTGATAGGCCATCTAATCTATTTGCACTCTTAGGCTACGATGGTGTTGAAAGCTGGTGCTTTTACCGTGCAAGTTTTTGTCATTTTACATTCTTGACCTCGCGGGAATCAGAAACTCCGAACCCAGGCTGTTAGTTTCATCCCCTTCTTGGCCTGGCATATGTCTGATTGTCTATACATCCATGTACTATTTGTGTCCTCGTGTTCAGAAAGCTAATTAATATTTTCCAAAATTTTATTTTATTGAATGTAACATCCATTTTAGATCTCGTACTAACGTTGTCTCTCAATTAATACTATTTAGACGTTTTTGTAGGGCTGTATCGATTAATACTATAACAACCAGTTGAGATTATATTTAAAAAGGTACAACGTTAATTTTAATGATTTTTAGATGTGGTAGTAGTTATTGGGTAACATTACGAGAAATTTCACCTTTTAACAAATTGAATATTTTTCTTATTAAATTATATTTAATGTATTAAAATTTTTATTTTTTATTTTTTATTTTAATTTATTTATTTTGAAATTAGAAAATAATTTAATAATTAAATACCTACTCATAATATTATTCAATTTCATTTAATAAAAAGTTATAGCTAGTTTAGGCATCATCTTTAAAATTTGATCAAATTAGTCATTTGAATGGATGAAGTAGTCAAATAATCAATCTGACTAGAGTTATTAAATCGGAATTGCAATTGAATTGGGGTGAACTACTATAAATCAACATAGATAGAAGTTAGAGTAATGAAAAGGGTATAACTCATTTGAACTTTAGTTAATTGGGCCTTTGAATAAAAATGCTTATAAATGAAAACAAAATAATCAAAGGTCATTGCTAGGGATAAATAAAAATCAAGTCAAATAGCCCAAGCTCAAAATATGAACTTATTCAACTTTAAATGAGTAGCACATTATATAATCTAAGTTCTAATTAAACTTAAAGTATTCAAACTCAAACATAAATCTAAATTACAAAACCCAAACTATCTTAATTAAGCTTGACTTCTTGTTTAATATATATTATTTATATTTATTTATGCCTTAATAATATAAATTTTATATATTATATTATTTATATCTTATATTTATATTAATTAAATATAATATAAAAATATATTTTATAACAAAACTTGTTTAGATTTATGAATAATTAGAGTTGAATAATTAAAAACTCAAATTTAACTCATTTAAAATTTAACTAAAATTAAACTTTTTGTGGGTCAATTTCAAACTACTTACAAGTAACTTTGTGCATTTTACACTTCTAGTCACCACACTAAGAAAGTAGGAAAGAAAGAAAAAAATGAAAATGAAGAAACAAAAAAATGAAAAAAATACAATTTAATTTGTAAAAATTTACATTTTATAATATATATATATAATCAATTTGACTAATGAATAAATTTTTTTCGACTCAATAAAATTTTAAAAATTACAAGTATAGTTTTTTATTCATACTTATATTAATTAATCCTCAAATGCATGTGCATGTAGGGGATTGCTTTGTTAGAATTATTTTAAATTGAACCCAATAATTTAGTAATTAAATTTAAAATGCTAAAGTGTCATAACCTAAATAAAGTGACAATTATGTTTGGCTTATGTGGCATTTGAGGTTGAATTAAGATAATAAGTAGATTTTGATGATAGATTGATCGACTTACTACTAATTACAGTTTTATTTAAATAAAATCACTACTTCTAAAACCTAAGTTAACTGCACACTCCCCATCATTTGTGGTCCTTTTTCTAAAATTAATTGACAATGTTGGTTGAAAAAAAGAGTGCATTATCTGGTTGTATTTTGGTGCAAACCAAAAAGGCAGTGTTGGATTCAAATGGTTTGTAGCAGTGATTGTGATCAAGTTATCTAGATTTCTTCATTTTAACTAAATCAATTGGAAGTTTAGGTATTTTACATAATCCACTTACTGAATTTTTATCTACAAACAACTTATGTCACTACAGCAAAAAAGACTTTTAGCGGCGACATTTGTCGTCGCTAAAAAGTTTTCGATCGTCGCAAAAGAAAAAGTCGTCGTTAAAAATGTCGTCGGTGTAGGTTCGTGCCTGAAGAGATCTAATTGTCGTCGTTAAAAGATAGACCTTTTGTGACGACAAAGTCGTTGCAAAAAATAATTTCAAATTTAAAAAAATGAAATTTAATTTTTAGCGGCGACAATAGTCGTCGCTATAGGTCAGAAGTCGTCGCTGAAGATAGGACTTTCAGCGATGACAATAGTCGTCGCTGAAGGTCAGGCTTTCAGCGACGACAATTGTCGTCGCTGAAGGTCAGGCTTTCAGCGGCGGCTATTGTCGTCGCTGAAGATTAGCCTTTAAGCGATGACAATAGTCATCGCTGAAAGTCTCATCTTCAACGACGACTTCTAACCTATAGCGACGACATTTGTCGCCGCTAAAAGTTTTTTAATTTTTTTTAAAAAAATTTAAAATCAAATTATCGTATATTTCAAATGATATATTCTTTATTTTAATTTACTTGACCCGTTTAATAATTTTTTAAAATTTAATTTAATTTATTTTAATATAAATTATACAATTATAATATATCAGTAGTATTATTAATAATGTTTAACAATTTAATCCAACATAAAAAATTAATACTCATAAAGCAATGGTAAAAATAATATTTATATAAATAAACTAATATATATACATCATTTATGTAAATGTGCACATATAAAAAATATAAAAATACATAAACAAAATATACTATGGGGAAGTAGGGAGGTGCAAAATCACAGTGCATCGTGATCGTCGTCGTCGTCGTCATCATCATCATCATCATCATCCTGACTACGAGGATGATAAAATGACGGTGGCGGCTGAGCGGTAGGTGCAGGCGCAAATCTACTCGGCCCAGGCGGTGTAGCAGCAGCAAATGGAGGCGGCGGTAGGACGATACCCTGCTGTCTAAGGATCGAGGTCATCTCAGCAAGATAAGTCCCAAACTGCTGCTGCATCTGCTGCTGCTACTGCATCATCTCCTGGTGCTGTATAATCTGCTGTTGCTGCTAATCAAGTCGCTGCTGCTGCTGCTGAATCAATAGCTGGCTCTGCTCAACCTGCTCCCGACTCTGGTGTAACTACTCCTGCAACTCACCGACCTGAGACACGGTTTGTGAGCTCGTCGCCGTGCTAGAAGTCCCCATCGAACGATAAGTCTGACCAGCAAATACACGCCCAACAGCCTTCCTGTACCCTCGACGAGTGCCAAGTACCTCATCGGCGATGGCAGCCTCATCTAACTGTACAGGAGTCGTAGGCAGGCTAGTGGATGATACACTAGACTGTACATGCTCAGTCATGAGCTCAGTCATCCTCGCCTTAAATTATTAAAAAAAAGTAATAAGAAATCTATCTTAGAAGATATATTTGTAAAATTTTATTTAAAATATGAAATTCAAACAACTTACATGTTGCCCCTGAGGGATCGGATGCACCCACTCCTCCGACCTATATGTGTGTCAGTCCCTAAAGTTATCGGGCACCGACTGCAGCTCACCAGTATCTCTATTTCTCTGTTCAATTTTTGCAACAAAAAAAAGGATGAAGGGTAGTAATGCTATTTAACAAATGGATATATTTAAAAAAGATAGAAAAAATTTAAATTACCTTATCAAAGCGATGTGCAGCAATAGACTTTGACCCATGCCAGTCATTCACAACCTTCTGTGCTCTATTATTTGTATTTCTTGCAGACAACTCCTGCAAATTAAGAGAAAAAAGTTAAATTTTAATGTTCACAATCTACTAATTATGAAATACTGACATAATACCATAAAATATCATACTCACCCTGTACTCGTCACTATCAAAGAAGTCCACACACCTCTGCCATGTCTGCGGTGAGACAAACCGAGGCATACAACGTCGAGCTCGATCCAAGTCATACTCCTCGTATCGATCACCTCCATGCTCTAAGAAATACTTATTCAACCTGTACTTCCAATCTCGGTATAGGTCAGCAGTAGTCCGCATCAAACCAGAGAGTGCTCTATCCCGATCACCCTCGGAGATGCCCTGGAACTCGAAATGGGACTGCATTATAAGACATTTAATAAATTTATAAGTCATATATTTAGAAATTTCAATCTCAAAGACATTAATTCAAAAGGAAATGGATACTTACGCAAACCTCCTGCATAACTCTATCTCGAATCTCCTGAGGTACAACCCGCCATGACTTATAATAGGGCGGCACGTGGGCGCGGATCATGCTGCCAGTATCACGAGGGAGATGACTGGCATTCTTACCAACCGCATGCCATGTACCAGTCGTATCAAACTGTACAGGCACCGGTCTGCCTCCACCCCTGTCAATCTTCTCATGCAGTCTTAGGGACCTATTCGGCCCCCTCTTCTTAGCAGGTGCTACTTTATTTAATAAAGAAAAATATTAACAAAATAAACATAATATTTAATCAAGCTTAGATATGCATAGTTAATAACAAATACCTGAGCCCTCACACTGAGATGGAATACGGCTGGGTCGCTCCGGTGGGTCGCCTCCAGCGTCACCTCAGTGGTATCGTGCCTTAACATCCGCCATGACTAAAATAATACACATCATATAAGTAATTAAAAAGAACTCAATGTCCAGTTGAAGGATAAAATGGTTCAATCTCTTACAATCACATTTATTATTTTAATAATCATGCTTACACAATTATGAGTTGTAGTTGTAGTTTGAATATGTTATTTTTTCCCTAGTCAGAATCAGTGTCAGTGAACCTAACAGACTGATGGTCATCGAATTCTCTTTCATTATTAGATTGTGTGGGCTCCCCATCCATATAATCATCAATTGTTTCGTCTTCAAGGCTCTCATCATCATCGATGAAGGTGTCTTCTCCATGAGCACCAGGTCCAACATTCCTATGTGTTGGAACGATTGAAGGATTATTTCTTTCATTACCTAGATGTACTAGATCGAAATCTCCCAGATCAACTGTGAGGTTGAAGTTGGACGAGTTACTATCCTGCAGAAATAACAGGTCTTGTGCATTATCTTCATCACTGGGTAGATCCCATATATCGCGATGCACCATATTATGGACGACCCTCCAATTTGATCCATTAAGGAGATCCTCAATGTAAAACACTTGTTTTGCTTGAGTAGCAAGTATGTAAGGATCATCCTTGTACCATTGTCCGTTGATGGAGATACTTGTGATATTCTTGTTAGTATAAAGTTTCTTCTTTGTAGGATTAGTGTCATACCACTTGCATTTAAATAAAGTCACATTGTACTTATTTAAATAGGTCAACTCAATTATTTCTTCCAGTACACCATAAAACATGTTGCCATCAATCCCCGGAACAGAAATGCCACTATTTTGCGTTTTATGCTTCTCATCCCGAGCTTTGGCTACAAAACGTACTCCATTCACAATACACGCAGAGTATACCATGTTAGTGAAACTGGGACCGGATGCTAATGACAATAACTCTTCGGTGGCCTCTGGGGAACCGTTCCTATGTAAATAGTACATCTACAAAAGTAGCAATTATTCCAAGAATTAAATTAAAATATCAACAAGAGAAATGAACAATATTTAAGATATCCGTTCAATGGATTTGGGAAGAAAAAAATCCTTACCTTCGAGTAAAACCAGGAGGGGAATTTGGTTCTCTGTAAGCTATCAATATCTTCAGCACCACTTTGTTCGAGTTCCAATCAATGCTCACTGTAGAACATAACAATCTTAGTCTATTGTAATCACAAAAGGGAGAAGAACATAACTGAAGTTTAAGATACTCACTGGAGATATTTTTCAATCTCAGTACAATTATTTAAGATGTACTATACTGCAATATCCCGATCCTTCCTATCGAAATGAGAAATTGTCTTCTTCCCTATCGATCGACATTGGGACTGGAACATCGACAATGTCCTTCTTGTTTGACTAGGTGTTGCATCTTGATTTCTATCAGAGCGGTTGAATCTAGTTTCCACTCCTTCCAAATACATGGAGAAAAATGTTAACGCCTCATCAACAATATATCCTTCTGCAATTGAACCCTCCGGTCGAGCACGATTTTGAATGTAATCCTTTAACTTTTTTATATACCTCTCATATGGGTACATCCACCGAAAATGAACGGGTCCTCCTTCTAATGCTTCGTCTGGCAGATGCATCACCAAGTGAACCATTATGTTAAAAAATGCTGGGGGGTATATCCTCTCAAGTTGGCACAAAATTATGATAATGTCTTGTTTGGCTTGCAGAATATCCTCCCTGTTAAGAGTTCTAGCACATATTTGACTAAAGAAATTGCATAACTCGACAAATGGATATGATAATTCCTTTGGCAAAAAAGCCCGGACACCTGGTCCTAACAGTCTTTGCATAATAACATGACAATCATGTGATTTCAACCCCTTTAACTTTAGGTCACGATCTATGACATTCTTACTAAGACTCCCAGCAAAGCCATCTAGAAATTTCACGTTCTTTATATACTGGCAAAATCGTTTTCGCTCTTCTTGGTTAAGCGTATATCCAGCATGTGGCTTGAAAAGTTGACCCCTCTGCTTATACAGATGCAAGTTAGGCCTTATCTTCATGTCTGTCAAATCTCGTCTTGCATTGTCTGTATCCTTTGTTTTGTGCTCAATCTCCAATAATGTACCCAAGATGCTATCGCATACATTTTTCTTGACATGCATGACATCAATGTTATGCCTTAAGTTCATTGTTGGCCAATAAAGAAGATTAAAAAATATACTTCTTTTGCTCCAATTAAGTTCGTCGACACCTCTCTTTCACTTTACACCACCAAATTCAGCATGTTTTCCTGGAAGTCTCTGTGGCACTTTGGCCAACTGTTCCATGATAACATTATTGGTAAGAGGTCAAGGAGGGGGTCTCCTCTCCGACCTTCCATTGAATTCCTTCATATTTCTCCATGTGTGACTTCTTGGAAGCCAATGACGATGACCCACGTAAGCTATTTTTCCTCTAACTTGAATCGACGGAGTATCCGAATTACATATAGGACATGCTTTGTATCCTTGCCCGCTCCATCCGGATAGACTACTTCGAGCAGGAAAATCATTAATAGTCCAGAGCAATGCTGCCCGCATATTGAACACCATATTTGTATTTGCATCTCGAGTTTCAACTCCTCTCTCCCAGAGATCCCTCAACTCTTCTACGACCGGCTGTAAGAACACATCGATATCTTTACCTGGCGATTGCGGCCCTGGGATTAATAGGGTCAACATGAAAAAAGATTGGTTCATGCATATCCATGGTGGCAAGTTGTAAGTAGTCATAACCACTGGCCACATGCTATAAGATAGGTTCCTATCACCAAAAGGATTAAATCCTTCTGCACTTAAACCCAACCTGACGTTTCATGGGTCAGCGGAGAAATTAGGATACCTCTTATCAAACTCCTGCCAAGCTTTTCCATCCACGGGATGTCGCATTACTCCATCTTCTTTTGATTTTCCAGTGTGATGCCATATCATGTTTTTTACAGCATGTCTTGACCGATATAGACGCTGTAGTCGAGGAGTTAAAGGAAAATATCAAACCACTTTTTGGGGCACCTTCTTTCCTTTTGTAGTTTTATTTACCCATCAACTCTCCCCACAAATTGGATAATTATCTTTAGAAGCATGATCTTTCCAAAAAAGTGCGCAATCATGTTTGTATACATGGATTGATTCATACCCCAACCCCAACTTTTTGAGCCATTTCCTTGCACCATAGTATGAATCAGGCAATTTATTATCGTTTGGAAGTGTCTCTTTTAATAATCGAAGAAGAGCATCAAATGATTTGTTTGTCCACTTATGTAGAACCTTCAAATGCATAAGTTTGACCAAGAAGTTCAATGCTGAAAATGTTGTGCAACCTGGATACAACTCTATTTCTACTTGCTCGAATAGGTTATCACAGTTACTATATTTTGTTCCAATGTCTTCGTCAGCCGCATTCTCACACCTGTACTCGTCATTGTGAAAATCAACTTCAGTTGCCTCAAGGCCAATGAAATCATGTATAATATTTGCCAGCTCATCTCTATTGTTAGGAGATATCCCACTAGTTTCTCTAGAAGTCGAAACATCTGCTTCACCGTGATATACCCAATTTATGTATAATGGATGAAATCCATTATCTATAATATGCGCCTCCAATGTTAGTAATGGCTGGAATATTAAATTCACACACTTTTTGCATGGACATCTTACCATACCCCTTTCATTGGCAAAGTTTTTGGCTCTTTGAACAAATCTTACTGCACCATTCCAATACTCATCCGACAATCAATTGGGTAGATGTATCCAACTTTTATCGATAGACATTGTATCACTGAACAGGAAGGAAATTGCTGTAGGTGAAATAAAGTATGTTGATTAATATTTGACAGTCACCCTAAATGCACCGTATCACTCCAATTTTAAAGGGTAGGATCCTATCCCATTCGAGATATTTCTATAGTTATTATTTTTTTCAATTTATCCACACTCATCGATTGACTTGTGCAGAAATTTCGGCAGCATCTCCCTATGGTTCTCCAAGTGCCTAAACTATACACGTGTATAGTTTATACCCGGAGAACAGTTAGGATGCTAAGATATTTCTACAATATCAAACAAGAGCCCGATAAATTAAACTGTCCAACTTTTCAGGATAATTCAAGGGTTAATTGATGTTCAGAAAACATCCAACCCTTGAACAAGTCTAAGCTTATAATTTAAATGCAAATGCAGTTCTATTTGGAATTATTGTAAAAATATATTTACAATAATTAAAATTAACAATACAACATTTTATGAGTATCGTTGTTTAAGTGTCAGTACTGTTATTTACGTAACTTATTATGTAGATTATTGATTTTTCTAAATATTCATAACAACCGTTATGTTTCACAATAAGCTTGTGGGAATTCAAAAGTATCATCTACTTTACTATATTAATAAGGTGCACAATTCAGCTTCTTTATAGAGAGGTGTATACTATGAATACGGACTTCCTAGTTGTAAATTTAAGTAAGTTTAGTTTTATAAAGTGTATATTATTGATAAGATGCACAATTTAGCTTCTTTATTTAAGTAAATGTTATTTTATCCAAGAGGGGGGTGATTTTCATGCGAACTTCCTAGTGTTTTGAAAATTTTAATTTTTATGTAATGCAAATATCATAATTTGGATTGTTAAGGTTTTATTTTTATGTAGTCTCTAGTTTAATTGAATTTTTCTTAGTATGTGGTGTAAATAATACAATTTGAATTGTTAAGTTTCAATCTCAATTAAAAAAGAGATTATATTATTGTAATCTCTTATTTTTTTAAGATAGATTTATATATTTATTCTAATTTTCTATCTTACATTATTTCATCGAATCTAATAAGTTTGAAGTTTCCTAAATTGCATCATAAATTTTAGATTTTGTGTACGGACTTCCTAGTTGTAAATTTAAGTAAGTTTAGTTTTATAAGGTGTATATTATTTACAAGATGCACAATTCAGCTTCTTTATTTAAGTAAATGTTGTTTTATCCAAGAAGGGGGTGATTTTCATGCGAACTTCCTAGTGTTTTGAAATTTTTAATTTTTATGTAATGTAAATATTATAATTTGGATTGTTAGGATTTTATTTTTATGTAGTCTCTAGTTTAATTGAATTTTTCTTAGTATGGTGTGTAAATAATACAATTTGAATTGTTAAGTTTCAATCTCAATTAAAAAAGAGATTATATTATCATAATATCTTATTTTCTAAGATAAATTAATATATTTATTCTAATTTTCTATCTTACATTATTTCATCAAATCTAGTAAGTTTGAAGTTTCTTAAATTGCATCACAAATTTTAAATTTTGTGAATAAAATATCATAACTATTTTATCTTACATTATTCTAAATGAATAATCTACACATATATTGTATACTTCAAAATTGTAAATTGAGAGATGCATATATAATAATAATCAAATTTATATTTATAAAATTAATGCTAAGTTAAATTTACATAAATCAATTTAAAATTTACAATATGCAAAATTAAATAATATAAAATTTCATATTAAATTAAACATACTATCAATTCCATTAATTCATTGTAAACTATTTGAGTAAATTAAATAAATTAGTACACAAAAAAAATTATACTTTTTTATTTACGTACTTCAATGGTAAAAATCTACTGATCAACTCTGAATACTCTCCACGAACTAAGCTAAGTGCTAATAATAACTAACAAATTAAAAGATATAATATACAAAATTAATATATATCAACATATATAAAAAATAAATATACTAAAATTAAAAAAGCCTATTTCTTCCTGCCACCCAATTCTGTTCCCTCTGAAAAGTTTTTCCATTTTTACCGACGACAATAGTCGCCGGAAATACCTTTAGCGACGACCGAAATTTTGTCGCCGCTAAAAGTGTCGTCGTTATTGCTGCTTTTTGTTGTAGTGTGTCTAGTTATATGATTTATGGCGAATAATAAAATTTAATCAATGGAAAAATTTTAATAATTAGCATTAGAGCCCATATAAATCATGTAAACATGGTTGATAGATATGTAAATTTGATTACATTTTTTCACGATTCCTATGATTTCTGAAATTGGTCAAGTGTTGCTATAAATATCACAACCATTTCAAACCTTGAGATTATTTATTAATTTTATTGTTATATATTGTTATTATTATTTTAGAATTGTTATCAATGATTTATACTAGTTAATTTGCACAAATTTTGTACTAATTATGATATGTGTATATTGTTAAATACTATTTAGTGACTGATTTTGTACATTATGATTTGCCAATTTTTTGCTTATATATTTACTAAATAATTTAAGTCAATATATTTCATCGATTACATATATTTATGTTTATATTCCAAAATAGTTTCTAAATTTTATCATATGTATAATCTCCCAAAAAAAAATAGTGGGCAGTGTTTTTGGTCAAAGATGAGTTAGACTTTTGGAAATCCCACAATTGGAATCATAAAATCCTAATTGAAACATCAAGAAAGGAAAAGTTTTAAACTTTTTCAAAAAAAAATCATGAATGCATAAAAAGGCATTTTTTATTAGTTTTGATTATTCTTTAATGAGTACTAGTTATCTTTTATGAAAATGCATTTAAAAATAGGTTGAAATCAATGTTTTACTATTTGAAAGTTTAAAAAAAGTTTGAAAATTTTCCAAAAAAATAGGATTAAGAAATAGAATGTTTTTATGATTTTACATTAATGCAAAATATATTTAAAAATTAAAAAAATGCAAAAATGAAGAATTTTACTATTTTAAGACATTAAATGGGAATTAAAGTTTTATAGAAAATTTGAATTTCACACTAGAGCAAATTCATCAAGTTTTTGGATGAAATCTTTACCAGATTAGTTTTAAATCGTGTCTAGGATGAAAACCTAATAAAAAATTGTGTCAAAAATTGCACTAAAAATCATTAAAATAACTTTGGGTTGAAATTGGACTAGGTTAAGCGACTTAATTCTAGACCTAGCTAGAGGTTTAAGAAGATTTATGGGCTTGTAAGCCATGGTCTGACTTACTGGCATTGAATGGCAATAAAAATTGCACCACTAAACTTCACTCTTCGAACTCATAACTATGAATAATTTTTTAGAATTTTTTGAAATTAAAAATATTTTAATTATTTTTTTACCCATTTTATTTAAGTGTCCATTTGAATTTTTTTAAGTTTGAAATATTTACCATGTGATTCCTATAATTTAGGCCACCACATATATTTTTTTAAAATTCTTTTATTACTATTCGGCCTTTAAATTAATTTTGCATATATATATATATATATGCATAAAGAGAATTATTTTGTAAGAGCCAATTGGGCTTATATTATGTCATAAAATTTTATGAAATTATGGACTCATCTATTGTAGGCCCGACTACATAAAATTTTATTAATGAATAACTAAAATACTATTAGACTATGAAGGATGTTATATTAATAATATTTAAATATTCTATTGGTTTAATATTATCAATGCAACTTGTTAGTGATAACATAAATGTAAGATTAAATATTATATTTTAAAAAAAAATTAGCCCCTATTAGTCTTAGGTTTTAAAAATGTAGTATTTAGTTCTTGTTTTATTATAAAGTCTTAAAGACCACATCGATGTTATATCTTATAGTATTATATTGTGTATAATTGCATAGTTTAATAAGGAGAAATATTAAAAATATGATTAAAGTAAAATATGTAGTAATGTATTGAATTTTTTCATTAGCTCATTTATCTATGCAATTGAATGCAACTAAGACACTAAATAAGACAAATAATTATAAGGATTAAGCTAAGTCATTAAAATTCTATCTAGTGGTAACTAATCTAGATTTGGTAATTAGGAAAGTGGAGCTCACTATTGATATTAACTCCATGGTAAAATAAAATAGTAAACATCAGAAATGGACCTACTCAAATAAGGTGTGTTCTAATGATAAAATATACAATAGATAAAACCCTTAGGGAAAGCATCCCTAAAAATGAATATGCTAAGGCATTAATGGATTTTATGGCTAAAAAGTATGTCAAATTTGAAAAGGTTAAGGGACATTACCTCTCATTACTAAAGAAAACTATAGATAATGGGGTTTATGGAGTACTAAAGCATATATTAAGGTTGATCATCTATTATAATAAGCTAAAAGGTATGAAAGTTGAACTAAGTCACAATTATCTAACTTGGTGAATGTTGAAATCTTTACCAACTTAATTTGATAGTTTAAAGACTTTTAACAATACTAAAAAAAGTGAGTGAACCATAAATGAGCTAATTTTGATTGTTACTTAAGTTGAGAAAGATACAAGGAAGAGAAAAAGCTTATGTGGTTAATTACACTACTTATAGTTCAACTTTAAAATAAGATATGAGGACAAATTAGAAAGATAGCAAAGACAAGTATACCTATAAAAGGAAGAAAGGTGAGACAAATGGACAATGCCAGAAGCCTAAAAAAGTAAAATTCAAAAGTAATTATAGATTTTGTAAAAAGGTATAGGCACAAAAAAAATAAATTACTTCAAGTACTAGAAATAAGGTGAGAAAAAGAACAAAGGTACCTTTTTAGATCTAGTATATTTTGAGCTTAAAAAAATACTTATATTGATATCGAATAATGAATAAAAAGTATTAAAAATTAGAAAATTGCAATATTTAATTGAATATGAACATTAAAATAATAAATAACAAAAATACTAAAGAATTTAATAAAAATAGAAAAATAATATAATATAATAAAAATAATATAATAGATATCTATATAAAATAAAATAATTTTCATTTTCATTATGTTCAATCGTTGAAAAGCCATCTTTTTCTCAACAATGGTTAGACAATGGTGCTAACATTCCTATGACAAATTATTTATAAACACTAAAAAACTAGAAGAAATCAAATGAAGAAGATATAGTTATGCAACATGGAAATGGAGATAGAATAGAAGTGGAGCATTTTGGAATAGTTTCTTTAAGTTTATCATCTAGACATGAGTTACTTTAGGATAATATTATTTATGTACCTTCCACAAAAAGGAATTTAATTTTTTGTAGCTACCTTAGATAGTGTTGGACACTTTTGTCATTTTGGAAATGGGAAATTTGAATTAGTTTATAATTCTTTTGCTGTAAGTATTGATTTATTATGTGATGGATTGTATAAAATTGATCTTGATCCTAACATTCTATAAATATTGTTATTGGAAAGAAGATAAGTAAAATCAATTAGAGATCCTCAATGCTTTGGCACAAACATTTATGGCATGTTTCTTAAGAAAAGATATAAAGACTTATAAAGGAGAAAGTACTTCAAGATATATATTTCTTAGATTTTAGGATATGTAAAGCTAAAAAAGGACAGAGAAGTAGAAAAGACAATATCTTAGAATTGATCCACACCAAGATTAATAGACCCATTGCACTAGGTACTATGGGTGAATACAAATACTTTATCACCTTGATTAGTCATTATTCCAAATATGGTTAAGTAGAAAACTTAATAAGAAGTCAAAATCACCAGAAGTCCTTTAGTCCTTTAAGGCAATGGTTGGGCTCAAATCAGGAAAAAAATTAAAGAGTATCAACTCTAATAAAAGTAGTGAGTATTATAGTAAGTATGATAAAACTAGAGGATATCATGGTTTTTTTACTTGATACCTACATAAGTATGAAATTAAAGCAAGTTACACTTTGCCTATAATGTTAAAACAAAACAAAATTGCATAAAAAAGGAATCAGAGATTCATAGACATAGTGAGGTGAATGTTAGGCTATTCTTCATTGCTAAAATTCTTATAAGATAATACACTAAATATTGTTATATATATATATATATTGAATTAAATTCTTAGCAAGTCAGTACCTAAAACCCCTTTCAAGTTATTATATGGTAAAAGATGTAGTCTGATACACTTTCATGCTTAGACTTGTAAATTTAAGATGATGCCATATGTTCCCTTAACAAAAGATCTTGATTTAAAGACAATTAGTAGATATTTCATAAGGTAGTGTAGTAGCTTGAGATGTAGCAAATTCTACTATTCGACTCGCTCAATTAGAGTTAATAAATCAGATTAAGCTATTTTTTTTAAGGATATGTTGGATAATAGGAATTAGGTACCTTGCATCATAGATTTTAATTATTAAAGCAGGTATAATCATTGCACTAGCACTTGTATTAGGAAAGTTATCTTGTATTTCTTTGATTCCCACTTTTGTATATAATGTCTCAACTTCCTGTTATTTAGTATTTATCACTAGCACTCTTGGTATAACACGCAACTAGTTATAAAAAAACAAGACTTGGTTGGTGTTCTATGATAATTCTCATTGTGTGCAGGACGGCTGTACCATTTTCATCTTCTATTACTATTCTCAATCTTCTAGTTGAGAGATGATGCTCACAAACACTCAATATCCCTGGGACATATCTATAAAAAGGTAGTACTCATTTTTGGCGTGGTATATGGCCATTAAACCTGCACATAATGTGAAAGCCGTAGAGAAAAATCATTTTCACATATACATAAATAAAAAGGAAAATTTAATTCTTAAATAAATATCATACCATAGCTAGAAGCTTGAACATCAAAACCTTCATCCCATAGCCAAGCAACAACTAACATGTAACTAGTGCAAGTCATAATAAAAAAAAAAAAGCATTACAGAGAAGTGCAGAATGTGGTTTACAATTACCTGCAGCTCCTGAATAAGTGGCAAACTCCCAGTAATTGAATAAGGCTTTACATAGCCAATTACATCCTCAGTTCCTTTGCATAAGACCTGAAACCCTTGAGAATTCATATCACAAGCAACTCCAAACACTGCTTCATTAAAAGCTAAAGTAAGGTTGTCAAAGAGAGCAAGAAAACTTTTTAATATTCTATACATTTCAAATATATATGATTCCATATTTAGAACTAAAACCAATTCAAAATTTTGAGTTAGGTGAGTGGATAGATTGGTTAATTAATTTAAGCACAGAAAAGATGCACCTTCCCCTCATGTTTTCATCACCTTTCACCTTCCCCTTAAGCAGGAAAAAAGTTACAATCTTGTATTTCAATAGTTGGATTGAAGAAAATCACACTTAAATCAAAAGGGACTGATTAATGTAAGTGTCTCAAATCTTATATTAGTGTCATTTGATTCCCACTGTTGTATATAATGTCTCAACTTCTTGTTATTTAGTATTTGTCACTAGCACTCTTGGTATAACACACAAGAAAGGCACGCCCACTTAGTTTTGATGATGTGTTTCCTGCCCTTCGAATTGAAATTCCACAATGGTTCCACAAGTCATTTTCAGAAGAATTATCCCTAAATGGTCAATCAATGATAGTGGACATACCTGACTTTTGTCATCAAAGCTGATGTTGGGCAATTACTGTCCGCCTTGACTTGGAATGCATGGATCATCAACCCGATATCGAAAATGATCTTCATTGCTATTCTGAAGTTATTGGAAGTGTACTTATTAGACTGATGATCCCACCTCTTCAATTTTCTCACCTTATGAATTTTTATTATTGCCCTAGGTGTTGGCAACATGATCAAATCGAACTTCCATCAAAATTTTATATTGAACCATCGGTTTTTTGACAAATGAAAAAGAATATGGAAGGCACGAAATAAAGAAGTGTCAGTACCTTGTGTTTTATAAGGAAGACACTGAAGTTTGGCTATGCAGAATGCAAGATTTCTTGGGTTTTAATGATGAAAATCAAATTGGTGGAATAAACATAACTTCCTCGGATGCAGAAGCAGATAATCCTATAAGAAAATGCACAAAACTCTCCTGAATAGATGCAGACGCCAAAGAGAAATCATCTGAAGCATAATGGTGGAGGTTGCTGTGTCTAATTCAAAGTTCAAATCTATCATGAAAGATTTTTGGCAAACCGATAAAGTGATGGAATGAATGTTCAGTTTGGTACCTAAGCCAATAGTGCAGAGAGTGGTGAAGTGGTCAGCCTATGGATGATTGTCACGTGTCATTTAAGTTTGGCAACAATGGTCATTTGCACACGTGCCTCAACAGTGAAGATCCACCATGTGAGAATTAGATGAGTGGCCATTAACTATGAGGGTCTACATGACTGGTTAGACTAACAATGCTCGGCCATTGTGTGATAAATCGAGTGCAGAGGCACCACATCTAAGGAGATGACGATGTATTGTCATAAATCTTCATAGCAAGTTTCCATATATTGCCTTTTTGCCTTCTCTTATAAATTTATGACCATTAAGACTCCATTTTTTCATTTTGTTGAAAGACATTTTCCTCAATAAAATCACATTTGTTTGTGTAAGTAAAGGAGTTTCATGTTTTTTACATTAGTACTGGAAAAATAACTTTTTCTTTAAAATATAAGATATTGCTTTTCACTATATTCCCCTCATTTAACATTGATCAAATATAATTTTTTTATTATTTTATTATTTTATAACTCAAGTAAATGAGAGTATTCTTATGGAAAATGCATTTTTATTGAGGGAGTGACCGTCTCAAGGAATAAGGACCAATATAGGAAGTAGAGGTTGCAATTTAGTTCCTTCCTCATGCATGAGTCAATGAAGATTGTAATCCTTATGGACTTTCTACAACTAAATGATAGTCTACATAGAGCATTAGCTTAATTAAATGAATAATAACCGGTTATTATTTTAAGGTTCTACGACTAAATGATAGTTAATGAGATTATTCTTGTGGAAAATGCTTTTTTTATTAAACTGTTGCAGCATTTTATTAGTTTGAATCCTTCGTTTTCCTTTTAAAATTATGTTATGTATGCTTAATTAAATAAATTATTCATTAATATTAGGTAGAGGTTCTTCAGGATCATCTGTTAGGGTATAATTGGTGAAAAAAATTAGGAAAGAGGTGCTTAGATAATATGTTTGTGTGAGTACAAATGGGGTGGAAGGAAATCATTAGTAATGTGATTTTTATAATTTTTGGTTGCATATAACTATCAAAAAGAGTTTTTATTTGGGGGGAAGAAAATTAGAAAAACTCATATTAATTTTCTTAGTACTGATTCACTAGTTTGAAATGCATTCTTAAAGTGATGATGAAAAGTGTAGAAAGATGCAATGGATGAGTAACTCTATAGGTAGGACGCCGAATTCTTGGTGATAATCTGTAAATGAAAGTTAATTTTTTTCTCTTTTTTT
This sequence comes from Sindora glabra, assembly GCA_020226215.1. Taxonomy (NCBI): domain Eukaryota; kingdom Viridiplantae; phylum Streptophyta; class Magnoliopsida; order Fabales; family Fabaceae; genus Sindora; species Sindora glabra. Next base: position 24,034,863 of record CM035230.1, on the reverse strand, counting down.
TTAAATTCTAAAAAGTGAAAACCAATATTTAGCAAATGAAATGAACTAGAATTAAGTTGTTTTTGAATTATCGTATATTTGGCTGCAAGATGAAGTAGCAAGATTACGTGAAATAGAGGCATCTCCTTTGACTCATTTTTTATCTATTTTCTCATGGAAGTTCTTTCTAATCTATGATCAGGTAAGTTCACAATAATTTTATAATTTCACATCAATTAAATTTATATTATCTTTAATATTTTTAGAATAAATTATTGTTATATAAATTATATTTTATTACTTATTTACATATATTATTAACTTATGTTATATTACATTTTTTATTTTATTATGATTTTCTATTATAAATATACAATGCTAATGTATACATATCTATATATGTATATCTGTATAGTTAATTTTTTTAATATATATATATATATATATATATATATATATATATATATATATATATATATATATATATATATACAAATATGCATATATGCTTTTAATTAATATTTTTAATTTAAAATTAGTTTGATCAGTGACTCATTAATTGAACTAATAAACCAATAATTTAATGATTTGTTTAGCTCAATAATTAGTTCGATTTTAAAAATTATACTTCTAGCATTTTTTTCCTTGAAAAATTGTATATAATACAGTAGGGTATGGATCAAGAACTTCGAAATTTAAAAAGAAAGAAATAGATCAGTCAGCGGGCTGGGCTTGTATGAAGCCTGGTCCCCTTCAATCAGTCTGTTTGAATCATAGTCTATGAAGTGCGGTTCATTATTAAATGGTTCACTAAATTAGTCGGAACTCAACTCCCCTCCTTTGCTTACTTCACACCAACCCGTACCTTATCTGATAACCCATGCATTCGATTAGAAAACCTTTCCGATTTGAGACTCCAATCACTACCCACTATCAAAAGGAAAGAAGGAGTGGAAAGTGACCTGTTCATTTAATCATAATTATTAAATGGTTCACTAAATTAGTTTGCTTGAATCATAGTCTAGAAGCACGGCCCATTATTAAATGGTGCACCAAATTAATAGTCCGGAACTTATACTGAATTAACAGGTTGTGTGGTCTATGGATATAGAATAAGAAGTACAAAGTAAAAATTTCTTAGAATTATTTAGTTAATTACTATCTAGCAAAATGAGGAAAAACAGAATTTTTCAAAAATTTCTCATATCATTTATAAATAAAAAATACAAAATTATTCCCATTTAATTTAAATAAAGGTTATTTTAATTTTTTATCCTTACCATTTGAAAATTGTAATAAATATAATTTAGTAATTATAAACTATAAATATAAATATAAATATAATAAATTGATCATATTAAATTAATCATTAATTATATAATAAATATAATGAGTGTTATATAAAAGTATATAAAATAAATATTAAATATTACATCATAAATATAAATTATAAATACAATTGTGCATATAATATAACTTTATTCCTAAATATAATTATATTTATTATATATCTACTATATTATTTTTTTTATTATTTTATATTTACTATTTATTAATTTAATGTTCAATTTTAAAAATATATCTATTTTAAAAATCAACATTACATATAGACTATATGAAGCAAATAATAAATCATAGCAACAGTTTAAATTTACCTCTATGGAAGCATATTAAAAACAAAGAAGGCAATCAAAATAATAATAATCAATAATAGCCAAAATTCAGCATTTTACACATTTCAAGAAGCAAAACATTACATACAAAAATTGAAGAATGTAAATAAAAAATTAAATAAACATATAACTTATAGATTAAAAAAAAACACATGTTGTCACTCTAATCCCACTTTACTCTCTATTTTGCTTTCTGATGCTATTAGAGGATGAAATAGGTGGTAGCCTATCTTTATAGTGATATTCCATATATATTACAATGATAAAGTTGTTGCTAATTAAAAATTTGGTCGTCTTAATATTATCTCCAAAAGTCCAGTAGTTTCACCCTTCCCCAGCAACCTTATCAAGATGACAATATTGTCAATAAAGGAAAAGTAGCTTATCACTATATAGTCTCTGTCAATATGACTTTAAATGTGTCATCTTCATTTCCCAAGCAAGCATATTATGACAATATTATCATCGGAATAAGTCCATCTTAATCATGCTATATAGCATGTAAAAACTTGGTGCTAACCACACTTTCTTCTTTGTTTAGGAATACTTATTACAATAACATAATTGTCATTAGAGGCAAACTTGGTCATCATTATATAGTCTCCATTAATAAGCCTTTGACTTCATCATCTCCTTTTTCCTAAGCAAGTGTATTACAATAAATTATTCTTTGGTATAAGTTAAATTTTGTCATTGTTATATGCTTGATTTAGACTAGAGACTATACAATTTTAGAGCAATCATATATCAACGATATGTCATCATTAAAGGATCCAATTTTGTTTATTTTAAAAATTTTATTTATTCTATGTTTATCTTCTCAACATATATTGATGGCATGTTGTCATCATTAAACAATTTTTTTAAAATAATTATTTTATCATATGAAAAATAAATTTTCTTTTATTTTTATTCCTTTCTATAATGTCATTGATATATAGTTACTTGACTCCATTTTTGGCATAAGGATCTAACCCATACATGTTTATGCATTTAGCAACAATTGAAAAAGTGTCATCACAATATGTATCATTGCAGTAAGTTCAATTTCTTATAGTGTAAATCATCTCTATCATTCTAGTTTAGCAAATAAAGGATGGCCACTTAGCGAGTAGTAAAAAGAAAAATCCAATGAAAAAGAGTCCTAGAGACCTAGGCACCTACTATCATCAAGCTATTAACAAATATATATTGAATAACATAAGAAAATGCCATTAAAGTAATACATAGGTTTGATAAAAGAAAGAGAAGGATAAGGATCCCATAATTTTGATAGATGATTACAAAAGTATTTTTCCCAAATTTTGCTCTCTCTAAATTATATTCAAATTCTTCTTAATTGCACTTCAGCATGTTATTGAACAAACTTCTAAAAGTCATTGGACAAAAGGATGGTTAAGATTAGTATGAATTGAAAAGGGATGAAACCCATCATTCACTAAAGCAAGATCACAACTTTTATTAGAAGAACATAGTGCCCAAATTTTAGCACATTAAAGCACTCTTGTTATGTTACCAACATTTCAAACCAAATTGAGATGACATAGAACAATTTTTCGTAAGTCCCCAATTATCTATAGAAGGATGATTTGTTTTAAAAAAGAGAGTAAGATCCAACAAATAAGAACTACAATAATTTTTAGTAGCTTGAGAACTTGTTAAATGATGAAAAATCTATTTAAAGAAATCTCATTCACTTGAAAAGGAAAAAATAAAGAAAAGGAAAGATAAAGAGAGAGAGAGAGAGAGAGAGAGAGAAAGAGAGAGCTTGGTAGTAATACTTACATTGTTGTTTATTTATAACATAAGAACAACATCAAGAGAAAGAGAGATTAAAAAATCACCATTAAAGCTTTTAGAAATGTTTAAAAAATAAATATATAAATAAACTACCTATAAGTTTTAGGATTGTGAGACCTTCCTATGGTTCAAATGTAAACTAAATAAAATGAATTAAATAGTATTTAGTTTTACCTCTTGAGCTTGTGGGAGAAAAGCATGAAAATCAAGCTATGCAATTTGTGATTTATAATAAAAGGGAAAAAAGCAAAACTTCTAAGGAAATGAAAAAATTCTTGCATCAAAGGAAGTAGGAAAATGAAAAATTGAATACTTGCAATTTGTGATTCATGGCAATATCTCCTTAAAAATAGATGGTCATTTCATTCAATTAGATAGATTTGAAAATGAATAATTAAGAATTTGAAAATTAAGATATGTAAGCAATGGATAACATGAAAAACTAGCAGTTGATTACAAGTTAATAGATTACAATTAACAAATATGGAGAATCTTGATTATAAATAATTTAGACAAGAGATTCACAATAGAAGGATCCAAACCTCACATACATTTTATAGCAGTATTAAAACCCTCGCTTGTTGTTAGATGATGCACCGTGTGATCACTAGACTAAGCAATAGATTCAAGAAAGGGAACAAATCAGGGCAAGAAATCAATCAAAGTAGCAAATTTAGGAAAGGCATTAAGTTAAACAATAAATTAGGAAGGTATTAAATCAGGCAACAAATCAAAAAGAAAATAAAAAGTTTGTTCAATTAAGTTATATATCGGAAGAGTAGTGTACAACATTGTACTTCCTCCTTTAGCAAGTGCTATGCATGCTTGTAGCAACTATTGCTATGATGAGTATTTAGTTAGAGGGGAAAAGTCACAAGCAATATATAATTAGGAGATATTCAAACATAGGGCAAGGTTAAAATGATAGAGATGGTCATTTATTAAATTAAGTAATGGTAGATTTATATTTATGTTAATAAATGACATAAGAAATTCTTTTTATTAGCCAAAGGTGTGTCAACAAAAAAATTGTTCTATTCTGTACCAACTAAAAAAAATATTTACCTATTTTTTTTTTATAGAAACTAGCACTTCTCATATAACTTTAGTTCTACTACATAAAAGACTTAAGAATGAGAAGCATGAAATTTAAGGATTGATTTAGTATTTAGAAATCTCTCTAGCAAGATTATTTTAGAGTACATGTGAAAGTTACATAAAAGAAAATCTTGAAACTTAGACACTAAACTATAAGGCAAGTGAAAAAAATCCTATTAATCTAAAAAAGTGTACAATAATTTTTAAATGTGTGTTATTAGACCTTTCTCAACAAATTTGTGCAATGTATTAGTTGATAATTTGACATTTAACCCTTTTCATATGGATCAAAATGTTCAAGGACCTAATATATATACTTCATCACCTAGCTCATGTGAGATTATAATTATTTGTTGCATGGCAAGTTGACATGGATAGGGTGTAATTAATAGCATTTGAAAATTTATGCAAATTAAAATTTTTTTGGCACATAATTTATATGTAATATTTTTTAAAAAAAATTATGAAAAATGAGAGAATAATGAGCAGAGACAAAAGAAGAGAAAAATAAAGGCTACTATTTGAGATAATCAACTAATCTTATTCCACCAGTGATTTATCAAACATAATCAACAAAATTTTGCATACACCTTTATCTAAATTATGTGCCTAGGCCCATACTTAATGGTTGTTTGATTTGCAGCAATAGTATGAGAAATTCTATTTCTTAGGAAATAAAAAAGAAGTAAATCCTTCGATTAGTCATTATTTAACAAATTAAGAAAAATAGGATTTTCTAAGAAGTTTTACTTTCTATATAGGAAGTTACTTACCTACTTCCATCTTAGATAAGTTCTACTTCATGTATTCTTTTTAGATACAAAGATAAAATAATTCTCATTAAATTTAATTTATGATAATTAAAACCTATTAATTTGTATTATAATAAAATTGAGGATATAGTAATTATTTTGTTAATACTTTTTGAGAAGTTCAAAGTTGAAGCAAACAGAACATAAAAAGTTACTTTCGATGAAGTGTCACTTCCTTAATGCTAACTAAATAACTTTGAACACTTATCGAGAAGTTTACATAAGAAGTTATTTCACGAGAAGTTTAATTTCTCATAAAAACTTACTTTTTTATGTGAATCAAGTGACTCCTTATTATTAACATCTTTAGTATGGACCTAACTCGTATAGTATTATCAAGGTTCTGATGAAAACTTAAGAAAGTAAACAAAATATTTGTAGAATTTTCCATAACTTATTTTTTCAAGTATCTATTTAAGGTTCCAAAGATATATGTTGTTATATTGTAACTAGTATTGCACACGCAATTTGATTTTGTACTCATAAACTTTATTTTCATCTGTAATTAGTTCTCTTCAATAATTGATTTAGAGAATTTTATTTGCTATTTTATGTGGCTAATATTTTTATATTTATGAAATTATACACAACAATAAATTAAGAGTTATCTTTCAAAATTTAGGATGACAAATTTTATAGTTTAAAGAAAATTTTAAGGAATGTAATTCACTAAAACTAAAAATGTACTATCATGATTACCTAATTGTGATCAGTGTGGATCTTGCTACTAATATCCATAAGCCTATTTAACCTATCTTAATACCATCATATAGCAACTAAATAAAATATTAAAGTTAATTGATTGATTTTTATAAACAAAGTGAATATTTATAGCAAAAGTTAAATTATCATATATGCAGACTCACTATAAGCCTATCTATTATTATTGTTTACATTTTACTAATATTTCTGTGAATGTAATTTTTAAGAATTTAATTCTTGCAAAATATGATATTTTCACTTTTGGTTCAATTAAAATTATCCCTAGAAATATTACAAAATTATGGTTTGATTATTTTAAATATTTAAAAAAATATTATTTAATTATAAAAGTATTCCCATTAAAAATTTGAGTACTTACCATTGGTGAATGGTGATGGATGATATTCACCAACAATAGGTGATGGCAATGGTGGAAGATAGCAGTCATTAATAGTAGGTAATGACTAACGATGGTTACCAGAAATGGATAGTAGTTGACAATAGTCATCAATAATAGGTGGTGGGTAATGGTAGCCATCAATGATGGGCAATGATTGACAGTGGTAAACAATGATTATTATTAGTAGATGATGACAAACAATAATCATCAACAAAAGGTGGTGGCTAACGATGGTTACCGATAATATGTGACGGTGAAAAGTGTTCGCTAGTGATAAGTAATAGTCAATGATAGTTATTGGCAATATGTGATGGTGACAATAGTCATTGATAATAGATAATAGTAAACAATAGTCATTGACAATACATGGTGGTGAACAACAATTATTAGTAGTGGATGGTAATGAACAATAGTCATTGCTAATGGGTGGTGACTAATGACAATGGTTGCTAGTAAAATATGGCTACTAATAACAGGTGGTGACTAATGATAGGTAATAGTTGACATTAATCACTAGTTATAGGTGATGATAGGTGTTAGTTAATTGTGATGAGTGGTAGAATACGTAAAATAGTTTATTTATGTTAATCAAACAATCTCATATCATGATAATTTAGAATACACACTTCCTCCCATAATAATATTTTTGAGAAATATTGAATTAAAAATATTCTCAAAAATATTTTTCTAAAATTTGAACCAAATATCACCTAAGAGTACAACCTGAGCAAGAGAGCAAAGCAAAAGTATTTTTTTTTATGCATATTCTTTCCAAACACAAGAATGTATTCCTTATCTACCCCTTTCCCCATTTCCCGCACTTAAAAGGCAAAAACATAAAGACAATCAATTTAGATTGCCCTCCGATTTAGGATAAATGGAAGATCAAATTAAATTATTCCATTTTAAGAATAATTATCTCCAAAACAAATTTAGAGATAAGCTACTCATTAAAATTAAAATAATCGATCATTATAAAATATTCATTTGAGATTTAATATCATTAATCATTTAAAAAATTAAATAATTAATTAATAATATATACCCATGTAAACGCATCCCATATTATATAACATATAAAAATTCATATTTACATAAAGACTCTTTCGAGAAGAACATGCTGAAGTGCATGTTAAAGGAGGGGGGGGGAGTCTTTATCATGAATGGCGGGCTTGCTTCAATTAAAATAAGAGAGGACTTAAGTGCAAATATCAGAAGAAAAAACAAAGTAACCGTCATAATTACGAAGACTAGCAAATATGTGTAAATATATTGACTTGTAGGTAATGAAACAACCATATGATAAAATATAAAAATATTTTAAGAGAACTTATTTCACAAAAATTTCTACCAGCTTTCCATTAACATGCATGGAAAAAACATAGTTGTCCCAAGCAAATGCATTGTTGGACCTAGAAATGCATTTTCTCCAGTTTCCATGATGCTGCTCTCCCTTCTCAAAGCCTCATGCTTTTATATATTTTCGCTTCTTACTCACACTTTGTCATACGTAGGCGAGGCTCAAAATTATAATATTTACATGTAAAAAGTGTGGACGGAAGAATAGGAGTAAAAAAATGTGAATCTAGCATTATTATTCCGCCATAAATCTTATTTTCTTTTATTTTATTTTTATTTATTTATTTTGCATAGCCATAAATCTTGTTCATTTGGAATACTGGCCATTCACATATAGCTGTAATGCAGCGACTAGAAAAATAGAATCAAATGCAAGAGGATAGCCTCACCAAGACTGTTGTGATTCCCACGATGAATGCACGTTGGAAGAGCAAGATGCAAAAGCTGGATTAGGTGTGAGAAAATGAATTCTAGAGGGTAAGAGGATAAACTCTTTTGCGGAAGTATTATCATGCTCTTCAGAGCAATAATATAAAATTTTTAAAATATCAATAAATTTTAATTATATTTCTAAACTCTCTATTTATCATAAGTGGAAAATCACGGTTTTTCCACCGACGCATTTTAGATGAGTAGAAAATCTTCAATTCAAGTATTTGATGATCTTTAGAAAATTGTATTTATATATATTATGTTCTTATATATATGAGTTCTAGTGGCTTAATTACTGTACCTATCATTTGGGGGGGAAAAGGCAAAAACTATGAGAAAATTCAACACGCTTTTAAGAAAATGGTGGGAAATTGAGGTTAGCATGGGTGAAAGGGAATTATATTTTTGCGAAAAGCAGATGCTAAAGAATATATTGAAGGGAAACAAAGACCCCCTTTTTTTAAACGGCGGGCCAGCTTTGATTAAAATAGTAACAAAAAAAGAGTCGGAAAAATCAAAGTAACTATCACAATTATAAAGACTCGGCAAAAATACCATATTAGTATTTTTTTGTAAACTTATTTCTATTTTACCGTTCTTCACAAACATATTACCAAAATACGCACGGATGGCGAGAGGCGCCAAATTGGATGGCGTTCACGGGCTTTGGAGCGCGGCGAAGTCGCCATCTAAGGTGGCGCCTCTGGTACCTTGAGGGCGCCTTTCAAAGTGGCGCCCTCACCCTCCTATTTTTTTTTAAAAATAATTAATTTTGATGCCATTTCAAAATATAAATTGTAAAAATAAATAATATGTGATTGTAACTCAAAAAAAAATTTTAAAAATAAATTACTTATTTCATAATTATTTTTGATGTCATAAAAAAATATGTTAACTCCACTTTGATATTTAATACATAAATTTATTAGAGGAATTAAATAAGAAAGTAGTTAATGTAATAATATATTTAATAAAAGTAATAAATATTTAATAAATAATTGAATATTATTAAAATAAAATATAGAATCAATAAAGAAAAATTACGTAAGTTATATTAATGTCTTTCAAAATTTGATCTAATAACACTTAATATTTATCATTTTTCAGAGTTATAAACTTTCACCGTTCGGAATTATATTATTACAAGTAATTATTTAATACATTATTACACATAAGCAAATTTATTGAATTATTCAATAATATTCTCTATATACGAAGTTGAAGATTGTTAAAAATAAAAAAAAATATAACGAAATAGATATGTTTATTTTTTTTTTGTATTTATTCCAATAATATATTTGGTAGACTCAACTCATAACGTATTAAATAAACATAGTATTTAATGTCATTTACAAGGATGATGGTTATTTATCCTTCAAATATTATAATTAATATTATTAATTTTTTTATATTTATTATAACTATTTATTCCTTTCTTCACTAATAATATTAAAATAAATAATGATAAAAAATTAAATTAAAAAATAATTATATATTTCAAATTATGAAGAGAAAATTTATTAATTTATTTTAATATTGGTTATGTATTTTAACATGGTAAATAAATAAGAGAATGGATAATTATAACAATAGTGAGAAAAAATTAATAATATTAGTTATTAAATTTGGGAGATGTCATTATCATTACTTTTAGAAAAAAATTAAATATTCTAATTATTTTAAAGTATATTATTTTCTATTATTTATATATTAACTTAAAATTTGGGAGATGGGGCTGGACTGCTCCCAGAAACGTCATTTGGTTTAGCGTCTCTCCGCCGCAGTGCGTATTTTGATAAAATATTTCAAAAAAATGGTAAAATAAAAAATAATTTTTAAAAACATAGCAAATCAATACTTTTGCCCAGCCCCAAATTAAATTTATGAAATGGGGCTGGGGAGACGCCAAGTGAAATGGTGCCTCCCAGCCCCAAATTAAATTTATGAAATGGGGCTAGGGCGGTGCCAAGTGAAATGGTGCCTCCCTCGAAGGCGCCATGCTGAAAGGCACTTTCAGCGGGTGCCCAATGGCGCCATACAATATGGTGCCCTGTGTATTTTGATAAATACTTTTGAAACTGCGGTAAAGCGGAAAAAAATTTATAAAATAGCCGTATTTTGGTATTTTAACCAATTGATTGTGTATTTGTTGTAAGAATTGGTAATTAAAATGGATAGTAGTACCTACGAAAGAAAATAAAAATATCATAATAATGAAAATCATCCTAAATGTTGATGTTTGGTAATAAAGTAGTAAGATGATGTGCATAAATATACAATAAACATGAAAAAAAAAGCTAATGTCTACGTAAGTGATGTCCAGTCCCACATCCAGGATCGGTAATGTGGCGGTCATATCTACTAACCCTCTGCATAGGCTCGGGAGTCACATCTCCGGTGTCTGTGGCTCCTCTGCCCCTGGCTCCCGCTCTACCTCCACCTCCACCTCTATCTACAAGCTCTGAGTCATCTATCATCATGCTAGCAAGTGCTGATCCCTGATCCTGAGTATAAAAATTAAATGCAGGACGATATGGCTGTGATGGACTAGCATCACCGGAAGGAAAGGCATGGAATGAAGATGAAACTCCTGGTATGTGTGAAAATGCTTGGAACGAGGATGGAACACTAGAAGTAAACGGGTACATCTGGGGTGATGACGGATGAAATAGTACGGCCAAGAACATGATGGAGGATAAAGGATCATCAGGTGCAGTAGGATACATATGAGATGAGGCAGTAATGTCCGGCATCATCATCATGGTGTCCTGAGTAGTTGATGGTGGAATCTGCTACACTGTCGAAGCAGACGGAACATCAGGCTGCGACGTAGGCCGTGAAGCAGTGTGACGACGTCAACGAGCACGAGGCTGATCAAGGTCACCCTCCACAGGGTCTGGGATATGATAGGCATAAGGTGCTGGCTCCGCATGTGAGTCAATAATGACATGATCGACCGCCTGAATGGCGTGAAGTATGGAGTCCGTCGCCGATCTGAGCGCATCGAATGAGAACCTAGACTGCCCATCAGGTGTAATGAAGTCCTGTAGTGCGGACACCTCATCTACCTGTGCAAATTTTTAACATTAAAGCTAGTTACAATACTAATGCACGAGAAGAAAATCAGACATAGAAAACTAGCACGAAGTTTTACCACAAGGTCTAGCGCTTCCCCAACGAGTGTAATACATCGCCTGGTAACCCGTCTGTACCATAACATGTAATCGAATCGTGGGCCTAGAACTAGGGTTGCAGTCGGCTCGGCAATAATGCACAAGTCTCGCTGGATATCCCAGAGTGCAATGTACGACGGATGGTGGATGTGCCACTCCTCGTCATGCCGACCGGACAAGTGAAGGCAATAGACGTCCGCCACCTGCTTCGGTGGCTCAGGAATAGCCTGGCGTAGTCCAAACTAGCGTAGAACCCTATCAGGCTGGTGCCACCCGACAATTTGAAAGTGAATGAGCGGCACCACTGCTGTCCACATGTCGCTCCCGTCAAAACAGTATTGAGGCAGTGATGCAGTGACCTCCTCGGTGTACGGGATCCAGACGATCTGAAGTTGTAAATTTTTTTTGTCATTTAAATGCGATAATGAAATGGACAAAGGCCTGAAAAAAAATATCCATTATCCCCTACATACTTGTTCAAGTCGAAGACGATCCAGCACGTATCTGTAATGGGGTAGGCTGTGTGCCAGACTATCCTGGAACGTCTTCTGATAGTGCCACCTACGAAGTACAATAACTAAGTTAAGCAACTTTGAAGTGAACTTAATTATAAGTGGAAGTTGAAAAATTTTCTTACCTGCAAGCTAGGGGGCCAATCCATGCATCCCCTTATAGTATGTCTAAAACAATAATCGCGAGGGCGATAGTGGGAAATCTATCCCATGCCCAAAGCTACAGTAGTAGGAAACACCCTCCAATCTCCTTGTAATCCAGAGCAGTAGCCTTGCAAAGCTCTCTGTACAAATAGGCAAGGCAAGCAGATCCCCAACTGTACGTCCCAGCCTCATGTAAGTGTCCGAGCAAGGGTAAGTGCATGAGGTGGACATATGTGCCAGAATGGTCTGGAAATAACGTCCCACCAATGAGACGCAAAATGTAGGCTCGGGTAAATCTCTGCACAGTCACCTCATCTGCATCATCTGGAAGATGAGTGAAATGCCTCTCAAGCCAACTCATCCTCAGTCGCCCCCTTTTGATGACATTCTCGTCTGCTGGTAACTGCAGTCCCAAATACTCCTCTATCAGGGCTCCCCATCCCCACACAGTAGGCCCCGTCACTGCACGACCGTCAATAGGTAGGCCGAGCTGGAGAGCAACATCTTGTAATGTAATGGTCGTCTCCCCCTGCGGCATGTGAAAGGTTTGTGTCTCCGGCCGCCACCTCTCTACAAATGCACTAATCAACTGATGGTCGATCGGCATAAATTCACACATCGCCACTCCATAGAAACCTGCCTCTCGTAAGAAGGGGACCATCAACTCCGGCGGCTGCTGGTGATGGTAGTGATGAGCCTGTTGAATCCTCAGCACGCGGTCAGGCTGTAAAACAAAAAAAATTTACTAGTTATTACGTCTGACAATTTAGAAACTGTTCAACCAACTTTCTTAAGTTCTAGCTATTTCCATACATGGCCTGCCCAAATCGACTGAGATATGTGTTCGGCCTGGGCCGTCAACAATGAAGGATCCCGTAGTCTAGGATCAACATGTCGGGATGTGGATGCCATCTGTCATGACAAGAATTGCATTAGAATGGAATCTAAACATACACTAATATAACATACATGTGTAAATTACGTACAAAGATACACATAAGTAAAAATTTGGCACTTGATATTTTTAAGTATTTTGTTAACATTACTGGTAATGGGGTAACATATATATACGTTGTAGCCTGCAGTTTTACAACTGCAAAACAAAACACATCATCCAATTATGACATTTATAACATTAGTTAACGTACTTCGTAACATACGTCTGCAAAAGTAAAAACCAAAGTCAACGTGAAGAAGGGCCCTCCTCTTGTTGTAGCAGTGGGCACCGCCTACGATTATGACCTTCCGCCTTACAGAGACCGCATTTTTGCTTGACAACACTCTCTTGAGGCCAATCCATCTCATTTCTGATTCGTGACGACTTCGGTCGTCCCCTTGCACGCAATCTTCCACAATTTGGCACCAGTACAAAAAATGGTAGTAGGTTATTCCATTGCGACCACTCCCCGATCGGCCACCACTCAGATTTGTAACAGTTTAGTATGGTGTCAAGTCTATATACAGTGTCGACATATAGTTCCCATGATATGTTAACTGAGGCACAAACAGCAATAATATGAGCGCAAGGGTACCTATATGCTTGGAATTGTCCACATTCACACTGCCTTTTTTCTAATAACACCTGGACAACCTTTCCACATGATCCCGTAGACATATCAGGGCCCTCCACCACTTCAAATCTAGTTCCTTGTCTATTATAAGCACGAACGTGATAAGAGGAGGCACGTGACTGGATAATCGCAAGCTCCTGTCTAAATCTGCTTGCGTATATGTGACCTTGTTGTAACTCAGCATGTGCTTCTTTTGCCCTTTCCACAAAGTACTTGACACATCTATAGTATGTTTGTTGAACAAGGCCTGTGATTGGTAGCTTCCTTAATCCTTTGAAGAGTCCATTGATGCACTCTACTATGTTAGTCGTCATATAACCATATCTTTTGCCTTCATCATAAGCAAGCGTCCACTTCTCCATCGGAATAGCGGTCAACTTCCTGTGGATCTCCTTGTTGACTCTGCTAAGGTTCTCTAATCTCTCCATGGCCTTCTCCCAACTGGGCTCATATGCTGAACAGAAGGAGACAAATAGGTTAACCAGGTTGAACTGCCAAATACATACATTTTTAAAATAAGAAGGATCAACAATGAAGTTATGCTGTAAGGCGTACCAATCTTAAGGACATCTTTCTTGACATTGTCATCCCTGCACTGCTTGCGAACATTGCTGGCAATATGTCTGATACAGTACCGGTGATATGCATGAGGAGGCCGCCATCCTAGGGCTTCCTTGGCTACTGCATCTTTTATAGCTCAGTGTCGGTCTGATATCAGGTGTATTCCTAGCTGGTTTGTAACATTTATTCGTAATAATGCCAAAAACCAACTCCAGTTTTCATAGTTCTCCTTGTCAACAATGGCAAAGGCAAGAGGGATGGGACATTTGTTACCGTCCTGGGTCGCAGCAATCAGCAGCATGCCTCTATACTTGCCATACAGATATGTTCCATCAACTTGTATGAATTGCTTGCAGTACGGAAACGCGGCAATACACGGCTTGAAAGCCCAGAAAACTCGGTTGAAAACATATTTTTACATATCAACACAGTTGTCAACTGTGACGAATTCTCCTAACTCTAACTTGAACAGACATTGGTCACAGTAGCCTAAGATGTCCAACCATTTGGGGAGCACTTCGTATGATTTATCCCAATCACCGTACACCTTAGTAATTGCCTTTTGTTTTGCCTTCCATGCTTTTTTGTATGAAATCTTATACCCGTACATGCCTTCCACCCTCTCTTGTATAAGCGAGATTGGAACATCTTGCTTCACTTTAACCATCTCCAGTATCAAGGAACTGATATACTCGAAGTCAAGAGACTTGTGATCCTGTGTCAAACTGGCATTAACACATGTGTGAGGCCCTGAAAATCTGGTTATTGCTCAAGTGTCAGAATTCTTCAGATTGGTCGCTCTAAGGCGGAATTTGCATTCATCCCCATAATTGTCACACTTCACACTCAATCTTCTGGTATCCGACTCCTCCACGTAATAACTATAGTGCCGTCTGATGTGGTAATACTTGATTGCAGCAATTAATGCCTCCTTGCAATCAAACTCTTGTCCAACCTGTAAGTCCTCCATACCGTAATCATATCTTGCTTTCATTATTTCCAGAAATTCACTAGCATTTCTTACGGCATCCTAATCAATGTAAGAGAAGATAGCAGCTTGAGGGACATCGCATGATGTCTGTGCAGCATTACCACTCCTTACACACCGCGTTGGTACACTGTCTCCATGTGTAGTGGCACATTCTTCATCATCAGTGTCACGATCGTCACCGCTACTGCAGGACACCTCATCGTCTTCAAAACCAGACTCTAGGTGGGCATCCATTAATACAGAATCGATGGATTCTTCCTGTACGACCGGCAAGGCACTTGATAAACCCATCAAGGTATGTGGTGCATTTACCGGGAAAACACCTGCAATAGATGAATCCAATGCAGGAGTATGACTATCAGAAATGTGGAACTCAAATCCACCTGTGTAAGGAGGGCCTTCTCGCACCATCGAACAACCAATGCTAACATAAGCCATTGGATCCATGGGTGGTCCAGTTCTTGGAACTCTTTCATCATAACCAAGGTTGGCAGTGTGCAATTCGGATGTGATTACGTCCACATACAATTCCATAGCTGTCATCGTCAGATGTTGTTCGTAGCTTACTACTGTACATGCCAAGTCTTCATCGTCGTCCAATTCGTATGCCATGTATTGAGCCTCTGTTTGATGCTGTCGAAACCTGTAAATAATTTTTCCCACAGTTTGATCTTGCTGAAGCTTCAATCAGGCATGAATTCTCTCGCGCAAGACATCCATAGTGCTGCATCCTTTCAACTTCAGTGCCTTTGGGGGAGGCCCATCGTACATTACTCCCATCGATCCCTCAATCATTGTACCATTTGAATATATAAAAGCAATTAAACTTTTCTTCATCTCATTACTTCTAGCTGTAAAATATTCACTGCACCCTCACAACTGACACAGATTATCATATACAATTTTTGTTCTTACAAACGAATCTACCAGTATTTAATATTACAAGTAAAAATGAACAAAATATTTTATTATTTTTGTAATGTATTTGGTAAATAGTACATAATAATTTACCCGCGCAATTCAAATCCATTCCGACCTTTACAGGCCGACATTTTTTTCCTGCAAATTTTTAAGCTACTTCTACACTCATTCATAATTTGTCATTTTTTTGTTTATTCAGCACAACTTATACTAATTAAATAGAGAAATATTTCCAGTACACTATATTTTCTATTTTCATGATAACTTACTCCCTTCACGCCTATTACTAAACAACAACTAAAATTATTTATACATTACTATTTGTATATTTTTATGTAGATTACCATGGATTCTTTTTTACATGCACTGACTTCTGGTTACATCCACATATCCTAAATTTTTTTTTATTACCTCTCTTATGGTATATTAAAATTTCACATAAAAATTTTTTCTAAATGTAACTTTCACCTAGAGCCTAAAACCTATTTTAGGACACATTTCTTTATCTCATTTTTTCTTCTTTTAATACCACAACCTATCACAGTACATATAAATTTCTACAAATTTTTCACACATCATAATTTCACATCGTAAGCCATAATAATCAATATGAAATAAAAAACTCATATTATTTACATCATAATAGTCTAAACAAATTTCTCTACCACTATAAAAGATATTTTCATGATAACTAATAAAAATTATAATATAAGCACAGAATTTATAAAATACTAACCGGTAAGTATTGGGAAAAGTAAATAGAAAAAGGCCTCTGCATGAAAGAAAAATTTGTTAGATATTTTAATAACTTTAATCTCTAAGTAAAAATTATTACGTATTATTGTATCATTACAAAAATTATGCAAAGATCACGCTAAATTAAATATACTTTGCAAGATAATATATAAAAGGAACAAAAATAGTAGCATAGATAAAATTTTATTGACGTATATTTAATTTTAAATATAGTGTTTGAATTTTTTTTATCACGTAAATATTAATAAATTTTTCCTTGTCTATTAATTTTTATTCTTAAATACTTTTATTAGAACTGGAATATATAATTAATTATTTCAATTAACGCTTCCCATAACATTAATTTTTTAAAATTATTTTTACACAAAAATTAAATATGTTACATTATATCAATATTATGTAATTATCTTATTATTTAAATCGTAAATAATATAAGCCAAAATAAAAAAAATTATAGCCAAATAGATTAAAAAAGGAGAAGTGCTATGTGAAAGGTAAAGTAATAAGTGTTAAAAATTAAATATATAATCAATTAATTTTATTAAATAATTTATTTGATTATTAAAAATAATTTTACATCAAAAAAATAAATTATATTATATTTATATTATTCATTATATTGCATTTGAACTTCTAATACAATGATTGAAAAAAGAAAGGAAAAAATTAAACAAAGTGGATGAAATTAGGAAAAATTAATGTACAAACTACACACCCTTGGAGAAGTCTTAGTTGGTGTATTTCAAATTTAAAACATAACATTCAAAAATTATTATCACCAAAAATTTCAAAAAATTTATATAAATAAAATTTAATTTAATTACTAAGTATTTTATTTAAAAATATAATATAACATTAATTATTTTTATTATTAAAAAGTATATTAGAGCTTTAATTTATTTAAAATATTATAATAAGCTAAAAAATCATAACTTATTATATTTATGTTAATTAATGATGATGGTGTTTTAAACCATAGACAATACAAGTAGATATAAATAGAAAACAATAGAGTAAATAAGAAATAAATAATACATACAGTATAAAATAATAAAAAATTGACTGTATAGTAGATTAATTAATTAAATGAATTATATAATTTATATAGAATACATTTATAATCAAATAATTAATATATCTTACTGTTAAAAAATATTAGTGTATGTGGTTTAAATACCATGAGTTAACAAAAAAGAATAACAAAAATGTACAATAAAAAATAAAATAAATAGAAATAATGCATAAAATATCAAGTCTTTACAAAATACCCTCAATTGATATTTACCTATTCTGACATATATTACTCTAAAATTAATATAAAAATATTGATTAATAAGATAATATATCCTCGTAATAATGAACATATAATAAAAATAATCTTATTTTTATCATATTTTATATCCTTAAAATTTTTATATTTTAAATATATCAAAAAATAATTTTTACCTAGAATGTAAATTTTATTCTAAAACATTTTTCTTTATCCCCTTTGTTCTTCTTTTAAAATTACAAACTATCATAGATCATATAAATTTCTTCAATTTTTTTCTTAAATCCTATATCATAACTTCACAGCATTAATCATAATAATCAACATACAATAATAATTTTTTCCCAATGTAAAATATATTCTTATAATAACTAAAAAAATTATAATATAAATACACAAATTATAGAAAAACTAATCAGTAAAAATTATAAACTATCACAGAATATATAAATTTGCACAAAGTGAGTCTAAATTCTAAATTATAATAATTAACATAAAATAAAAAATCTTCTCCTAAGATAAAATATATTCTCATAATAACTAATAAAAATTATAATATACATACAGAAATTATAAAAAAGTTAATCAATACAAATCACAAACTATCACAGATCATATAAATTTTTACAACTTTTCCTAAATTTCATATCATTTTTTCATATCACAAATCATAATAATCAACATAAAATATAAATTTTTCTACCACTATATAAATATAAAAATTATAAAAATACTAACCAATGAAAAGCAAGGAAAGAAGATCATATCTGCTCCAAAGAAGCAAATATTGCTGGATGAGATGTACAGATGCAACAAAGGATGAAAATTTATGAATGAAAATATGAAAAAAGCTAACAATGGCTGCGAAGAAAGAAGGGAAGAGTGGTTGCTGTAGAAAGGCTCCGAAGCTTAGAACTAGGTTTCTTTGTGGCTGCTGCTGCGGAGGGGGAAGGGGAGGAAATATATAGGGAGGGAGGCGCCAGATCAAATGGCGCCTCCCAAAAAAATTTGAAAAATTTTGAACATGGAGGCGCCATGTTGAAAGGCGCTTCCCAGCCTTAATTGAATCACGAAGGCACCATTCAACATGGCGCCTTCAGCCAAATTTCCCCTCCTAAAAATGCCATATCATGTGGCGCCCTCAAGGCTCCTGTGCGTATTTTGGTATTTAGTTTCGAAGAAGTAGCAAACCGGTAAAATGTTTCTAAAAAAATGGTATTTGGGTATTTTATCCTAAAGACTCGCAAAAATGAAACGATTTTATGATTTTCTTTATACACTCGAAAATGTAAAAATATTTTAAGATAACATATTTCACAAGAACTTCTACCAGCTTTCCAGTAACATGCATGGGACAAAAAACATAGTTATCCCACCACGTGAATGTGGAATCATTATTGGACATGGAGATGGACATTAGTTTCCATGAAACTGCCCCTCTTGGAAGCCTTTGGGTATTTTTGCCATGAATCTCATTCCTCCAAACAAGTAAATTCATAATTAATTTACAAAAGGACTTGTCATTCAGGAATAATAGTTGTAACGAAGTAATTACGTGGAGGAAGGTATATAAGAAAAGAGTAATGTATTGACTCCACATCGCACATACAGCTACATACTACACTTTTCCTACTGATGAATGTGGGACACCCATAATGGGGCCCACATGAAATGTTATCATTCTTGCATATCAGATTATATTATTTCAAGAAAAAATATAGCCTTTCAATGTGAAAGGTCACGATCTGATAGAAGACTTATATAAATAGAATAAAGCCTCATATCAGAAGGTTGATGAAAAACCATTGATCAGATAACTCATATAATACAATCATTCTCTGAGTGTGTGTGGTGGTGCATCTATTGTGGAAATGCAATCCGGAGTTCCAACTAGTGATTCTTGATTTTTCGTATGGATACATGAATCGATGTTCGTGAGTACGTGTTCGTGCAGTACAAAAAACATCCAAGTGATATATAGCATCAAATCAATCAAGGAAACCAAGTATGTATCCGCTGCATATTAATAATGTGAAAATTCCATCATTGGTATCAGAGCCTAGTTGTTCTGAATGACTGTATGATTCTTGATGTTTCTGGAATATAACTAATATTGTATGAGAAACGTTGATTCAATACATGTATGCATGAGAAACTTGTAATGTACATATGTTGTGTATTTATATTTTTGGAAGACCCATGAATGTATAGTAGGAACTTTTCACATAAACTGAATAGTATATTTTTTATTTTATATTTCTTTTGTGAATGACACTGTACAATATGCTTAATTTGTCATTTGTTTTGATGACACTAAGTACATGCATGAAAAAAAAAATTTGGGTTCTAATATTGTAATTTTTTCCTTACTGGTTATATATTTTTTTGTTATTTTTTATTTTTGGGTTCTGTAACAAATGCATATGGATATAAAATGTGTTTTACTATATGAACTACACAAAATTATACACAGAACATTTAGCATGTTTCCTGGACCATAAGACTATCCTAAATATGCATAAAATACTAAGAACATAATAGGGAAGAGAACAGAAACAACAAGACTTCATAAAACTCATTTTTTTTTAATTTTATGGGACATTTGGAAAATTAAATTTTTAGGCCTTAAAATTACCCTAGAATTGTAGAGCATAAAATTTTGGAAATTTTGGCTTTTGAATCACCCAAAACGGACTTTTAAATCAAAAGTTATTGCCAAAATACGAAAACGGGTCAGCTAGGTCACGAACCAGGTCGGGTTGACCCGCTACGACCCGGTTGGAGGTTGAAGATGGCCAAAACGACTTGTTGTTTTGACTAAGCAAATTTTTTCAAAAAAAAACCTTCTCACTCTCGGGGGTGGGCGGGGGGGCGCATGTGGCCCACCCCCATACCCGATGGTCACGTGTCATGCACTAATGGACTAAGGAGGATGATTTCTCCGCCGGCAACCGCGAGCGGTGGTCGGAATCATTGCAAAACGCAGCACATGGACTGCATGCACCATTGTGACGTGTGAAGGAGGCTATTTTCAGGCAATTTTTGAAACAGAAACTTCTAGCAACGCGTGGGGGCACATGCAGGGGTATTTTTAACCCAATTTTGTTTTAAAATTTTCCTAAATTCATGATCTACACATTGGTATACAATTTGTGCATTTTTGAATTTTTTTACACTATTTCTGTGAAAAAAAATGGCAAAATTAGCTTAAAATTTAACTTTTTTTCTTTATTTTTGGCATATAGCCATGGAATAGTGGTTCTTGGAAGAGGATAACCCCTACGGCTTTGTGGAAAGCATGAGAGACTACTATGGCAGAGAGTCAGATTGGGTGGAGACCACGAAAGACCTTAAAGATATAGTACATTCCCTATTTGAAAGATGCAAAAAGACCGACTTGCCCATGACATCATTTCTGAATGAAGTTAAAACACTAAAATCTGATCTTAGCCAAAAGGGGAAGGTGTTTCCCAATACAAATTGGGTTAATACACTATTGGTGGAAGTACCAAACGATAATTTTTAGAAATCAATTAAAAAGAAACTATGGAAATGCAAAGACTATAACCTAAGGATTATCAAGAGAATGGAACTTGAAAAGTGCATGGAAATCCTTAAATTACAAAAAGTCCATCAATTTAAAACAAATTGGAGACGATCCACCTTGTTATCACAATTCCCGAACATGAAGAATGCGAGACGCTTCGGACACAGCACCATGGAGAAGGGATCCCACTTGAATGGTCCGATGAGAATGATGAACAAATTTAAACATGAACCTATTCACCACAAGAACCCACCAAAATAACTATTCAGTACCTTTGATGAAATGGAGACATTAGATATGAATTAGGGAACAATTATGTATTTGTTTTTATCTTTATTTTTTCATGAACTGTTTATTGAACTTGTTATTTGTTTTGGTTATTAAATGTATGCTTACATTTATGCACTATTACATATCTATCTTATTGAATGTTGTATTCAAGTGGGAGCTCTTAGATTGCATCTATCTAAGAGTAATAACATTTGCATTAGGGTTATCTTGATAAAAAATAATGATAGTATTTAAAAAATCATGTAATAGGGGTAAATAAATGTCAACTCCCGACCATAAACTAAGTAGTGTCATTGTTGTTCTATGTGAGAACTATGCAAATAAAATGACATTATATACTCATTAAAAATGTTCAAATTCAATAGAATGACTAGTAAAACCATTATTGCTGACTTAAACAAAGGTGACAAGTTAAACGGGGACAATTGGGACATATGGCATCAAAAAAAACAAGATGCTTTAGAAGCCTTAAATCATGTGATGATAGAATTGGAACCAGGGAATACTGCTTAGCAAAGACAAGATGTTGAAGCATTTAATGTCTGGAAAAAGAAAAATAGCATCGCACGTATTACACTTCTGAGTGCAATGGCAGATGACCTCATGTGCGAATATGAGGGTTACCCGATTGTTCAGGGCATGTGGATTGCCTTGAAAGAGAAATTTGATGGTACTTCGACTATCAAATTAAGGAGACTCACAATCAAATTGACACATATAAACTTCGACTGAACACATCGATGAAACAACATCTAAGAGAGATGTCAAATATGATACGTGAACTCAAGTCTACGACCCACGTACTTTCTGATGAGCAGCAAGTGCAAGCAGTGATTAAATCATTACCCGCCAGTTGGGAGCACATGAAAGTGAACTCGACCCATAATGAAAGCATTGCCATATTTGATGATGTGGCGAGACATTTAGAACTAGAAGATGAATGACTGGGGGCTTACAGATCCTCCGGACTAGTAAATATAGCAGAGGGAACTGGTCCCTCTCATTCCAAGCCCAAATCAAAGAAGGGCAGGAAGTTTCAGAAGAACAAGTCTGGGTTAAATGTCAATAGCAAAAGGACCTTCAAGAAAAAGAAGGGAAAGCATGGTGGGAAGAATGCTGATCTCAAGAAGATCAAATGCTTTGCGTGTCAAAAGAAGGGTCATTTTGCTCGAGATTGTACTCGGCAAAATGATCAAAATGAGGTATCTCTGGACACTAAATTTGAAAATTCTTCATTTGTTTCCAGTACTATTTTTTTCTAATAGAATCTCATCCCTTGTGGATTTTGGATTCAGGTGCCACAAAACCATGTGAGTAAGGATTGAGGATCCTACATCGAGTATCGTCAGATGCCAATTTAAAGGAGATAGCTTTACGTTAGCAACAATGCAAGGATTAAGGTCAAAGGAAATGGAACATGTAAATTGGATTTGCGTGGAGGACGAACCTTAATCCTACATGATGTACTTTTTGTACCTAATATTTGGTGAAACTTAGTTTCTGTTTGTTCCCTTCTGAAGTTTATTTTTTCTATTAATTTTCATGATAATATTTTTGACATTTTTATGGATAATATATTTTATGGTCCTGGTTTTATTTCTGATGGCCTTGTTATTTTAGATGTTGTTGATAGTATTACTTATGATTGCTTTACCGCTTCTACTTCAAATTCAAATATTGATATGAATGTTTGGCATGCTAGACTAAAACATATAAATTAAAATAGGATGATTAAGCTAGCAAAAGATGGATTGCTAGGTACAATTTCAAAGTTAAAAATGTCCTTATGTGAACACTATCTAGCTAGTAAAGCAACTAGAAAACTATTTGAAATAGGGACTAGGGTTGAAACTCCATTATAACAAATTCACTCTGACATATGTGGTCCTTTAAGTGTGCAGGCAAGACATGGAGCTTGGTATTTCATCACTTTCATTGATGATTACTCACATTATGATTATATTTATTTGATTTCACATAAGTCAGAAGCATTAGAATGTTTCAGACGATACTTAAATGAAGTAGAAAATCAAATGGATAGAAAAGTAAAAGTACTTAGAACTGACCGTGGATGTGAATATTTATCAAAACAATTCAAAGAGCTCTGTGAAGAGAAGGGGATAATAAGGCAATTGACAATTCCCTACACTCTGCAACAAAATGGAGTAGCTGAAAAAAGGAACTGAACACTTTTAGTCATGGTTAGGTCAATGATGGCACAAGCAAATCTACTATTTTCATATTAGGGAGATACTTTATTAACGACCACTTTCATTCTTAACCAGGTACCTTCAAAATTAGTTACATCTACACCTTATGAACTATGGACAAAACGTAAACCTAATTTAAGTATTCTCAGACCATGGGGGTCTACTGCGTATGTCCATGACACTTCCCACAAATATGAAAAATTAGGTCCACAAAGGAAGAAATGTATCTTTATTAGATACTCAGAATAGTCTAAAGGTTACATCTTTATTGATGAAAATGAGGATGGTACAGTAACAGAATTTGAATCGAGGGATGCCATATTTTTAGAGAATGAATTTCCTAGCAGAGGAGAGATTGATCGCACTATATCATTTTATGAGACACAAGATCAAATGGATAATATTAAGAATTATCCATCTTATCCAAGTGGGAGCTCTTAAGAAATGCCTACCGATCCAAGTGGGAGTTCGAAAAGGATGAATGAGAACCCTATATTAAGAAATGATGCGATATAGAATGCCCTACTATGGAAAAGTAAAAGAGGAAATATACCTAAAAGACATTTTTCTATTGAAGGATCAACTCTTATGGCTACTCCTGAAGATGACGAAGAGCCAAGAATTGTTCAAGAGGCTCTAACTTGTCCTGCTAAGGAACATTGGAAGAAAACAATGGAGGAAAAGATGGACTCAATGAAAACCAACCAAGTTTGGAAATTGGTTAATCTACTATCTAGCCAAAAGGCAATAGGGAACAAGTGGGTTCTTAAAATTAAAAGGAAATCAAATAGTTCCATAGAAAGATACAAGGCTCGATTAGTTACAATGGGGTACACATAACAGGAAAGAATAGATTATGAGGATACATTCTCTCCTGTTGTACATTTCAATTCAATAAGATTACTCCTAGCCATAATAGCAAACCTAAATTTAGAATTAAATCAAATAGATGTAAAAATTACCTTTTTGAATAGAGAACTGGATGAAGAAATTTACATGGAATAACCAATAGGTTTCATCCAAAAAGGAGATGAAAAGAAGGTTTGTAAACTTCAACAGTCCATTTATGGACTAAAACAATCATCTAGACAATGGTATTCAAGATTTCACCGAGCAATAACCTTATTGGACTTCAAAATGATTGAGGAAGACCATTATGTTTACATTAAGTGGTATGAAGATAATTTTGTAATATTATCCCTTTACGTGGATGATATACTATTGGCTGGAAATAACTTGAAATCGATCATGGCTATTAAGGAATGGCTATCCTTGAATTTTGAGATGAAGGTTATGGGCGAAGCAGATTACATTCTTGGAGTAAAAATCTTTAGGGATCACTCTAAAAAACTTATTTCACTTTCTCAAGAAAACTACATGTGTAATTTTCTTAAAAAGTTCAATATGAAAAATTGTAAACCCATAGATACCCCTGTTAACAAGAGCGAACCATTGAGTCAAGAAAAGTGCCCTCAAAGTGATTTTGAACGAAAGCCAATGGAAAGAGTTTCTTATTCCAGTGCAATTGGTAGTCTTATGTATGCAATGATGTGTACTCGACCGGATATTTATCATGTGATCGGACTCGTAAATAGATACCAATCAAACCCCGGACAGAAACATTGGAAAGCTGTCAAGCAAATACTAAGATATCTAAAAGGAATGGCTGATTACGCACTCTGCTACCAAGGAAACAACCTATGCTTAGTTGGATATTCTTATGCAGATTGGGCAGGAGACTTAGATAAGCAAAAATCCACATCAGGATACTCATTCTTGCTAAACAATGGCGCCATATCATCGTATAGCAAGAAGCAGACATGTATTGCTTTATTAACAATGGAAGCTAAGTTTGTAGTATGTTCTGTAGCTGTACAAGAAGCTATATGGCTGAAAAGATTCATGGAGCATCTGGGAATTTGTGGTAAAAGCTTAAACCCCATCCTGATACATTGTGACAATCAGGCAGCCATCGCTTATACAAAGGATCTGAAGTACCATAGCAAAACTAAGCATATAGATATCAAGTACCATTTTGTTAGAAATACCATAGTAGAGAAAAATGTCACCATACAATATATTTCTACGCATAAAATGATAGCAGATCCTTTTACTAAGCCTATACCTAGGGATGTGCATGTTGAACATGTAAAATCTCTTAGTATGCGTAGAATATAATTGAACATTTTTATGAATAAAATTTGTTCTATTCAATTATTTATGTTATAATACATGTTTAAGTATACAAATGTCCAGTATGTATGTTGTATAGGTTATTAAGGTTAGTTCTCTCACACGAATAACCACCTCCGACACTCAAGAGGAGTGGGCGGAGATGAGGCGTGTGTTCACCAATATAATAAATTATTTTTTGGTTGAGAAGTAACAAAAATAAAATATGTCACCTCGACAAAAGAAACAAAGAAAAAATCAAGATGAGATCTAAAATACAATATGGATCGACTTGTGAATTATCCCACCTTCCATAATACATGTAGCCAGACAATAAATTCTTCAAAATTGACATCAAAAGAAGTCGAACAGTGTGAAAGAATTCAAGTTAGGTACTGTGTGTACCTCAACTAAAGTCTGTACGATATTAATAATAAAATAGACATACACTCTTGTGTTACAAAAGAAACACCGTAACATGTGATTCATACCACATGTGCAATATAACCGCAAACAAGAAGCAAGTGAAAGATCCCTATTTCATTATTATATGAGTCTCAGAAAAGATCCTTGTTTCATTGCTGTGTGAGTCTCAGAAAAGAAAAATTCTTTTCCTGAATACCCTTTGACTTTGACGATATCATGAAAAAATGATACAGTGCTCGTTATCTTAGTATGCATCTAATGATCATGACAAATATGGTCTAAAAGATAAATGCTAGAAAAGCAACTATTTTAAATTGAAGTGATATACGGGCGAAAGAAAGATTTTCTAACATATACATGATTATGCTAGTGTCTGAGACATGTCCATTATGAAGTTAATTTTGGTAACATCATAAGCATGGACACTGTGCATATATGAGTGACAATTTGAGCTTGAAGCAAAAGCTTGAGAGGGATCAGGTTTGAAATATGAAAAATGTATATGGGCAAATCTAGGGCATTCGAGGCATGTTACAAATAAATAAAAGATGAGGTTGTTTTGTGCTGGTCCTATAAGGATTCCTAGTACAAGAATACCCAAGATGACATCTCGCCCATGCGGTCATGACGATGCACTATGTATGAAAACGTGAAGAGAGATGAAAAATTATATGATATGACTCATCCCATTATGTGTGAGTGGGAAATGATGAATGTAGGACACCCATAATGAGGCCCATATGAAAAGTCATCATTCTTGCATATCAGATTGCATTATTTCAAGAAGAAATATAACCTTTCAGTGTGAAAGGTCATGATCTGATAGAAGACTTATATAAATAGAATAAAGCCTCATATCAAAAGGTTGATGAAAAACTATTGATCAGATAACTCATATAATACAATCATTCTCTAAGTGTGTGTGGTGGTGCATTTGTTGTGGAAATGCAATCCGAAGTTCCAACTGATGATTCTTGATTTTTCATGTGGATACGTGAATCGGTGTTTGTGAGTATGTATTCATATAGTACAGAAAACATCCAAGTGATATACAACATCAAATCAATCAAGGAAACCAAGTATGTATCCACTACGTGTTAATAATGTGTAAATTCCATCACCTACTTATTATCTAATTTTAAGAAAATTATTTATTTTGTTTAGAAAATCATGTTGTACCCCCTCTATTTCTAAATATAATTGTTTAAAATAGTTGCACAAACTAACAACTGTTGGTCCGAGTTAAAGGAGCTTGGCAACACTTAAGTAAAGTCTTAGGTTTGAGCCTTGTAAATAGAGCAAACAGCGTTAGGAGAGCTACCTCATATTGAGTCCAACCCACCTCGAATCCGGATTAGTCAGTGGCTCAATGAGACTTGTTGGATACCAGATGGTTAGACCAAAAAAAATATAGTTGCACAATGAATTCGGAAAATTATTAAATAGCTTCGATATAACAAAAATTATATGTACTTTTCAAAATTATCACTCACCTCTTATCATTAATATTCTTTCTTTTATTATCCCTCCACAATTTTGTCTCCATTTGATGGAGATAAGAAGGATATAGAATTGAAAAAGAAAAATAAGATTTTGCTAAATTTTCAAAATGACAGATAAAATGAAAAATAACTATTCTTTTTCTGAAAATGACAATTAACAAGAAACAGTTTTAGAAAAGTTACCGTGAAGTTATCATTAGACATTTTAAAAAATTATCAGATCAAAAAATAAAAAAGAACTATCACCTATTGAAATGCGGTGTGTATGGCATTATATCTTTAAAAGTATGAATATTTTGCCTCTGGGAAAAATAGAATCGAATGCAAGTCACCAACGCATGTTAGGAAAGCAAAAGGCAAAAGCTGGATTAGATATGAGAAGATAAATCCAAGAGTGTAATACCATAAATTTTTTCCACGGATCTTTAATAAAGGAATAGAATACTATTTATATACTATAGAAATATTATAGAAATGAAGGCAAGACTATAGTACCTTAGGTAGATCTAGGATCTAATAACCTTGACATGTGATAAAAAAGAAAGTAATGGTTTAAGTAAAAACTAAGATATAAATAACATACAATCGATCTTTTTTCGATTTGGCATGACAGCGAGCAGCCTCATGTAATTTATATAATTAATGAGGTAATGATAAAAATAATAATTAATAATATTGTATTATTAAAATAATGTAAATGTTGTAATATTTTGATATAATATTTGTTATGATTAATGTTATATGTTTGTATGATATCATTAATTTGTTAATAGCTCTTCAATATAAATTATAAAATAACTTTCCATAAATTATTACCATTTAATTGTGGGTGATGAAATAATTATTTACTAAATAATTAATCCTCGATATATTTAAGTGTGTATTTTAATGTTATAATTGATGCATTTTTAGTGATAATTGATTTTCTTGAAATGAGATGATGTTAGAATTTTTAGTGAAACAAAAAGTTCTTATTGAAAATAAGTTAAATGTAATTTATTATTTAATTATAAATTTTCTCTGACTCTAAAAGCTTTTAAGTTAACTTTCTCTAAATTACTTAATTGATGTTTGAAAGATTATGAAGATATCAAATTAGTATCAAAAAATAATTTTAATATTAATTTTACATTACATAAATTTGGTGTTATTGTTACTTCATTTATTAAAATTATATATACGACATGCGTTTAAAAAACTTTTAATTGATGTAGAAGTTAAATTTCTATCTAGAATTGTTATTTTATGAGAGTTATGAATAGAAATTTTTTATTCAAATTAAATTCATAAAATATAAACTCTCAATTCTATACATTTTTCACGAACTTTCAAATTAGCTTATGTCTTCATTTTAATGAACTAAAATGGAGTAAAGCTCAAATTTCAAGTAATAATAACACTTCATGTAAAATTTAGTGATAATAGTATTAAACTGATATAGAATTTATAAAATTGATACCAAAATATATTTCAATATCAATTTGAGGTCTCTCTAATCTTTTAAGTCCGGCTTTAATAGTTTACTAAAAAAATTTTATTATTATTATTATTATTATTATTATTATTATTATTATTATTATTATTATGATAAACATAAAAATCAATTTATACAAGCAATTGTTGAATAATCAATCATAAGCCAATGCTATATCAAACACACCCTTCATATTACGGGTACAATGAATTAATTTTTTAATATTAACAAATATAATTTTTACAAAATTATTTTGAAATTTATGTTGAAGAATTATTAACAAGATTAGGTGGGATTAGTACTACAAAAATTAAATTAATACAAACTTTTAGTAGTGGTGAAATTGATAGAAACTTAATTTTATAAGAATTAAAATGAATTTTTAGCTTATTAACAAATTAATTATCACAAAAAATGAAGGATTAATTATAATTATAACAAGTATTAAGTTAAAATGTTACAATATTTAAATTGTTTAAATAATAATTATTTAATAATCTAATAATTATTATTATTTCCATTATTTTTCTATTAAATAATTATTATTAATTACTAATTATATAAATTACACACATATTATAATTTATTAGATCTATACTTTATTTTTGTTCATGTTACATTCATGCTTTTGTCTTTCATTATATGTGCCTGCCAACTGAATTTTTATCTTTTATAGAAAGAGGAGAGAGGTTGATTATATATTGTTTACATCTTAATTTTAATTTACATCATCAATTTTTTGCCACGCGTTTAGGGTTATTAAATCCCATATCTATCTAGGGGACTATAGTCTTGACCTACAAATGATAGGCTGCTTCTATTCTATTTCACTTCCATGTTCCATTTTTTAATGAGACTACTGTGTGTGGTGTTTGTATTTGTGAAAAAAAAAATTAAATGAGAGAATGCAATTTAGGATTAGTTTGATTCCAACGGGAAGTAAGCTTTCGAAGGAAACTAAACTTCTTAAAAAAAAAAATTTTTTTTGAATTCTTCAAGAAATCTTTTAGAAATAATATTTTTTTTCTAAATACTCAAATAACAACAATAATAAAGTCTTATATCACTATATGAAGTCATTTATATGGATCACACGATACCATTAAACTCTATTTAAAATTAGATTTTTTGAAATATTATTCATCAAAAAAATTTTTTTTATAATTTACTAAACCACTTTAACTGATTTTCTATCATCTTCTCCTCAATAAATGTCACACAAATATTTTCTTGTATACAATCATTTCGTATCTTGTCATTTCTTCTATAACCACATATCTATTTTAATATTTTTATTTTTGTTACTTTCAGTTTTTGCTCTTATTATCCCTTCAAATCCTAACATTCACTACTATAAAGTATAACTAATTGTATAACAATTTTATAAAACTTCTTTTTAAATTTAATAAATACTTTGTGATTACAAATAATCCCTAATATCTTTCTTTATTTTAATCATCTAACTTGTATTTTGTATATAACATCTATATCAATTTTTTCATTATTTTTTAAAATACTCAAAATTATTTAAATTTTTTAAGAAGTATTATTAAAATAATTAATATGTTTTTTAACACTTCAACACTGCTTCTATTCTATTTCACTTCCATGTTCCCTTTTTTAATGAGACTACTGTCTATTGTGTTTGTATTTGTAAAAAAAAAATGAGAGAATGCAATTTAGGATTAGTATGATTCTAACGAGAAG
Organism: Sindora glabra; assembly: GCA_020226215.1. Classification (NCBI taxonomy): domain Eukaryota; kingdom Viridiplantae; phylum Streptophyta; class Magnoliopsida; order Fabales; family Fabaceae; genus Sindora; species Sindora glabra. Next base: position 24,003,380 of record CM035230.1, on the reverse strand, counting down.
TAAGCTTTTGAAGGCAACTAAACTTCTTAAAAAATCATTTTTTTTATTCTTCAAGAACTCTTTAAGAAGTAATTTTTTATAAAATAATCAAAATTATTTAAATTTTTCAAAAAGCATTATTAAAATAATTAATATGTTCTTTAACATTATAACACAAGAAATTAGAAATGTTACAAGAAATTAGAAATGTTAATGAATTTCAATTTCAATTGTATTTATTTTATTTTATTTGAAATCATGTTTTTAATCCTCTTTTTATCATAATTTTTTTAAGCTTGTATTATTTTTTAATGTAGTAAGAAAGAAAAAATTAAAAAAAACTTAAATGACTTATATATATATATATATATATATATATATATATATATATATATATATATATATATTTACATATATTCAAATTCATGGCAAAGATAAAATGATAAAAATGATCACTTATTAAATTGAATAATGATAAGTTTGTATTTCTATTAATAAATGCCATAACAAATTTTTTTACCACCCACAAAAAATGCGATTAAACAAATTTTTATATTTTGTGCCAACCAAATAAAATAACTTATCTAATTTGTATTTCACATGGAATTGCACTTCTTGTACAATTTTAGTTTTGCCATGTAAGTAATCTCTCAAAGAATGAAATGCACAAAATTTAGGGACATTGATCAAGTATTTAGAAATACTCTTTGATAAGATTATGTTAGGGCAGATCTGAAAGTCACATAATAGAAAATCTTGAAACTCAGACTCTAAACTATAGGGTAAGTGCGAAAAATCCTACTAATCTGAAAAAGTTCACAATAATTTTTAAATGTGTTACTAGACCCCTCTCGTCAAATTTGTGCAATGTACTGGTTGATAATTTGACATTCAACATTTTTCATATGGATCAAAACGTACAAGGACCTAATATATATGCTTCATCATAGAGCCCATCTGAGATCGTAATTATTTGTTGGATGGCAATTTGACATGGAGAGGGTGTAATTGAAAGCATTTAAAAATTTATGCAAATCAAAATGTTTTTGGCACACAACTTAGGTGTATTTTTTTTTGTAGGGTTAAAATTTAATGAAAAATGAGGGGAGGTAAAAGAAGAGAAAAATGATGCCCACCATTCGAATCAATCAACTAATCTCACTCCACCTACGTTTTCTCAAATATTATCAACAAGCAGAAGAAAAATAAACAATATTTTTCATAACTTATTTTCAAGTTCCCGGGACGTACGTTATGTTACAGCTGATATCGTACACATGATTTTCTTATATATTCATAAACATTATTTTCATTTGTAGTTTGTTCTCTTCAATAATTGAATTTTAGAATTTTATTTGCTAATATTTTATGTAAGTAGCTAATATTTATGGATTTATGAAATCATCACAACGATAAAAAGCCATTTTTTAAAATATAGGATAACAAATTTTATATTTTAAGGGAGATACTTCAATGAAACCAAAAATATACATGATTGATATTATTTATTTTGATTCTCAGTAATTTTGTGAATAATGTTGTACTTTTTAATTTTATATCATCGCCGTAAATCAAGAAAAATTGGCACAAAATTTTTTAAATACATTTATTTTTTTCATATTTTTAAATATTTATAAATTAAAAAATAAATAGAAGGAGAGATGAATGAAAAAACTTATAAGAGATTTTATCTTTGTAGAATCTACATATTTTTAATTTTTAAATTTATACTTATCTATTATAAAAAATTTTAAAGTAAAACAGAAATTGGAAAGCAAACATTTAAATTAGCCGATTTATTTTTAAATCTTGTAGTGATAATCAATTTATGGATTTAGCTTTTCTAAAATGTAAAATGTATTCTAGAGTAGAGAATAAAATAAAATATCATAATTTTTAATAAAATGTTCTATCGTGCCAAAATGACAGTTATTACATGTTATCCGATGTTATATGTATGTTCTCCCTCAAAAAGAATAGTTATTAATTTTGCGTTTATTTGAATTTGACAGTGTTGCAGCATATATATGAATTAAAATTTTAATTTTTAAGAATGTTTTTCTATATATTGATTGTATAAACAGGTTTGAATCCAAAACCTTCTACTTTGTATTTTTCATCACTAACTTATCAAATAATGATTCATTTGTAAGATATTAAATCTGACAAAAATTGATAATTAATTTTTATTTAATGAGCAAAATAAAAGTAAAAAAAAAAATTGTGTGTGTAAAACCCACCAGTATCCGATAGTCATATCAATTCCAACAAATTCGATTAAACCTAAAGACGCGTCTTTTAAATCATAGAATTGTTTTCACAAACATGTAATAGCGTACTAAAATATAGGTTGTATCATAAATGAAATCCTATTTTAAAAATTTAAAGTATTGAAAATTTATTCAGTATTATTTTTTTATTATATTCTAATGAGTTAGATGTTTTGATATCAATAAAATAAAGTATACTATTGAAAATTTTAGTATTATAGTAAGACTAAAATACTTCTCATCTTCTCGAGATTTAACTTAATTCTACTTTCATCCATTTTATTTCCATTTTTTCTAGGCAAACAAGGTGGGTGCAAATCTAAGTTTATGGTAGGGCTAAAATGAAATAAGATGAATGAACTTTATAAAACTTAGAATTAAACTCATCATCTATTTAATCAATCATTTTGTTAAATTATATTTTTGATGAAATTTTTAAACAATAATTAAAATATTATAATATGTTAATTTTTTTATTTACTTTTTATTCATAATTTTTATGTTATGTAATTAATAAAAATTAAATTATCTGTGAAAATTTTTAATTAAATAATTTTATACAAGGTATGAAATTATTATTCAAAAAATATATTAATACTTTATAATATTGGAATTTTTATTTGACTTCATAAAAAATTATATCATTTGATAAAATAATTAATTAAATGAAAGATTCATAATAACGCCAAGCTAAAGCAGTGTTTTTAAAATTTTTAAAGTGACACCACACCATTAGCTAAGTTCTGGCATTTGAGATGTAGCAAAGTGTAGCTCACATTCCAATCAAAATAGTTAAAAAAAATAGAATTCAACTCATTATAAATTAAATTATCAAATAATATTGTTAATAATTTTAATGTTTTAAAAATCAAACCAATCATTAAATTAAAAATGAAAGTGACTCAAGATTGAATAATTCAATTGTTAAATCAAAATTACAATATAAATTAGATTTTTAATATATAATAATTAAAAATAAATAAATTAGCATAAAAATTTAAATTATGTATACAAAATGTGAAAACATTCCAAATATTATCAAATAATTTCAAAATTCAAATTATCACAAAAAGAATATTGAATCCAATTTTTATATTTTGTGAATTTTATTTATAAAGGTAATGTTATTTTTGAATATTTGAGACTTTTAACTTTAAATATATATACATATAATCAAGAAAAAATAATAATACTTTTGTAAATAATAGTATTTTTAAAGAAAAATAATCAGTTGAACTATAAAAACTATGACCAATCAGTTCATCACCAGTTTATCAATTTCCTAACCAATTTTTTTATGTTTGATTTTAAAGATTACTTAGATTGATGATAAAGCCAATTCATGATTTTTCCGATTAAATTTATTTATCTAATTTTTAAAATATCAATAATTCTAATTTTAAATGAATCAAATTCTAATTTCTTTAATATTTCAAATGAGATGAGATGTTTTAAATAGTCCAAGTTAAGAGAAACTAGCTTTAAAATTAATAATTCATCAAAATAAAGTATAAGAAAGGAAAAAGAATTATTTTTTAACATTACTAAACCTTTTATTTTCCTAATTCTCTAAATATAGTTACAAGAGAGAAAGAAGAACACACTAACTACAAAACATAAGAACTAGGCACGTTAACAAAAAACCTACAAATAGAACAAAGCAACACAAATACAAAAACACAACAAAACCAAAAAACATAATACTAGTCTTGATTAAGACTCACTGTGCCCAAGTGGTTAGCCATAAGTTACAAATTCCGCCAAGAATTGTTAAATGGTTGACTACTGCAAAGAGGATTGTATATTAAAGTAACCAACTATGATGTGCCTTGATTTTTCTCTTGATTACAACTCAAGCAAATTCCTATATTTTGGGTTGTGAGCTTGAAGGGATGGTCTGAATTTTCAAAACTATCTAGTAACTTTTACGCAAACTTCCAAAAATAGATAGTAATTTCTCTCGCTAAACCTTAAGAACTCAATTGAAGGTAACTCTGTCTCCTCTTGTTTTTTACTTTTAGATCACAACACTTCATGTTTTTCTTTCATGGCCATCTCATGCACTTGAATATCATTTGAAATTTGGTTGCATTGCTTTGTCCAATCATTACCTTTAATAGTTACACTAGTGGTACTTGAACTAAAATGTGCTATAATAGCTTGAGTAGCTTGACAAACCTTTTGTAAGGGGCCAAGTTAGACTATCATTGGGAAAAAGTCCCTTAAGACTTTGAAAATAAAATGAACAATTCTTCATAATTGCTAAAGGATTTTTAATAAAAGGAATGTTCCTACAAGAGAAAGCAAAATACTTGATTTGTGCATATCTCAAACAAAATCAAGTTATTTTTTCCTTTCTAAGAAAACAAGTTATATTCTATCTTCATTAGAAGGATAAAAACTCCAAATTGTTAGGCATAAGGTAATTTCATTAAAGCATCATTAGAGAAATGAAATGTGCATTGATGATGAGACACTTTTGTTGACAGCACCTAATTTTGGAACTCCATTTTTTGTTTCTCTAGATATTAAACTGTAGTCTCTAAGTTTTGTATCCCCATAAACAAAGCTTCAATTTGCTTGACAAAACCATCATTTATAAAAGACAATTCCTTAATTTGAGCCTGTAGATCATCAATCCTTGCTTTAACTTTTTAGTATTGGTGAAAATCATTGTTAGGAATAATTTTAAGCTTATATATCTTACTTACAACTAATGATAAAATCTCTTGAAAGAAGATTGAACAGTCTAAAGGGCCTCAACATTTTGTATCTAAAATGCAAAATTATCAATGCAAGTATCCTTTAATTGTTGCAACTCTAAGAAGAAATCTAACCATATAAATTTGTGATCATTTATATTAAGGAGATCACTCTCAACAGATACAAACCTCTTAAATTTTTTATCATTTTTTAGGTGAAATTCCTTATCAAGCTTAGAATTAGGACTTGAAGATGAAAGTCCTTTCTTCAAACCTAAAGACTTAGAAATTATATCCATTAAGCAAAAATAGAACTCCAAAATGAGGAATTATGCACAAACAAACCCTTAATCAACTAGGCAAATCGACATACATTAGTGACAATATTCAAAGGACAGATACCACACAGTAATGATAATTCTCAAATTGTTACCATAGGCTCAAAGGTGAACTCAACCAAAATAGGACCTACCCAACAAAAATAGTAAAGAACCCTAATGTTTAATAGTAATAATAAAGAATAACACATAGAGAATAAACTAACAGCATCCTCACACTTGAACATTAAACAAGGGTCAAATAAGACAAACTCATAATTAATTTTTTATCATCATAAGCCATTAGAGATAAAAAAAAAAAGTGTGAGTAAAAGCTTATAAAGAGGAGTTTAATGGTGGCTAATAGGGACTCAACCCTTTGATGCAAAAGAAAGTTTGACACTTGTAGCATTTATCCATTCATTGTGTTGCCATCGGTTGCCACAAGATGGAAGTTGGTGTTAGGTTTTTTTAGTCTACAAGCTTTCAAAACTACACAAAATCAACTTAGATGGGAACCCTAAATAATTACCATCACCAAACTTCAAAACATGCAAATAATACATTTAAATTTGAAGGTCATGTCGTTGACTCTCTGTGAAATTGGTTCATTTTGTTTTAACGTGTTTCAAGATGTACAAGATTTACAACTTTTTTGGTAAAAGAAAAAACATTGTAGCAATTTCAAATACATACCAAGCAAGGGATTTAAAAAATGGAGTGTTACATAAAAAAAGCTATAGAATAGCAATTTTGGAAGGAATTGCATCCAAATTTTGTTGATTTTGTAGTGTGATTGTAATTCACATATTTTCAAGTAAAAGTGATACAAAATAGTGTTGTGGCCTAATGTGTTAATAACGGACCATATCTCACACATTTGATCATAACTCATGTTGTCATGTCTAGATTTCAGTACTAAAAAAAAAAAGCAAAAAGAGGAACATGAAAGGAATCTAGTTAAAAAAATAACAGTAATAATACATATACAGAAGAGATTTTTCAACTTTTATAGATGATTAATAAACATAAATAAAGAAATATAAACTTTAAAAGTAGAAGAACTAAAGAAGGCAAATCCATGATTTGAAATACAAATCCTTGACTTGAATGGTAGATCCATGGTCTAAAAGGTAAATTGACCCTCTGAAAAGTAGATTAATGCTATTGAATTCATTATCCAATTGTTGGAAACTAACCTTGAATGATTTCTTTTTAGAAAGATAGATGATCCATCCTTTTGTCTAATCTCATGATCCAGCGCTTGCATATCACCTCCTTTTCTAAGCAATAGCAAGTAAATTTCTTGATCTTCCTTTCCTCTTCCTTAAAAAATAAAAACAAAGACATATGAAATTGTGAAAGAGATAAAGCATACAGATTAAGGTAATCAAATGTGATAAAGGTGTAGAATAGAAGAAGGAAAAAGAATGAGATGGAGATGAGAATGTGAGATTGCTAGAGAGATGAAGTAGACGAATGGAGATAGAGATTTGATCATCTCCAAGCAAAATCGTAAAGTGAGAAAGTAAGGTTTTTTTAGAAAAATGCAAAGAGACTTAAAAACATTGACAATTTGAGAGATGAGTGGTGTGACTATATGAAACTCTAAGAGTGTGGAAGATAGAAAGATATTAGGATTAGAATTAGCCTATATATAATGTAATTATCTTAATAACTAATAATTATTAATTGATTAGGTTAATAAACAATAATTATTAATTGATTAAGCTAATTTAGGAACAATATGATTTAAAAATTCTTTTATACCAAAAAATTGAAAAGGATAATTCAAGATATCCAAAAAAGTTATGCCTCCCTAATATATCTAGTCAAGTAATAGCCATTGGATTAATAGAATAAAATTCAATGCTTCTAAATATAATGCATAGAATTAATTCAAAATTAATTTTGAAAATTTTTGTTTTAGGAGAAATAGCTAGGTTCAATTAAAAATACTTTGTTAATTTGTGATACTGTAAATGAAATAAATATAATTGATTCATGACCCTTTGTAATATGTAATTTTTCATAACATTAAATTAACTCTCTTTTTCATAATTGCTAGTAAATAGGATTAAAGTTGCATAGGTATCATATCAATCACCACTACCTTAGGAATTAGTAAAGATTTTTTTTAACCCATTATGTATGAGTAAGGGTTCAGAAGGTTTCAAAAATTAATTAAAAAATGTTGAATATATTCTTTTTATGAATTTTATTTTAAGTAATACTTTATAAAGTAAAAAGAAATAGAAGTTATTATTTGCTTTTCCTTTGGGTATTTAATTTTTTTTAGTTAGTCAACAGAAACATTCTTGTTATTTATTATATAAATAACTATAATTTGTCTTATAATTTTTATATAAGTAAATGTATGGTTATTATAGAAAAAAATCATTCAAAAATTTGAATATTGTGAAAATGAATTTTTATATTTATTTGACTAGTTTGATCATGAAACAATGTTACTTAATTTGATTTTTTAAGTAGTACTCACACAATTAAATTATTTTCATTAATTTTTAATATTAAATTTTCATTATGTTATGTAAGAGGGTAATTCTTGTATAGAAAAGAAATTAATAATAATAACAACAAACATTTTCCTTTAGAAAAAGAAATGTCCTTATAATTAAGATACTTTTTATATAAATTGACTTTTAAATAAGGTCTACATGTGAACAATTATATTGTACAATTAGATAATCAAAAGGTTTAATAGGTGGAATACCTTTACAGAGTCTCTTTTTTTTTAAATTTCAAAATAAATTAATAAACAAAAATTAGAATATGTAAAAGGGTAATTTAATAATAAAAATATTATTATCATTAATTTCTTTTATATACAAGCATTTCATAAATAGTATTTATTGTTATCATTATCATTATCATTATTGTAAAATACTTCCATTAATTAATTGTTAATATGTTTTCTAAATAAATATGCTACCTCGAGAAGCTTTTCCATCAGGAAGATTATAAGGTGCACCAAGTGATGATATAAGTTGGCATTTTGGCACTCTTGTACTTGGAACTTGAAATAACATAGTTTGTAAACTTTGTGAAAAAGTTGTGAAAGGTAGAATTACATGTATGAAAGCACATATAACACACAAAATAAGAAAGGTGGTAAGTTGTCCAAGAGTTACTTCTTTTATTAGAGAGAATGTGATGAAGCTTTTACAAGACAAAAGGGCAAAAAAAAATATTCTAAAAAAGTCAAAGAATAATTTAAAGCACTTTTAAGAGCAAAAATAATTATGATGATGATAGTGATAATGATAATATAATTATTGATGAACAAGGATCCATAAGACAAGCTAAACAAGAAAACAGGAGGACATATCAAGAATGGAAAGGCTAACAAAGATTTAAGCAAACTATTAGGAGGTATAATAATATATATGAGAAAGGTGAGAGTTCTCATGCAGTGGTTAAAAATAAAGCTAACTCCTAACAATTTGATAATCTAACTTTCAAATTGAGATATTTAGAACTTGATTTAATAAGGAATAAAAGTTTAAAGTAGAGTAAAATCAAAGGTGGTATGATGAAGTTAATAAGACAAAAGTTAGGAAAAACTATCTCTAAGATTATTTTGTATGATCACTTACCTATGTAATTAGTTAATTCTTCATGGTTGCATAATTTACTTGCTATGGTAGATAACATTGGGCCAAAGGTTAAGAGTCCCACTCCTTATGAGATTTTAAAGGTGTATTTAGAATCAAAATTTTAATCTATGAAAACATGGATAGAAGAATTAAAAGGTACATGGAAAGAGGCAGATGTTAGAATAATATGTAATGGTTGAATTGATAATATAAATCACATGCACATAATGAACTTTCTTATCTACAGTAGTAAGGGAACTATTTTCTTAAAATCCATTTATGCTTTTTTTATGCCTAATAGGAACATTGATTATTACTTTAAGTTGCTTGATCAAGTTGTTGAAGAGGTTGGAGAGAAATATGTAATGCAAGTGGTAACTGATAATAAAAAGTGTTGACAGTGTGTTCTTTTGATATGAAATTTACATATATATTGTCTGGTTGGGAGAGAACTACATCTAACTCTAGAGTTCTCAAACATGCTTTAACAAAGAAAGGGGATAGATTGAGAATTCCAAGAGGTAAGCATTAATTTTGTATTAAAATACACAATGATAGGTCAAGGTTCAAGCGTATAAGGAGTTTGCAATTAGAATTATGTTTTCTAATATATTTTTGTATCATTATTGTATATCCTAAGAAAATTCTATCTAGAAGATGCAAGGTATCCTCCAAAGAGGGTGTGCTTACACCTTACAGAGGTATGTGTTACCACCTGAAGGAGTACACTACCTACGGACCTCAAAATGCAAAGGAAATATTTAACCATCGGCACGCATCATTGAGAAATATAATAGAAAGGGCATTCGGGGTACTGAAAAAGAGATTCTAATAATTGTTAGTGATACAAAACCATATTTCTCTTTCAAAACCATGACGGACATTACTATTGCATGTTTTATATTGCATAACTTTTTAATGAAAGTTGATCCCAATCCACGGTTGATAGATAAGGTCAATTGTGAGCTGTTAGATAGTAATGTAAAAGATATAGGAGATCGTGAATCACAGACCACAGAGGAAGACTATAGGTATAGGTTCATCATAAGAGAAAACATAACAGCCCATATGTGAATGATTATCAGCAAACCTTCTCATAGTCCATGTTATTTATGCAACATCTCTTTGTATATTAATATTTGATACTTATGAATCTTGTGTTATTGATGTGGTTGTGAATTATATTTAGTATTAGCTCTAAATGAGATATTAATTTTGAGGATTCTTGAACCTTCATTTCTAGTATGATTTGCATTTCCACAATGGAAAGACGGGAATTGAAAGTTATGTATTTATATACCATCATAGTATATTATGTCATGTATTTGTATTGTATACATATGTAATGTATTTCATGTATTATTGTATATCATTTCATATTTTTAAAGCATTGATTGTGAACAAGACCTCCAAGTTGCATTGCACATAGTTGTAAAACCTATGTGTGTGAGTTAGTTATGACCAAGTAAGTTCTACATCATGCACGCTATGCACACTTTTGTAATCCTTATAATATCAAAAAATAATTGGTTATTAAATGATTTGCAAATTTTGATATGCCGAAGAACAAAAATTCGATAGCAGGGGAGAGGGTTTTTCTAGAGATTTATTACGATGAACGTCTTATATGGATGTTATGTTGTTAGACTTATTATTAGAAGAGGTGCAAAAAGGAAACTGCCCAGATGGCACATTCACTTCCATGGCTTATGCTAGTGTGGTGGCGGAGCTTAAGCAGACAATGGGTCCATTCTTCTAGAAGCAGCATATCAAAAATTAAATGAAGACATTGAAAGAGAACTTCAATGAATGTTATGATCTATTCCAGAAGTGGAGTGAAATTGCTTGGAACCTAACCACGCATATGTTTGAGGCTAAACCAGAAGTGTGGAGTGAGATATGTCAGGTATAGTTAGCATAACTCAAATATAAGAATTCTAATGTAATAATTCATTGCATTCTTAGTATGGATGACATCAACATGTAGTATGTAATGATGTGATTGTATATGTGTGTAGGCTAAGCCCAAGGCTCATAAGTGGAAGCGTACACCAATATACAACTATGACAAGTTATTAAAACTATTCGGAAGAGACAAGGCTACAGGGGCATATGCTGAGAGCGCAGCAAACAAGTTAAGGAGATGTGAGAAAGAAAGGTTGGACCTGAATGATAGCTTCGAACAGAAGTGTGGAGTGAAATTACTTGGAACCTAACCACGCACATGTTCGAGGCTAAACCAGAAGTGTGGATTGAGATATGTCAGGTATAGTTAGCATAACTCAAATATAAGAATTCTAATGTAATAATTCGTTGCATTCTTAGTATGGATGACACCAACATATAGTATTAATGATGTGATTATATATGTGGTGTAAGCTAAGCCCGAGGCCCATAAGTGGAAGCGTACACCAACACACAACTACGATAAGTTATTAGAGCTCTTCGGAAGAGACAGGGCTACAGGGGCATATGCTAAGAGTGTAGCAAACAAGTTAAGGAGATGTGAGAAAGAAAGGTTGGACCTGAATGATAGCTTCAAACAGATGTCGGATTTTGATATTAATTAGGGAGGTGATACTCCTAACTATGCTAGGCATTTTGACACATTTAGTCCTGAGTGTGCTTCTTCCAATCATTCCCAAAAGTATCCCCATTCTAATCAATCTCAAAGTACATCATCATTAAGAGGTTCAAATGGAAGGTGCCCACGGTTGATTTAATTTAGAAAGGTATGAGAGGTTGAACATAGGGATCAATAACCAAATTGAGGTTATGAGAGATGTAGCAGAAAAATATGTCTAGATAGCTGAAAAGTATGCTCGAATAGCCAAAAAAAAACTCTCCATCATCTAATGAGCCTCGTCACTATAGTGAGACTAAAGTATAGGCAAAGTTAGAGAAAATAGGAGTGCCTAAGGAATATCAATGGAAGTGTTTACAACTTCCTTTGCGCAAATGAAAGAGCCAATAAGCAATTTTTTGGGGTCTCACCTCACTTAAAATTATAGATGTTATATCAGCTTATGGCTAGTGCAGGAGTTAGTTGAGCCACCATTTAAGGTATTCACTGATGACTTCTTTTTGTTAATATTTTGATGTGATCAAACAAAAACTTCAATAGAAGAATGACATTGACCTTATTGTATGACAATTTAAAAAATGAAAGTATCAATAGTATGTGTATGTGGAGGTTATTGTATCTATATTTAGCTAAGAAAATTATGGCTTTTGAATGTGCTTCTTGTTGTAACTATATCTCTACAAATAGATAATATCACGGTGAAGAAAATGATTCATTGTAATAAATGCATGAGTTGTTTGTTTTGATGCACATGTATTGAATGAATCAACAATGCTTGTTGCCACCGTGTTGACATAGTGTGAGTTCACTCAAGATACACTTACAAGGAATGGTTAAAGTGGGATGGAAGCTGATTTGGAAGCAAAATTAGGATTTAACATTCATTTCCTTGTATATTAGTAGATTCTGTATTAACCGAGTCAAAATGAACCTATTTTATTTAGTACTATACTTGATGATGGAAACCTGAATTATGAATTACATATTTGTGTCATGTGTCATCGTATTTTTATATAATTTAAAGTACTTCTATTTAGTTTTCAATAGTGAGATGATGGATTCTCAATGCATTTTTTTTTTACATTTTTTAAGAAGTATTTTATTTGTGATAGATTTTTACTTTAAGTTCTATTTTAAAAATTTATCAATTATAATTTTAGAATTCATTATTTTAAACAACACATCTATATTCACAGTTTTTATTGATTATATCAATTATATTTTTTGAATTCATACAATATATTTAAAAACAATGAAAAAAAACTTAAACTCTTGGTAGCATATCAAGAAAAAATTGCACTAATATGACCTTCTATAAAATTTAAAAGAAAACCTTAAAATTATTCATATTATTTTTTCAATTTTTCATAATTTATAAAAAAAATTATTTAAGTAATATTTGAAAATTTATATCTATAAAATTTATAAATTATGTTGTAAATATGTTGTTTAGTGATTGATTAATTTTTAAAAAATAATTAAATTCTATAGAATGTTTGTATAAATCATTTTCATAATTTGTTAGTAACCATTTTAAAATAAAAATAAATAAATTATGTTGTAAAAATCACCATTATATTTATTTTTAACAGTTACAAGTATAATGATCATTTTACACAAATATAATTTTTTTCTCCTAATTTCTCCCTTTTTCAAATAATACAAAAAAAATACTTCTCTTCTCTCACTTTTTTTTCTTCCAACTTCTTCCTTCCCTTACTTCTCTCTGATCCAAACATACCATTAGGGCCAATATCACATTTTTACAACTATTTGATTATTTTCCCGAGTTTTCCTTCCAAATAAAATGTGTTTTTTAGTTGGACGGCCCTGATTTAATTATTTCTACCTAACGGTCCAGATTTCACCGGCACGTTGGGTTCCGGGGACCAAAGAATTGGCCGAGGAATATTGGAAAAGAGCCCCACCAATGCACGTTAGGAAAGTGCAAGGCAAATACTGGATTAGGTGAGTGGAAAAGAAGCCAAAAGTACAGCTGTATATCCGGCCCCGTCAACAAATAAGGCTGAGTCATGAACATCTTTTCACTTCATAATCATTCTTCTTCTTCTTCCCTTTTGCGAAAATCTCCTTCCGCTGACTGGATGGCTAGATCCTTCAAGAAGGGAGTGTTACCTTTGGATTGGGTTTCAGATCCCCTCCCCCTTTACCTTCTATTTATTTGTTGCTTGATGGGGTTGCTTGGTCTCCTCAAAGTCTTCAAAAAAAACGAAAAACTTCTGAACTCTACGAGCCATAGCCTTTCAATGGCGTCGTCTTCCTCAAAGTCTCCTAATTCCAACCGAAGCTGGAAGTATCACGTTTTCTTGAGTTTCAGGGGAAAAGATACTCGCAACAATTTTACAGATCACTTGTATGAGGCGTTGATGCAAAGGGGATTTTTCACCTTCAGAGATGACGAAAAGCTCACTAGAGGAGACATTATATCGGAAGAACTCCAGAAAGCAATTGAAGAATCGTTCATATCCGTTGTCGTTATATCCAGAAATTATGCTTCTTCGACTTGGTGTTTGAATGAACTTGTGAAAATTCTTGAATCTCGAAAACTTCTCGGTAGAAAAGTTTTGCCAATCTTCTATGGCGTTGACCCATCTGCTGTAAGGTATCAAACAGGAAGCTTTAAAGAAGCTTTTGAAAAGCACGAAAAAAGATTCAGAGATGACACAGACAAGGTTCAGAGATGGAGAAACGCCTTGAAAGAGGTTGCTGGTTTATCTGGTCAGGATTCCAAGGATTCGTAAGTTCCTAATGCATATATAATCTAATATTTTTACTTATTATATATTCATATAAAAAGGAATTAAGGTACATCAAATGTTTTAGGTTAAAACATGACTAATTAAAAAATTTAATTTTGATGCAACTATAATGTTTTTTTAGCTGTTTAACTTAATCAAAGCACATATTTAATTGTAAAGTGCTGAGAATAACTTGTATTGTTTGATTTAAATTTATAATTATTATTTTTCATTATTTATTGATAAAATTAAATTTAAATTTAAATGTAATATATATATTTATTTTATGTTTAAATGAAGGGCGGAATAGATTTTGAAAATAGAATGAAAGTTTACTTAATTTTGTTCAAATTGAAGCAATTGTCCTCTGATTTCTTTTGTTCCTCCATGTGTGATAAATTTTAGATGTTTTGACTCGTCTTAAAAGTGATTTTTTTATCTCTTTTGATGGAGCCGATATGTATAATATTTTTTGGGCGATTGCCCCAATAAATCTCTCGGTGCACCTTACATGTAACCATTTTTTTAAGAAATATAGGCAGAATATAGTCAAAAGACTCATTTAAGAGTTAGTTTGCTTTGATGGAAAATAATTTTTTATATAATATAATTATAAAATATTAAAATAAAAAAATTATAAATGTATTTAGATATATTTTTATTTTTATTTTTTTAAAAATTATTTTTAAAAATTATTTTTGAATTAAAGGTGATGAGTGTTATAAATAAGAAAATATTTAATTCTATTATAAAACTAATATTTAGAATAAAAAAATTAGTTTAGAAAATAATTAAACATTGTTTATATTTTCTTCTTTTAAATTACACATTTAAAAAATAATTTTTAAAAACATATTTTTAAAAATAAATTATCAAATAAGTTCTTCTATTTTTAAAAACAAAAAAATAGAAAACTATTTTTAGAAACAGAAAATAAACAAATACTATTTTATTTATTTAATATTAAATATGAAGAATTTAAAAAAAATTCTATTTCAAAAAAGAATTTATTTTCTCTTACCATCATATCTCTAACTATTATTTTTTTAAATTATTAATATAAATAATATATCATTATTTCATTTTTAATATATATATATATATATATTTAAAGAAAAATGCTTTTCTACGTGGAGCCCAGCCTAAGTTTGAAAGTTCTTGACCATAGTTAAAATATGGTGATAACTTCAATGTTACCTTTGCATCATATAAATCATTTAATAACTCTCCAAAGGATCATATCTTATTTTCAGGAGAGATACAGATCTAATTGGAAAAATTGTTGAAGACGTATGGGTTCAATTACAACCTGAACTGCCAACATCCACTAACGGACTGTTTGGAATTGATTCAAAGGTAGCAGACATGGATTCACTCTTAAGGATGGAGGTGATTGATGTTCGGTTTATAGGGATATGTGGCATGGGTGGCATAGGAAAAACGAACAGTTGCTTCCGTTGTCTTCAACAAAATTTGCAGCCAATTTGACATTTGTTGTTTTCTTGCCAACATTAGAGAGGTATCTGGTGAAAGAGGTCACGGTTTGGTTCATTTGCAAAGGGAACTTCTTTCTCGTTTGGAAATAACGAGCTTGAAGATTGAAAATTCAGAACAAGGGAAGGACATAATTAGACGTCAGTTACGCAATAGAAAGGTGTTGCTTGTCCTTGATGATGTAAGTTCTGAAAGCCAGCTTGAGAATTTGGCCGAAAATGAAGGCTGGTTTGGTCCAGGAAGCAGGACAATAGTAACCACAAGAAATAGCCACATACTAACATATCATGAAATTTCAGCTAAGTACGATGTTGGCCTCTTAAACATGGCCGAATCATTTCAATTTTTCTGTCAAAAAGCCTTTAAAAGTAACAAACCTCCAAATTCCCATTTTTTGGAGTTGTCAAATGAAGTGGTTCAATTTTCTGGAGGCCTTCCTTCGGCTCTCAAAGTGATCGGTTCATCTCTTTGTGGAAGAAATATATCCATTTGGGAAGATGCTTTGATTATATTAGAGAAAGATCTACAGCCTGATATATGGAAGACAATAAGAATAAGTTATGATGGATTGTTAGATATGGAAAAGGCAATCTTTCTAGATATTGCTTGCTTTTTTAAGGGGTGGCAAAAAGATGATATATCCCAAATATTGGAAAAGTGTGGCTTCCATGCAAGATTTGGTATAGAAGCACTTATTGAAAAATCACTGGTAACTCTTGATAAAAATGGAAACTTGGGGATGCATGATTTGCTTGTAGAAATGGGTAGAAACATTGTTTATCAAGAATGTCCTACTCATGCTTGCAATCGGAGTAGGCTGTGGTCTCTAGAAGACATAGATAAAGTATTTAGAAATAATATGGTAAGTTCTTTATGCACATATGAAGTTAATTTTTGTATCGTACTTTTTATTGCATCTCACTTGCATCATTATTTTATTTTCATTAGGGAACTGAATCAATTCAAGCTGTAGCTCTGAATTTATCAAGGCCTCATGAAGCTCATTGGAACCCAGAAGTCTTCTCCAAAATGTGTAACCTTAGACTGCTCATTGCATCAAGTGGTTTGCACCTTCCACTCGGCCTAAAATGTCTTCCTAGTGGATTGAAAGTTCTCATTTGGAGGAACTATCCTTTGAAGTCTTTGCCGCTAGGAGTCCCACTTGATGAACTTGTACACCTTGAAATGCCTAATAGCAAAATAAACCAACTTTGCATTGATACACAGGTATGATGTTTAAATTTAAATGTACTTTTTACATATCTGAAAATCTGCTAATGTTAAAGAATAAAGGCTAATTTGTTTCTCTCTTCTTTTTTTCTTTTTATTGATGAATAGCCATTTTCAAAGTTAGTTTCCCTCAACTTGAGTTATTCAAAAGATCTCACTAAAACTCCAAATTTTGCTGGAATGCCAAATCTCACAACATTGGATCTAAGAGGTTGTACAAACTTAGTTGAGGTTGATGCATCTATTGGATTGCACAAAAGGCTTGTTAAAGTAAATTTGGAAGAGTGCATAAAGCTTGAAAAGCTTCCAAAAAAGCTGGAAATGAGTTCTTTGGAGATATTACATTTGGACGGCTGCTCAAATGTCAAAAAAGTTCCTGAGTTCGGGAAAAATATGGTTGCTCTGTCGCATCTTAGATTGGACGAGACTGCTATAGTGGAATTACCTCCATCTTTGGGCTATTTGACTGGCCTGCATACTTTGTCTCTGAACAAGTGCAAAAATCTCCGTTGCCTTCCAACCAGTATTGGTAAATTGAAGTCTTTGAGATGTCTCTCCGTCATTGAAGTCATTGAGATATCTCTCCTTCACCGATCATAGGGATAGGAAAAGGGAAACTCAGTGTATTGTTTTCGTCGCACCATTTGGTTTTCCCCGCTTGAGGTTTTATATATAAACTTTTTTTTGAAGCCTAACTTGCTCGATGTGGGATTTACTCTTTTAAAACACTCATTATGCTTATGCAACACTTAAAACTAAGGAAAGTTAACCTGGATTTTTGTAAAGGTCTTCGATCATTACCAATGCTGCCACCAAATGTAGAGTCTGTAAGAGCAACACGCCGTTATGACTTGGCGGAAATTTTATTACATCCACTGATATCGGGTCTCTTCGACGGAATGGATTCTGAGGTATGCCTTTTCGTCTCTCTACCTCTATTTTCCTATCTAAACCAACATCCAAACCTACAATTGGGTGTTCATGAGAATAAAGGGGCTTGAGGACCTATTAGGCTAAAGTCAATGAGTTTTGACTTAATTTATTATTTGAATATTAGGTTTAACCTCAATCAATGGGTTAACTTGTCATATATCATGCGCTAAACTCTATTAATTTGGATTAAACCTAACTTCAAATTCTAATTACATCTATCAAAATTTCATAAAACTTTTCATTAATAATTCAAAGTCAATTGATTTAATATTTAAATATTATTTCAAATAATTAATTGTAATATTTATAGGTAAGTATTTAAAAAAATTATACTCTATGTACCTCTCTTCTATTTATTCAATAGCTATTTCTCGTTTTCTAATATACTTAAATATTATCATTTTACTTTTTCAATATATGTGGATAGTAATTATCAATTCATCAATTATGATGAATTATAAACGAAGTTTTTTATGCTTGTAACTGTTTGAGTGTAAAAAGAAAAAAAAATGTTTTTGCCAAACGTAAATTAAAAGCGAAAAAATTCTTGCTATGAAGCCGACTGATAAGCACATTCCATTTTAAAATTCCAGGTTCGTTGTAAAAACAAAATATATGACAAATTGGGAAAATAATATTTTTAGTAAAAGGTTTTATTTGTTTTTTGTAAAGTAAATGATTTTGATTTACCAGAAAAAATTAAAAAAAAATAATGTTATTTGTATCTTTCCTTATAATTAATAAAATGACATCATTATGATGATTACCTAGCATATATTAGAAGAGTTTAATTAACACCCATTAGATATTGATGCTTTTTTTTTTGGGTCAATTTTTAAATGATTTTTCAACTCTCCTATAATAGCATAGATAATAATAAGATAAATATATTTATATTATGATCCCATTTCATTGTAACCATTAACCAATAAAAATTTTTGTTGGGTTTATAGACTCAAGCTTGAGTTTTGTTGAAGCCTCAAGCTTGAGTCATTGCCAAATCTTCCACCCAATCTAGAGTATGTCTGCTTGGGCAACTGCCGAAGCCTCAAGTCATTGCCAAATCTTCCACCCAATGTAAAGTATGTCTTCTTGGACAACTGCCAAAGTCTAGAGTCATTGCCCACGCTTCCACCAAATGTAAAGTATGTTACGGCATTGAATTGTAATTCGATGAAACCACCACCAGATCAATATCAACAACAGATATTGGGTGTCTTGGCTGCTTCAATGGAATCGGAATGCTTGCTCCAGGTTGACTGTTCGTCTTTTGATCTCTCTGTTTCTGTATATATATGAAATGTTTCCTTTGCTTCTATTTTAATATCTGACCACTTTTTATATAACAGGCGATAAAGAAAAGCATTTTTAAGAGTCGAGGTGTATTTTATGTCCCAGGAAGTGAAATTCCACCGTGGTTCGACAATCAGAATTGTCATGTTGGGAACAAAGAATCTTCAGAAGAAAAAGGTTTTGGGGCAATATCAATAACAGTGGAGATACCTGACAAATGCTATAAGAGTGAATGTTGGGGGATTGTTGTGTGCCTTGTCGTACAAGATATGCTCCCTTCAGATATGAGAGGTGTATGGCTTCATTTCCGATCTGAAATTATTGGAGCTGAGGAAAACTGCTTCCGTCATAGCGATCATGTGGAATATCTTAAAGGCCCTCACCTTTTGATTGTTCATTGCCACGCTCAAGATTGGCAATCTGATCAAACCAATATTCCATTGACATTTTATTTTGAGTCACATCGGTCTGGAATAAAAGGGGGACGTGAAATAAGGAAGTGCGGGTACCGTGTGTTTTCTAAGGAAGATGCTCAAGCATGGCGCAAAACAATGACGAGTCAATGCAGAATTGAGGAACTACTAAGTTCCAATGATGATTAAAAGCAACTTCACGGAAAAGATGTAACTTCCTCTGATGTAGAAGAACAGCCTTCTGCAAAACCCACAATTTAAATATTGACGCTTTTTCTTTCATTAAGTCTTCCTCTGCTTTTATTTTGCTCAAGTATGTTGTTCAAACTTTTATTTTTCCCGGAAATTAACTAAAACATTATTTACCAAAAAAAAAATCAAATTAAGGAAAACATTGAATATGTTTCATATCATTTATAAAATGGGAATGAGTTACGAATCTTTGAGAATTTGATGTGATCTCATGAAGTAATCTTTTCAACTATTTTATTTAACTGATTGTACTTTTTTCTTGTGCAGATTGATGGGGATAACGATTTCGAGAAGCCCTTTTTTTTGTGTGCCCAAATGTGGGTGGCTGTTTCGTAAGCATATCTATATGGACTCATTTGCAACTTTATTTTTTAGAAATCATTTCAGTTGGTGGATTGTCTTCCAAAAGATTTGAAGTAAACAATAAAAATAATAAATATCTTTATTTACTTAATGAAAATTATGACACAGGTTATACCAGAATATTAAAAAAGACATTCTTAAACTTTTACTGTTGACCTCATTCCTTCTCTTTGTGGATACTACAGCTCCAGTTCCCTCTGCACAATGTTCCATCTGAACAAATGTTCTCTCTTGATCAGTTTGACATTCTCTTCCCTTGCAACTAAAATCTTTTACGGGAGAGTTTTCATTGGCTTTTTATACTTTTCTTTTGCTAGTAAATTCAACAAAATGTCAGTATAATGGATTCATGAAATGTAATAATAAATGATAGTCACACCTGATAAATAAATTTTCTATTAATAACAAGACTATTTATATATATATATATATATATATATATATATATATATATATATATATATATATATATATATATATATTATCAATAATTATTTTCTCTCACAACCAAGATGGTTGACTTAATATATCGAATCATTACTTCATTCAAATATGAGTTTGTTATAAGTGGGTTTCAATGTGTAAATGATGAAATGGAGGGTTTTTAGAATTACAAGTATTTTTTGATGAGTTTGTAATGATGAATTTGCCCCTCAAAATCAAATATTTTGCCAGAAGAGATTATTCTATGTTTCACGTTTAAGCATTCATCAAGTTGCACTTCTAACTTGCACACACAATAATTGCTTTGACAGCTTATATATAGGCCTCCCAAGCTACCTAAGGTTCTGTAATAAATAAATTAACTTATAACTTATTAATCTAATTAATAAATTATAAGTTAATTTTTAAAAAAAAATTTATACTAATTTATTAAAAAAATAAGCTCTAATTTTATAAGAATTTGAAGAAATAGTAGTTTATAAATTATAAATTATTATCTCTTGAAATTATTTTCAAATCTATTTTTATTCTTTTTATTAATTTGCAACTCATGTCATTTATGATATAAACCTAAATTTTTTGATAAAATATAATTAATTTAATTTTAAAATAATTATATCCCGATTTTAAATTATAAATATATAAAAATATATATATAAATAAATAATATCATAAAATATAATTAATTAAATGTTAAATATTATATTTTTATTTCAAACTTCTTAATTGTGTTAATATAATTTAATTTTTAAATAAATATAAATTATTTTAATTATATATCTATTTCTATTAATATATCCTTTTATGCCATTTTGTAATTTCAACTAATTTAACAGTTAATTTTAGGTAACACTTCAATTAACCTATCAGTTATCAACTATAATTTATTAGTTATCAACTATAAATTAGTTTATCAGTTATCAATTACTTATACAAAATAGAGCCTAAATTCACTAACTTAACTTTTACAATGTTTTAACTAGTATATTTATATTTATTTAATCACTTCTATATCTACTTTGATCTAGAAAAACCATTTGATCTATGGTATGAATTGATTGCACTAACTGGATCTTTCCTCCTATCAATCTAGAGATGGTGGTAGGACAAAATAAGAATAGATCATCTTCTCTCGTTCCATGGCTCATTATCAGAAATAAAATATTACGTTACAATAAAATTTGTCTCATTCCTATATCTCATATGTCTCATAAGCCAACAGGACTTCATTAGGATTTGTGAAAAATGATAAAAAAGAATAAATTTAAAACATATAACCTTAAAATTAAATATTATAATTTTATATATAATTATTAAGTAATCTCAAATACTATTAAATAAGGAAGAAAGGGGGAAATGTAAATTTAAATATTATAAATTATAGATAATTAACATAATGTTATAATGTCAATCTAAAGTCATATATCATTGATTTAACAAATTTGAAACTTAAATAAAAATAATAAATTGATATATAACTAACAAAATATTATTACTTTCTATCTTTATTATCTAAAATAAAATTTTAATTATTTTCAATTTTTTAAATAATTAAATTATTAAAATAATTAATAACATTTACATACATATATGTTTATATTAGTATATAAAGTAAAAATATAATTATTTTATAATAGTGAGGATCTATAGAGTGAGGTAAGATGTTATTAACCTATCTCTTTCATTTATTGAAGGTAAAAACTTACCTTTTATCTTGTCACTCAGAGCAAAAATCGTAGCATCTCCAAACTCCATCAAAGTAATCTTATTAATACATTATAAATTTAAAACATTTTATCATCCCTATTCAATCACCACCATCATCAAGAGGAGAACACTTTACAAACTAATGGGGCACATACAGCAAACTTAGCATTTTAAGAGTAGCCAGGTCCCTATCTGATAAAACGTAAAATGGATAGAAATCCAAACCATCACCAAAAAATACCCAGCAGTAGATCATTCGGTCTAAATGCCATTTTGAAACCCAATTTTATTATTGCAAATGAGCTGCAACAGTACCTTAACATTTTATTATTTCTAAATTATGTTAGGTTCAAAATAAAATAATCTTATAGTCTGCAATTTGTACCACATAAATCAGAAATCGTGTTTATTATGACACTATTACACCAATGTAACTTTAAGAAATCTCTGTTTCTGTATGTATAAAATGCCCCTATTGCTTCTATAGTTCTATTTTAGTATTTAACCACTATTTATATAAGAAGCGACAAAGAAAGGCATTTTTAAGTTTTAAGACGTATTTCATGTACCAGGAAGTGAAATTCCACTGTGGTTTGACAATCGAAATTATTATGTTCGGAACAAAGCATCTTCGAAAGAAATTGATTTTGTGCAATTTCATTGACGGTGGGACATACCTGACATTGGCTATAATAAGAGTGAATGTTGAGGCAGAGGCGCAACTAGAAAATTTTGCTTTGCTTGGGGGGCAATTTTACTTATATATAAGAGTATTATGCAAAAATATTATACTGAAAATAAATTTATAAGTTATAAATTTATATAATGAAAATATTTAAAATTAACTTCCATTAAAATTTTAAATAATTTTATTTAATTGCTAATTTGATATTTATACTTCAAAATTTTCAAACAAAGTATATGTAATTATAATTACCAAAAAAAAGTAAATGTAATTATAGTTATGAGTTTAAATTTGATTTATTATTTGTATAAAAAATTTTATACTATCGATAAATAAAAAAATGATACCTTTTTAAAAAATTAATATTAATTGATTTTACTAATATTAAAAATATTTTGTTATTTTTTAATGACATTACAATATATGAATAAGTGAAAGTATAAAATTAATTTATATTGATAAGATATCAAATTTGAATTCTATAATTATTTAGTATAAAACTTTTAAATATAAATATCTAATTTAAAATTAGGTAAAACTATAAACAATACAATAATATAATTTAAATTTTATTAAAAAGATTAACCTCTAAAGAGTGGCACCATTTAGCGTAGATTTAGTATCTTTGTTCTTATTTACAAAAAAGAGTTATTGTATTTCCTCAGCAATTAAAAGTGAAATTTGATAAAAACATTTCTCCTTATATATTTACAATTGTAACGGGTTCTTATTATGATTTCTATCTCCCTCTTCTCTATTCTCCTAACTAAGAAATGAGAGTTGTTTATTTTTTTTCCCTTTTTGGCACGAATCCCCATTCTTTTTTTTTTAGTCTTTGACGCATATCACTTCTTCGTTATCCCTCAAAACTACTTATCTCGTACTTTTCAATTTTATTCTTAAATTACTTCCTCTTCTTCAATTTTGGTCGTCCCTTTTGTAAAAAAAAAGAGTTAAATATGGTTCATAGAATGCATTCTTTCAGCTCTTACTTTGCAATCTTAGGACTGACTCTATTTCATATAATAAATAAGTTAGCTTATAATTTAAAAATATTAGCTTTGTTTCATATAATAAATAAGTTAATTTATAACTTATTAATTAAGTTAATAAGTTATAAATGAATTTCTAAGGATGTTTTGCATACAAAATTATCAAAAAAAAAAACTATAATTTGACAAACTACTTTACATAAAAGCTAATAGCTTTCAAATTTGTCCTTTTCTTATTAATTTATAATTCATACCTTTAATAAATAATTATAATTATATTTAAATAATAAATAAATAAAAATTAAATAAATAAATATAATATCATGAATTTAGTACAAATAATTAAATAAAAATAAGCAGCAAACAAATAAATGAATATGTGATGTCATAAATTATAATTAATTAAATTTTAGATAATTATATTCTTACCCTAAACCCTAGATATATATAAAAATAAGTAAATAAATAAATATATGATGTCATAAATTATAATCAATTCAATTTTACTTAAATGTATCTTTATTTTAAACTATAAATATACAAAAATGTATGCCTAAGTAAATATGTAATATCATAAAATATAATTACTTGTTTTTGTTAGAAATAATAATTAAATAAAAATTATGAAAGTAAATAAATATGTAAAATTATAAAATATAATTAATTAAATTTTAATTAATTATATTTTTATTTTAAACATCTTAATTGATATAATTTAATTTTTCAATAAAAATAAATTACTTAAATTTATATATTTATTTATATTAACATAACCTTTTACATTATGTTACATTTTCAATTAGTTTAATAACTAATTTCATAAAATATTTTTTATATAATTAATAATCTTATCAACAATTAATTATCATTTAACTTAACAATAAATAATTAACTTATTAGTTACTTACTTGAAATAGAGTCATTATGTGATTATATATTGCAATAACTCTTTTTCTAAGAAATTATTTATTTATTTATTTATTTACTTTTTCTTAATTAAGTTAATTTTTCAATTCTATTATTATATGCCTTATTCTTTTATTTTTTTAGAAAATATTTATTTTATCTACTGAGTCATGTCATTTTATTTCTATGTGGCATCGTTCCTTGCTTTTATTTACTAGATCACTCTTTTCTAATTTTTTTTCCTTATGCACTTTTTTTATTAATCCTATTTTTTAAAATCTTATTACTTTTTAACTTGCACTCTATTTCTTTACTTTTTATTTGTTTCATTACATATTTTATATTTAATATTTTGGACTTTTGTAATGTCAATTTTGGACTACTATATGAGTTTTATTTAATATATGTGACGTTCAAATATTTGGTTAACTATATTTAATATTAAAATAATTTAAAAAATATTAAATCATGAAAATGATTATTTATGCTATTCTAAGGATAAAGAAAAATTAGAATTTCAAAAGGAGTGAAAATGTAGTATAAAAATTTGTAATAGGACAATTTTTTTTGTAAAAGTGGAAGCAAATACAACATAGTGTACAAAATTCATTAAAATTAATAAGATATAAACCAATAATAATTTAAAACAAAATACTCATTTTGATCTTTTAAAAATGGACTTAATATCAATTTGGTCTCTATTTAATTATGCTACTCAATCTAGCCACTCCTACATTTAAATTGGTTTAATGTCTCTCTTCTATCAAATTCAAATTCAAATTTTATCTTATTTTTTCTATATCAAAGCTAATAGTATGTGTTTCAAGTTGAAACACTATTCAAAAAGTCAACAAAATTTGCTAGAGATGTTTCAAGTTCCACATGGATTACATTATAACAAATTTTGTTAACTCCATTAATGGTGTTTCAAGTTGTTTTGTTGATATAGCAGTATGTAATCTACCATGGAACTTGTTTTTGTTTTTTTTTTCTTAATTACATAGTGGAATTAAAAAAAAAGTTGAAGTCCTAACTCTTTATCACTACCATTTGCGCATCAACCTAATGTAAGGCTGGAAGCTCTATAACTTGAGAAAATTTTCTCCTTTGAAACCACTTTTTAGGATCAGATAAAGTAAGCTAATTTTTAAAATAGTTACAACACCTTTATACTTGGGCTTATAAGATATAAGTAATGTTACTAATTAATTATAATATCTAATTTCTCTAACTAAAGTAATAATACAAGAATATTGAGAATAAAAAATTATTGCAAAACTAGCACTACTTTCTCCTTCATAGCTCATTTCATTGATATATTTTTTGTCAAGAAAGAAGGAACATACTATTAGATCTGATAGAGAAAAAAATGAGATAAAATTTGAATTTAAATTTGAATTTGATTGAGGCATGATATTAAATTAAATTAAATTTATGAGGAATTAAATTAAGTGACACAATTAAATAGAGATCAAATTAACACCAAGTCCATCTATGAAGGACCAAAATAAGTATTTAGTCTTTGGTTGAGAGATAACTTTAAGTTTATGAAAGTGATATTAAATCAAATTAAATCTATGAGGGATTAAATTAAATAACACAATTAAGTAGGGACCAAATTAATACTAAATTCATCTTTGAAAGATCAATATGAGTGTTTAGTCATAATTTAATGAATAAATTAATGGGTCAAATTAATTTTATATTCATGGATCATGGGTCATCTATAATTTATTTAAAATTTTATATTAAGTCATAAATAGAAAAGTGAGTCAATAATAACTTTTTCACTAATAATCCAATCCAAATTCATCCAAAACCATCTGTTTCCACTTCTAAGTACACTCACAATAAGAGAAAAGTTACCTAACTTATAATTCTACTCATATAGTCAAAATGATCATTCCTTTTATTAATGTAGCTAGGAAATCATTTGTCATAGTATATGTAAAGGTATATATTTATTTGTTATTTTGATTGCAAATGATATTCAACTCAGCACAAGATCATTCTTGCCTTCGTTGCAAGCTAAAAACAGAGATAATTGAAAATATTATTGTAGAAGTGTGGATTCTACTAACTATATTACCAACCTTTAATAATGGGATGGTTGGAATTGGTTCAAGGGTGGAATACATCTCTTCACTTTTGAGGATCGAGTTGGAGGATGTTTGTTTTATAGGGATATGAGGCATGGGTGGCATAGGAAAGACAATAGTTGCTGAAGTTGTCTTTAAGAAAATATGTAGCCAATTTGATATTAATTACTTCCTAGCCATTGTCAAAGAAGTGTTTAGCCAAAAAGGTCATGGATTAATTCACTTGCAAAGAGAACTTCTTTCTCACTTAAATATAAGTGGCACGAGAATTGAAACTTAAGAACAAGGAAAAGACATAATATGGAACCTATTATGCAACAAAAGGATCCTCCTTGCCCTTGATGATATAAGTGCCATTAGCCAACTAGAGGCTTTGGCTAGAAGCAGAGAATAGTTTGGTTCAGGAAGCAAGGTAATCATAACAACAAGAGATAGCCACACACTAACATCTCATGGGATATATGTAGACGTCCTAAACAAGGATCAATCGCTTCAACTTTTTATCAACAAGCCTTTAAAAGTGATCAACCTCCTGGACATCATTTCCTAGAGTTGTTGAATTGTGTGGTTTAGTATTCTGGAGGTCTTCCTTTGACTTTCAAAGTTACTGGTTCACTTCTTTAAGGAAGATATTTATCTATTTGGGAAGATGCTTTGAACATGCTAAAGCAAGATCTGTGAAGTGATATATGGAAGATACTAAAAATAAGTTACGATAGATTTTTAGACATGGAAAGGATGATCTTTCTACATATTGCTCGCTTTTTAAAGTGAAAGTTAAAAAGTGAGGTGATAGAAGTATTAAAAAGTTGTGGTTTCCATGCAATATATGGTATATAATCTCTTATTGAAAAATCATTGGTTAGTTGTGATGATGCTGGGCATTTGGGGATGCATGATTTGCTTGAAGAAAGGGGTAAGAACATTGTCATTCAAGAAAGTCCTAGCATCTAGCAAATGGAGTAGATTATGGTCTATTGAGGACATTGATAGAGTTTTTAGAAATACTATGGTAAGAATTTTTTTTCATAGATGTGAAGTTAAATTATACCACACTTTTTATCATGTGTTGCATTATTACATCATTTTCAATATGAATCAATTCTAGATGTGGATCTTAATTTCCCATGGATATTTGAAGCATGATAGGGCCCTGAAGTTTTCTCAAGGATACACAATCTTCAATTACTCATTGTATTGAGTTATTGCCACCTTCCTCTTGTTCTCAACTGTCTTTCCCTAGATTAAGAGTTCTTATATGGAGATATTGTCCTCTAAAGGCTCTACCTCTTGGAATCCCGCTAGATGAGCTTGTTCACCTTGAAATGCAATATAGAAATATACATCTACTTTGGAATGGGACACAGGTCAGATGTTTCTATTGAGATTAGAGTATTTTTATTTGATGCATCATTGGTGTAGTTCCATTTATACTAGTATGCCCATGTCTTGTGTTTTCCTACATTCATGCTTTACAATTATACTTGTAAGAGAACATGGGACATTGTTTCATAAATTTCTTATGTGTATATATAAAGCTAATATTTTTCTTTTCACTTTTTGATTATCAATTGTTTGCAGAGGTGGTTTTCGTTGATTTGAGTTATTCTGACAATCTAATTAAAACTACAAATTTTGATGGGATCCCAAATCCTAAAAAATTATGTCTAAGAAGTTTCAAGAACCTTACTGAGGTTGATCTATCTATTGGAATACACAAAAAACTTATAGAGGTAAATTTGACTCATGTGGAAATCTTAGAAAGCTTCGGGGAAATTTGGAAATGTGTTCTCTAACGCAATTAAATCTTAAAGACTGCTCTGGTGTTGCAAAGCTTCCTGAGTTTGGGGAAAATTTAGATTCTCTGGAATTTCTTACATTAGACTGCACTAGTATGGCAGAACTACCTCCATCATTTGGCTACTTAACTGGTCTTAAAACTTCGAATTTACATCACTGCAAAAGACTACTTTGCATTCCAATTAGTTTTGTATATTTGAAATCCCTTACAGAGCTCAGGATTTCTGATTGCTGAAGACTTATTAAGCTGGCAGATTTGAATGAAAATGAGGCTTTGGAATGTGTTGATGTGGGTGAAACTTCTTTGATATGGAAGGCCAACAACATCCCATACAGGGATCTTACTCCTTCTGTCTCAGGTCTTCGCTTGTTGAAGTTCTTAGATTTGAGTGAACGAAATCTCAGGGATGAATCATTTCCTGAGGACCTTAGATGCTTGACATTTTTGGACTATTTAGATCTAAGTGACAACAATTTTGTGAACCTTCCTTCTGGATGTATTTCTATGCTCTTGAATCATAAAGAACTTATCCTGGACAACTACAGAAGCCTAAATTCATTTCCCAAGCTTCCACTAAATGTGGACTACATTATGGCATTCAATTGCATTTCAATGGAACCCTTACTAGGTCAATATCAACAATAGATAATGGGTCTCTTGGAGGCCGTAGTGGATTTCAAGGGCCAGAGTTATGTTCATCTCTGTCCTTTTATTTTTATATATAAATGGTGGGGTTCAATTGACATGGGTGCTAATTAAAAGGATATTTATTGTGTAACTTTCTTCAAAATAAATTTCTCACAAAACTTATTTTTGGATTTAAAATACTAATTATAGACATACTCATAAAATTTTAAATTTCATAACATAATGAATTATCGGCTGTTTCATCAATAAATTTGAAGCTGACTCAGATAGAAGGAAATGTAACTATATAGTTATATTAGTTCGTTTATTGTTTTTCAAATTTCATCAGATTTTGTGTGTAAGATTTATATGATAATTGTTTGTACTTCAAGAGTTGGATTAAAGAAAGTCACATTTAAAACAAAAAGGATTAATTAATGTAAGTGTCTCAAATCTTACACTAGTGTCATTTGATTCCCACTTCTGTATAAAATGTCTCAGCTTCTTGTTATTTAGTATTTATCACTACCGCTCTTGATATAACAGGCGAGAAAGGCAGGCCCGCTTAGCTTTGATGATGTGTTTCGTATTCCTGGAATTGAAATTCCACAATGGTTCCACAGGACATCTTCAAAAGAATTATCCCCAAATGGCAAATCAATGATAGTGGACATACCTGACTTCTGTCATCAGAGCCAATGTTGGGCAATTGTAGTCTGCCTTGTCTTGGAATGCATGGATCATCAATCTGATATCGAAAATGATCTTTATTGCTATTCTGATTTAGACTGATGACCCCACCTCTTCAATTTTCTCACCTAATGATTTTTTATTGCCGCCTTGGGTGCTGGTAGCATGATCAAATCAAACTTCCATTAAAATTTTACACTAAACCATCATTTTTTTCCACAAATGAAGAGAAATGTGGAAAGCGTGAAATAAAGAAGTGCGGGTACCTTGTGTTATGTGAGGAAGACACTGAAGTTTGGTGATGCAAAATGCAAGATTTCCTAGGTTATGATGAAAATCAATTTAGCGGAATAGATGCAACTTCCTCCCTGATGCAGAAGCAAATAATCCCGTAGGAAAACGCACAAAACTCTCTTGAATAGTTGCAGACGCCAAAGAGAAATCATTTGAAGCACAATGATAGAGGTTGTTATATCTAATTCAAAGTTCAAATACATCATGAAAGATTTTTGGCAGACCTGTAAAGTGATAGAGTGAATGTTCGATTGGTGGCTAAGCCAATAGAGCTGAAAGTGGTGAAATGGTCGGCCGATATAGATGATTGTCACATGTCATTTAAGTTTGGCAACAATGGTCATTCGCACACGAGCCTCAATGGCAAAGATCCACCACGTGAGAATTAGATGAATGGCCGGTAACTATGAGGATCTGCATGACCGATCAGACCAATAACACTCGGCCAATGTATGATGGATTTAGTGAACAGGCATCACATCTAAGGAGATGACAAGGTAGTTTTGTGAATCTTCATAACAAGTTTCCATATATTGCCTTCTTGCCTTCCTCTTATAAATTAGTGGCCATTAAGACTCCATTTGTTTGTGTTGTTGAAAGACATTTTCCATAGTAAAATCACATTTGTTAAGTGAAGAAGTTTCATATTTTCAATATATGGAGAAAATAACTTTCTTTATAAAATAGGATGTTATTTCTTTACTATATTCCTCCTATTTAACATTGAACAAATATAACTTTTCTATTATCTAACTATTTTATAACCCAAGTAAATGAAATTAATTTTCACAGAAAATATTTTCTTGTTGAAAGAGTGTCCGTCCCAAGGAATAAGGACTAGTATAAGGAGTAGAGGTTGCAATGTAGTTCCTTGCCTATGCATGAGTCAATGAAGATTGTAATCCTCGTGGACCTTCCACAACTAAATGATAGGGTCTGCAAAGAGCATTAGCCTGATGCATGGGACTTCCCTACTAGTATTCCTCTCCTCTCGCGAGCAGCTCCACTCATTGACATGGATTGGAATCATAACAACGAAACGTAGGGGAGCCCGAGTTTTCTATTCTACTTAACTTTATAAAAAGAATAGGTAACCACATTATGTTTGATCTCTTTGCCAGAGATTCTTTTTTTTGAAACTAACGGTTGAATATGTTTTTCTTTAAATATATGAAAATGAATAAGAGTTTATTGAAGTTCTGGTGATGATCTTTTCATATTCTTCGAAAGTGACACTGTTGTTTGAATCTTTGAAAAAAATTTGTTTACATCATCACTTCAACATTTTTTTCTTCTAGCTAGTACATTCAAACGATGTGGCTCAACCGAGTAATATTTATTTTAGACTGCTGTAGCATGTTATTAGTTTGAATGCTTCATTTTCCTTTTTTCTTCGTTGACATTAGGTAGAGGTTCTTCAGGATCATTTGTTAGAGTATAATTGGTGAAAAAACTGGGAAGGAGGTGCTTAGATAACATGCTTGTGTGAGTATAAATGGGGTAGAAGGAAATCATTAGCAATGCGATTTTTTTAATTTTTGGTTCTATATACCAATGTGAAATGGAATTTTTATTTGGAGAGGAAGAAAATTAGAAAAAGTCATATTAATTTTCTTAGTACTAATTCACTAGTTTGAAGTGCATTCGGATTAAACATGGACAAATATGCAGTGGATGATTAAATTTATATGTAGGACACCAGATTCTTAGTGATAATATGTAAGTGCAGTTTTTTTTTTTTTCTTTTGCAATTCTGAAAAATGATATTTAGCAAATGAAATGAGCTTTCTGAATTATCGTACATTTGGCTGCAGGATAGGCATCTCCGGTGACTCATTTTACATCTATTTTCTCGTGGAAGTTCTTTAATCTATGTTTTGGTAAGTTCCGTACTTGTGCATATATTATATGCTTTGGTGCGTAAAGTTACATAGAATGAGATAACCAAATGGTAAAAAACTTTACAAATGAAAATGGCGAGAGATTTTGATTGCACTCATAGCCTCTGTTTATTTTATCAAAGACATCTTGAATAAGAATATTATTATAAAATATTAAAATAGTAAAAATTATTCTATTTATTTAATATTAAATATAGAAAATGTAATAGAAAATAACATTTTTGTTTCAGAGAGGATATTTTTTCTCAATGTCATGATACTAGTTACAATAATTTTTTTAATTAAAATATACAAATGATATATTAATTTGTTATTTATATTTAAAAGAATGAAATTTTTTAATAGAAATATATACTGACAAAACAAATGAAACTTTAGTTTGTCATTGATTTAATGACAGAATTCCTTTCACCATATATCTTGAATATCTTGAACTTAAGCTTTTAAAATTCCTGTGATTTTTTTTTTATTGAAGTTAATCTATTCTCAATTTGAAATCATCTAATATTTATTACCGATGCTTCTCAATCAAGTTTTATATATCTGATCAGTGGCATTTAATTTTTCTTCTCCCATATTTATTCTTTTCAGGGTTCCATGCCCAACAATTGGCAATTATTGTCTCTGTGTAAAATGCTTCGGAACTCCAAAGTGTGTTACAGTTCTAACAAGATGATCTTTTTCAGCGTCAACACTTTCCTTTCTCTCAAGCTATTGCATTAATTTTAACAACTCCAGTTACGGCTTCAATTATGGCCAAATTCTATCCCTTTGTTTAGTATAATCAAAAAATAGGATTTCATTTCATTTTCAAATGAATTTCTATTTAATTTGGTATTTAAGTTTAAGTAAAAAGAAATTTACACTTTCTCTAACAAATTGTATTTATTATAAGGTAAATTCTAAAGTGCCCCTAAGAGTTTGGTACTCAAGGTGATATAACAAAATACAGGCAATTGGATGAGATTACTAAATCATTACTAAAATTTTTATAATCTTATCTAGCGACTTATATTTTAACACATCACCCTGAGTACTAAACTCCTAGGGATACTTTAGCAAGTACCTTATTATAATACCATCAAAATCTATTTTTTAATTTATTACTATGTATTTTTCAATATATTACAAATAAAATAATTCGTTTACAATTGAATTGAAACCATTATTTTTAACAAAATTATCAAATAATAAAATTCATTTGCAATTAAATTGAAATCGCTTCTATTAAAATAAAATAAAATCAATTCTAAAAAAGTGCATGTCAAACAAACTCTATCCTCTTATTTAGCATAATTAAAAATAAGATTTCATTTCATTTTCAAATGAATTTCTCTTTAATATTTGATTTCATTTCATTTGCAATTCTCATTTTAATGGCAACTTTGTCATTACGAGATCCATTCAATTTTACAAGAAATCCATTAAAATTCATTTCATTTGGCTCAAAGAATATATTATATAAATAATTTACCCTTTCTCTAACCTTGTATTTACTATTATACTATCAAAATTTACTTTTTAATTAATTTTTATATGTTTTTTAATATATTACAAATAAAATAATTTATTTATAAATGAATTGAAATTATTATTTTTAACAAAATTACCAAATAATAAAATTTATTTATAAATGAATTAAAATCATTGAAATGAAATAAAATGAATTCTAAAAAAAATATATGTCAAATGAATTCTATATGCGTAACCAACTGAGAATTGCTAGTATGATGTGGATTTCAGGGGGAAGATGCCTCTTTTGTCCCCTTTTTTTTTTTTGTTTGATAGAAGGTGCCAGCTTTTTTTTGTGAATAACTAAATTACATTTTGATGAAGGCTACAAAGAAGAAAAAGATGCCGAATTTTGTGATTTAAGATTGGATTGAATTTGGTCAGTTTAAACCCACTTTTAAATACGCTTAATTTCACCTAATTCAATAAGATTGTGGAACGGATGAGTGAACCAATCCCTTTTTATCTTTCCTTTGGAAAATGTTAACAAGAATTTCGAAATTGTTGTTAAGTATTAAATGCATATATTCAATTAATAAAATTAAATGCTTTATTTTTATTTTTAATAATATAATAAATAATAATATATTTAATAATAAAAAATATTTAATATTTTATTTCTATTTTTAGTTAAAAATATATTCAATGCTTAACAATAGTAGACTATTGTTAAGCATTTGTCTTTTCCTCTTGCTTTTTAAGTTTTTTTTTTTTTTTGAACATTTGAGTCAAAAAAAATTTTAAATGTTTTAAAATTTGATTTACATTAGTTAATTGGATTTGGCAATTGAGTCAGAGGGGAACGGATTTTATTTGTTTTTAAACACAATACGTTGCCTTTAAATGCAGTAAGCTATAGGCTTCTAACTTTCTTCTAAAAAAAAAATTTACATAATACAGGAAGGCATGGTTGGTTCAGGAGCTTTGAAATTTAAAAGGCAATGACTACAATACCCTGTTTTTAGGGTAACTCACCCTAGATATATTAACAAATGAAACTCGAACATTTGTCTTATTACCAACTGCTTTTATGCTATGACCAATTTTGTTTAGTCCCCCAACTCTTATTATTTTGATTTGCTGCCCAAATGTTCCAGCAATATAGATCAATCGTTCAGATTTCAGACTCACCATATAAGTCTCGTCTCATGTCAGCGCCTTTCTGGGAAGAGTTTGAATAAAATTTGGACTATTCACATCAGCAGAAGTTTTATGCTTCATATTGCAATAATTTTTTTTTAAATTCCACACTAAAGTAAATTTACAAAGTAATGATCAAAGATATTGGATGAAATAATTGTACAGTAAAATTATATAATAAATTAAACAACAAATTAACAGAAGGGAGGAGCTCAATTTAGATAATTTGATAGTTTAAAATAGTGTGATTTCGCATAAAATTCTAGATAGGAATCAATCTATTCCTAGTAATTTAATTTACAACTCATTTAAAATATTTATCTTCTTTTTATCTATCTGAATGTATATTTTTTCTATTTTTTATCTGCCATATTATTTACAATTTAAGCACAATATTATTGAGTTATAAAGAATAATACAATATATTCTTCTTTTATCATAAAAAATTTTAAATAAATTAAAGATCTAACTTAATTGAATTTATGTATTTAATTTTTATCAATATTTTTTATGGCTTTATGTTGAACAATTGATGTCCTCTTTCTCTCTTTTGTTAGTATTATTATTATTTTTATCACTATGTTCTTTGTAACTTTGTGTTAAACAAACTGATGCACTCTTTTTTTATTAATATTATTACCATTAAATTTTTTAATTTTAAAAATAAATATTTCTAATTAATATACCTATAATTATGATTGCAAGTTTTTATTATGCAACATATTATACTAAAAATACTCTTACATTTCAACATAAATAAATCATGTTTCATTATATTATATAGTGATCAAGAGAACTAAAAAAATTAAAAATTTTATTGAATTTAATTTCTAAATTAGATCCTTATAATAATAATAATAATAATAATTTTTTCTATGAGCCAATATTAATTCTACAAAATGTGATTTAAGTGATTTATAACTATGATATTTTTTTCATCATATACATATTTTTCATAAAATATTAAATTAATAAAATCATATATATTATTATTATATGATGGCTTTTTGTATTCATTAAAAAAAGCTTCTCTAAATTAACTATTCTTTCAATATAATTCACAAATAATAAATAAGGAGAAAAACGAGTTGTGAGAATTTTTATTTGATTAATTTCTGTTTACTCTTTGTTATAATTTTTATATATTGAATTTTTATTTATTTAAAGATTTAAATTGTAAAAGAACTTATGTTTAATAACATAATAATTTATAAATCTGAATATTTTATTATAATATAAATATCATGAGTGACATTTGTATAACGTTTTAATTTATAATACGAAATATATATAAAATTTATTTATATAAATGATCTGTAATTGAAATAAATGTTAATTTCGAATCCGTTCGTTGCATCCGGTTGGTTGAATTGGAAGAGTTGGAAACATAAGCCAAGGAGTGAAAGGAGATCAGTAGGCTTAGAATTTGCGCCTCGTGAGATGCACACAATTTTTTTATGTGATTTTTCAAATTATATAGGAAAAAAATTAAAATTTATGTTACGAGAGGAAATTCTAGATTACTTTAAATTTGTAACTGGGCCAATTATTTATTCATTTAATTACTTTTAATTATTTTACTAGTTAATTTATAAATTAATTAAAATTTAAATTTCATTTATCATCTGTATAAATCAATTTTGTATTAATATCTAATCATATATTGTTATGTTTGTTAAAAATTATTATGACATAGTGCATTGAATTTATACTCAATTAATCATTTTATATTAATTAAATTAAGAGAAAAAAATGTTATCAATTACAACGTTTTAAAATGACGGAGCCATTTTAAAACTTTGTAATTGATTTTTTTATAGCAATGAAGAGCATTAAACTTTACTTCAACTTCATTTTTTTCATTTTTAATTATTTTCATTTACATTGATTTTATTATATTTTTAAATTATATATATTATAAAGTTTTAATTAAATTACATACAATGCAAATTTTTTATTATATTTTTTACTTGTATTTATTTAATGAATTAACTGAATGAGTAAATTATTATTAAAATCAATAATAAAATTTTATTAAAATTAATATTGGATTTATGAGTTATATATGTTTATAAATTGATTGTAAAATTATTAAATTTATGGATGTATAACATAGAATAATTTTTGAAGACAAAAAACTTTCTGTTAGACGTATTTTCATGGTAAAAGTATCAAATTATGATTTTTTTAAAAATTTATTTTTATTTTATCGTTATTACAAAATATATTACCAAAATTATTACCAAAATATGCACTGTTGCAAATATACTGTTGCAAAACATATTATCAAAATTATTACTAAAATAAGTACAATTGCAAGGAGCTTAAGGGCGTCATTCGTTGCGCGATTGAAAATGGCGCAAGGACGCCATTCACAATGGCGCCCTTGCCCACTGCAATACCATGAAAGAATTCCAAGTATTGAATGGCTCCAAGCATGAATTCTAAGTAGCAGGAAGCTAAAACGTGCTCCGAGACTGAAAGGGGTTTAATTAATCAGCAGAAAAATGGCAGGGAAGAGTAAAAAATGGCCACGAAATCTAAACAAGGAAACATACATACGTGGACAACTTCCTGGCCTCTTCATCTTGTTAAAAGAAATCGTCTACAGCACCGCTATGCTGAATTAAATACAAAACAAAATTCACCGAGAAAACTACAGAAAAAAATGAGGCAAGTTTAGTGGAACAATAACACCTCACGTTATTTTGAAAATTATTTTTTTACATATATTTAAATTTTAAATTCAAATATATGTATATATATATTAAACGAATTATTCTTCTCATTGTTATTAAAAAAATACAAAAAAGAAACAAAGTACGCTAAACCCAGGAATCACATGAATCTCACGACCAACTTTAAAGCATGTGAAAATCCCACACCATTTTAAGACAGGCAAGGAGGCGCCAAATCAAATGGCACCTCCCAAAAAATTTAAATAAATTTAAATACGGAGGCGCCATGTTGAAAGGCGCCTCCCAAAAAATTTAATTACCAAGGCGCCTTTCAACATGGCGCTTTCAGCACGGTTGCTCTCCCAAAAACGCCAGATGGTGTGGCGCCCTCAAGCACACTAAACGCTATCTCATATGGCGCCTTGCGTATTTTGGTAATTAGTTTCGAAACCACGGTAAAACGGAAAAAAATTTATAAAATAAACGTATTTCGATATTTTAACCTATTTTCATAAATTAAACATATCCGACAATAAAAAATAAAAAATAAAAATTAGCTCAATTTCTTTTTTATCGCATGAATGTTTCTTTTGTAGGGGAATAATATTTCAAAGTACAACTCCAAACTTATGAAATAAACGAAAGATAATTTGATTGTAAAATAATCATCTAGCTTGACTATTGACTATAACCTAATAGCTAAAGTCAATGGTCTCTTAACAGAATGTTCTAAAATGCGTCAAACATTAGTATTTTTGTAAATTTGAGGAGAGATTTGTATATTTTGAGACTAGAAAAGATGTCTCCATAATTTTGAGTCAATTAAAGGAAAATCTGTATAACTTGCTTGAAATAAAAAGTCTCCAACAAACAAATAATTTAATGAAATAAAATGTCATTGCTTTAAATGGAATGTTTATTGTCCATAATTTGTGATTACGGTTGCCTTTTTATATGACTAATAGGTGAATTTTGTGATAGTTAAAGAATTTCAAAATTGAGGGTAATATAATAATTTCATAAATCATTAAATTAAAATTATTTAATCACATCTATTAAAAATTATACATATATGATTTGGTAAAGTATTTTTATACTTGTGTGCTGCATTTAATCATATTATATAATATGATTTTATAACTACCCAATTAAATTTTATAACTATCATTATTAGTTCTTTATTTTTATTTTTTTTATAATTATTCATTGTTTCTTCACATGTAACAATAAAACAAATGGTGAAAAGAGATAATATAACTAAACAAAGTATATATTTGATATTATTGAGGTGAAATTTAACAATAAATTTTAATATTTTTTATTTATTTTAATATTATAAATGAATAGAGGAATAATTATTTATAATAAAAATAAAAAAATTAATAATACTAGTCATAAAATTTGAAAGATATAATAATAAACACATTTATAAATACGAAGTTAAATACTATGTTTAATTAAAATTTTATATTAAATTATGTTTATTATTTTCATTTATTTAATTTAAGTTATCTATGTTACAACTAAGTAAAAAAGGAAAAATATTGAAATAAGAAATTATTCACACAAAAAAAATCATAAATTAAATTTTATTTAGTGCGTTAATTTATAATTTTACCCTTTTGTTCTTTTCTCGAGTGAAAGCATAATGTCAGCACTTCTTCCCGTATTAGGTAAGTATTACTGGCCTTTGATTTTCACTTTTGGTTGAAGTACCATTTATCCAAGACTAAGGGTAGCTCCACCAATCCGTACTAGGGTATTTTAGTCTGGCCCATTTAAAATGGAAATAGAGCAGCCAGCGGGCCGGGCTTGTATGAAGGCCGGTCTGCTTGAATCATGGTGAATCAGTCTGCTTGAATCAAAGTCTAGTATGACTAAATTAAAAATGAATCATAGTCTACGAAGTTTGGCCCATTATTAAATGGTTCGCTAAATTAGACGGCTTGAATCATGGTGGACGAGACGCGGTCCATTATTAAATGGTTCATCAAATCAACAGTCCGGAACTTTTACTAAATTAAGGGATCGTATGATTTGCAGAAATAATATAATTTTTTAAGAAGTAAAAAAAATTTTAATTACTTAGTTAGTTATTAATTATTAAAATATAAAAAATAAAACTTCCTAAAAATATTCTATATTATTTATAGATAAAAATATAAAATTATCCTACTTAATTTAAATAATGATTACTTTAATCTTTTATTTTACCATTTAAAACTTATAATAGATATAATTTAGTAATTATAAACTATAAATATAATTACAATAAATTTATTATGCGCAATATAATTATTTTATTAATTATATAACAAATAGAATGAGTATTATGTAAAATTTGTGTAAAATAAATATTAAATATTACATCATAAATAAAAATTATAAATGTAATCATGAAAATAATTGTAATATGAATTTAATTTTAAATATAATTATATTTATCATATATTTCTATTATATTATTTTATTTATTATTTTATATTTAATATATCTATTATTTATTAAATTAATAGACAATTATAAAAATAAAAAATCATTTAATTCTTATCTAAGTTAATAAAATTAATTAACTAATATTTTCTCTTCATTTAAATTATATCCTATTTTAATTATATTAAGATAATTAAGATGTATATACAAAAGATAAAAGACATCTAATTTGATACAAATTTTTTATTTTTTTAGTAAATTAAAATTTTTCAAATTAAAAATTTAAAAAAATTATGATTGAAAGAAAGATCAAAAATATAATCTGTAAAAATAACTAAAATTTATCAATATTTTATATTTTTTTACATACCAATTTTGAAGTACATACTAGTTATTTTGACAATGCTTCTTAAAAAATTCAGAATTAAATCAAATAAAATACAAGAACTTAATTCTTGAAAAATATCAATTTTTAGCACTAATTAAATAATTTTAAATATTTTTTAAAAAATTTATAAAAAAATTATTTCTAATAAAATTCAACTTTGCATAAAAAAATTCTTCATGAATCAAATAACTTCTAATAGTCTAATCCTACAAAAATTCTTTTTGTGTATTGTTTGTCCCATTTGACTCGTGAAATTTGGATCCGTTATAAATTCTTAAGTAAATCTAATTCTGAATCCGATATTTTTATAATTATATTTTCTATTTTAATTGCGAGTTTGCAATTTCTCCAAAAAAAATGTATGTTATATATGATTGGAGGAGTCAAGCTTTGCTTATAGAGTATATTTAATCTAGTTTGATCGTATTCCTATGTAAATTTGGGTTCATTTGCCCCCCATGAACGGTAAACGATATTACTTTATAACTATATATATATATGTTTGCGAGTCCATCCTTGAGGGATGCCTTCGTTTTGTCAGGTTTTACGTTACTTTCGATTGGTAATTACCACTCCTTTTAAGCTACGATTTTGACGAAAGCTGGTGCTTTTACCGTGCAAGTTTTTGTCATTTTACATTCTTGACCTCGCGGGAATCAGAAACTCCGAACCCAGGCTGTTAGTTTCATCCCCTTCTTGGCCTGGCATATGTCTGATTGTCTATACATCCATGTACTATTTGTGTCCTCGTGTTCAGAAAGCTAATTAATATTTTCCAAAATTTTATTTTATTGAATGTAACATCCATTTTAGATCTCGTACTAACGTTGTCTCTCAATTAATACTATTTAGACGTTTTTGTAGGGCTGTATCGATTAATACTATAACAACCAGTTGAGATTATATTTAAATAGGTACAACGTTAATTTTAAAGATTTCAGATGTGGTAGTTGTTATTGGGTAATATAATGAGAAGCTTTGCGTTTTAAGAAATCGAATATTTTCATTATTAATTTATATTTAATATATTAAAATTTATATTTTAAATTTTAATTTATTTATTTTAAAATTAAAAAATAATTTAATAATAAAATATTTAATCTTTTAAAAGATAAAACTTGCTATATTATTATTCAATTTTATTTGATCAAATAAGTCATTTGATTCGGTGAAATAGTCAAATAATTAAATCAACTAGGGTTGTTAAATTCGAGTTGTAATCAAATTGGAGTGAACTATTACAAACCAACATAGATAGAAGAATTCTATGGCACCCTTATGGGTTTGGTACCCATAGGAGTGTGGCAAAATTCAGATCATTAGATGAGATCACAAAAAATTTCAATAAAAATAACTAATTTCATTCAACGATTTGTATTTTGTCACACCCTTAGAGATACCAAACTCATAGGGGCACCATAGAA
Organism: Sindora glabra; assembly: GCA_020226215.1. NCBI lineage: Eukaryota > Viridiplantae > Streptophyta > Magnoliopsida > Fabales > Fabaceae > Sindora > Sindora glabra. The sequence continues at coordinate 23,961,453 of CM035230.1, read as the reverse complement.
GCCACCAGATAAATAAAAGTCAGAGTAATGAGAAGGGTATGGCCCATTTGGCCTTTGTTTGATTGGGCCTTTGAATACAAGGCCCAAAACAATGCTTATAAATCCAAAGAAAGAGTAAACAAGGGTCATAGATAAGGATACAAAAAGATCAAGCCAAATATTTATATATTTAAAGTCAAGCTCAAACTTGAACTTGTTGAACCTGAAAAATTCAAGTTTCAACTTGAATCAAACATGAACTTATTCAACTTTAAATGAGTAATACATTAAATAGTATAATTTCTAATAAAGCTTGAAGTGTTTAAATTCAAATTCAAACTCAAACTTAAATTTGAACCCAAGTTACAAAACCTAAACTATCTTAATCAAGCTTGACTTTTGTTCAATATATGTTATATATTATTTATATTTATTTACACCTTAATAATATAAATTTTATATATTATATTTATATTAATTAAATATAATATAAAAATAATTTTATAACTAGATTTGTTTAGACTTAGAAATAATTTGAATCAAATAATAATAAAAAATTTAAATTTGACTCATTTAAAATCAAACTTAAATCAAACTTTTTGCAAGTCAATTTCAAGCTATTTACGAGTAGCTTTACTCATTTTACACCACCAGTCACCACAATAAGAAAAAAGGAAAGAAAAAGAAAAAAGAAAAAAGAAAATAGAGAAATAGAAAATGAAGAAAAAATGCAATTTTTTTCTAAAATTTTAACTTTTATAAAATATATATAATCAATTTGACTAATGAATTAATTTTTTCCAACTCAATAACTAGTTTGATTTTAAAAATTACAATTATGAGTATAGTTTTTTTGTTCACACTTATATTAATTAATCCCCAAATGCATGTGCATAGAGGGGATTGCTTTGTTAGAATTATTTTAAATTAAACCCAATAATTTAATAATTAAATTTAAAATGCTAAAATATTATAATCTAAATAAAGTGACAATTATGTTGGATTGATGTGGAATTTAAGGTCAAATTAAGATAATAGGTGAATTTTAATGATAAATCGTTTGATTCACTAGTAATTATAATTTTATTTAAATAGAATCATTACTTTTAAACCCTAAACTAATTGCATGCTCCCTATCATTTGTGATTCTCTTCCTAAAATTAACTGATAGTGGGGGTTGAAAGGAGGAGTGCATTATATGACTATATTTTGGTGCAGATCAAAAAGGCAATAATGGATTCAAATGGTTTGTAGTAGTGATTGTCATCAGATTATCTAGACTTCTTCATTTTAATTGAATTAGTTGGAAGTTTAAATATTTTACATACTTTACTCATTAAATTTTTATCTACAAATAACTTATGGCTTTGTTTCATATAACAAATAAATTAGCTTATTATTTATTAACTCGATTAATAAATTATAAACTATTTTTATCTAAAAACAACTTATGACTCCATTTTATGTACCAAATAAATTAACTTATTATTTATTAACTTGATCAATAAATTATAAGCTATTTTTATCTATAAATAACTTATGGCTACATTTCATATAATAAATAAATTAGCTCATTATCAATAAATTATAAATTAACTTCTAGAAATATTTTTTGCACTAATTTATTGAAAAAAATAAGCTCTAATATAACAAGTTACTTGGAATAGCTCATAACTTATAAACTATTATCTCTTCAAATTTTTTTCAAATCTATCCTTATTCTTTTTATTAATTTAAAATCCATGCCTTTTATAACATAAATTTAAATTTTTTTATAAAATATAATTAACTTAATTTTAACATAATTATATCCTATTTTTAAATTATAAATATATAAAAATATGTATGTAAATAAATAAATAATATTATAAAATATAATTAATTAAATATTAAATATCATTTTTATTTTAAACTTTTTAATTGTATTAATATAATTTAATTTTTAAATAAATATAAATTATTTTAATAATATTTTAATATATCATTTTATATTATTTTACAATTTCATCTGGTTCAATAGCTAATTTTATAAAATACTTCTTAAATAATTAATTAGCTTATCCCTATTAGCTATCGATTAACTTATCAGCTACCCACTAATTTATTAATTAATAGTTAACTTATTAATTAATAGTTAACTTATCAACTACTTATACAAAATAGAGCCTATGTCTAATTACATAGTTTATGGCAAATAATAAAATTTAATTAATAAAAAATTTTAAAAATTACCATGAGAGCCCATATAAATCATGTAAATATGATTAATTAGTATGTAGATTTGATGATGTTTTTTCATGATTCCTATGATTTTTTTAATTAGTCAAGTGTTGTTATAAATTTCACAATCATTTCAAAGCCAAAGATTAATTATTAATTTTATTGTTATATATTATTATTATTTTAGAATTGTTATGAATGATTTATAGCAGTTAATTTGTACAAATTTTGGATTTATTATGATATGTGTATATTGTTAAATATTATTTTGTGAATGATTTTGTACATTATGATTTGCCAATTTTTTGTTTATGTATTCACTAAATAAATTAAGTCAATATATTTCATTGACTATGTTTATTTATGTTTATATTCCAAAACAGTGTCTAAATTTTGTTATTTGTATGATCTCCCGAGAAATAATGGACTGTGTTGTTGGCCAAAGATGAGCTAAGACTCTTTGAAATCCCATAATTGGAACCATAATGTCCTAGTTTCACTATTTGAAACATTAAGAAAGGAAAAGTTTTAAACATTTAAAAAAAAGTTAATGAATGCATAAAAAGGTAATTTTTTACTAGTTTTGATTATTCTTTAATAAGTACTAGTTATCTTTTATGAAAAAGCATTTAAAAATAGGATGAAATCAATGTTTTACTATTTAAGAGTTTAAAAAAAAGTTAAAAATTTTCCAAAAAATGGGGATTAAAAAATATAATATTTTTATGATTTCTCGTTAATGCAAAACATGTATAACAATTAAAAGAATGCAAAAATGAAGCATTTTGCTACTTTAAGACATAAAAAGGGAATTAAAGATTTTTAGAAAATTTGAATTTCACATTAGAGCAAATTCATCAAGTTTTTGAATGAAATTTTTAGTGGATAGGTTAACGACCTAATTCTAGACCTAGATGGAGGTTTAAGAAGACTTGTGAACATAAAGCTTACCCGCATGAGGTGGCATCTATAAGCCATACTCTGACTTAATAACATCATATGGCAATAAAAATTACACTAGTAAAATTCACTCTTCGAACTCATAATTATGACTTTTTTAAAATTAAAAATATTTTACTTATTTTTTATCTATTTTATTTAAGTGTTCATTTGAATATTTTTAGGCTTGAAATTTTTACCATGTGATTCCTATAGTTTGAATCACTACATATATATATTTTTAAAATTTTTATTATTATTTGGCCTTTAAATATATTTTGCATGTATTTATGCATAAAGGGAATTACTTTGTAGGAATCAATTGGGCTTATATTATGCCATAAAAATTTATAGAATTCTGACTCATCTATCGTAAGCGCGATTACATAAAATTTTATTAATAAATAATTAAAATATTAATTAGACAATGAAAATGTTATATTAATAGTATTTAAATACCCTATTGGTATAATATTATTAATGCAACTTATTAATGATAACATGAGTGTAAGATTAAATATTATATTTTAAAAAAAAATTTAGCCCCTATTGGTATTGGATTTTAAAAATATAGTATTTAGTTCTTATTTTATTATAAAGTCTTAAACACCACATCGATGTTATATCTTATAGTATTATATTATGTATAATTGTATAGTTTAATAAAGAAAGATATTAAAAACATGATTAAAGTAAAATATGAGTTAATGTAATGAATTTTTTCATTAGCCCATTTATCTATGCAATTGAATGCACAAGACACTAAATAAGACAAATTAAAAGGATTAGGCTAAGTTATTGAAATTCTAAATAGTAATAACCAATCTAGATCTAGTAATTAGAAAAATGGAGCCCATTATTAACTTTAACTCTATTGCAAAATAGAATAGTAAATATGAAAAGTGGACTTACTCAAATAAGATGCCTTATAGTGATGAAATATACAATAGATAAAACCATCAAAGAAAGCATCCCTAAAAATGAATATGCTAAAGCATTAATGGATTTTATGGCTAAAAAGTATGAAAGCTAAAAGGTATGAAAGTTGAACTGGGTGACAATTATTTAACTAGACGAGTGTTGAAATCTTTACCACCTTAATTTGATATTTTAAAGACTGATAATAGCACTCAAAAGAGTGAGTGGACCATAAACGAGCTAATTTTGATTGTTACTTGAGTTGAGAAGGATACAAGAAAGAGAAAAATCTTATGTGGTTAATTACACTACTTATGGTTCAACTTTAGAATAAAACATGAAAACAAATAAAAAAGACAGCAAAGACAAGTATACCTGTAATGCCATAAGCCTAAAAAAGCCCAATTCAAAAGTAATTTTAGATTTTGTAAAAAATATATGCACAAGAAAATAGATTACTTCAAATACAAGAAATAGGATGAGAGAAAGAAGAAAGATGTCTCTTTAGATCTAGTACATTTTGAGCCCCAAAAATACTTATATTGATATCAAATAATAAATAAAAAGTATAAAAAATTAAAAAATTGCCATATTCAATTGAATATGAATATTAAAATAAAAAATAATAAAAATACTAAAAAATTTAATAAAAATAGAGAAATAATATAATATAATAAAAATTAAAAATATATAAAATAAAATAATATCCATTTATGATGTTCAATTATCAAAAAGATATCTTTTTCTCAACAATGGCTAAACAATGATGCTACGATTCATGTGAGAAATTATTTACAAGCATTAAGAAACTAGAAGAAGTCAAATGAAGCAGATCTAGTTGTACAACATGGGAAATAGAGATAGAGTAGAAGTGGAACACATCAGAACAGTTTCCCTATATTTATCATTTCGACACCAGTTACTTTAGGATAATATTGTTTATGTACCTTCCATAAGAAGGAATTTAATTGTTTGTAATTCCTTTAGATAGTGTTGGACGCTTTTATCATTTTAGAAATGGCAATTTTGAATTAGTTTATAATTCTTCTATTGTAAGTATTGATTTATTATGTGATAGGTTGAATAGAATTGATATTGATCCTAACATTCTATAAAAATTGTTATTGGAAAGAAAATAAGTAAAATCAATAAGAGTTCCCGAATGCTTTAGCACAAACATCTAGGGAATATTCCTTAAGAAAAGATATAGAGACTTATAAAGGAGAAAGTACTTCAAGATCTATATTTCTCATATTTTAGGATATGTAAGGCTAAAAAAGGAAAGAGAAGTACAAAGGATAATATCATAGAATTGATCCACATTGACATCAATAAACACATTACGCTAGGTACTATAAGTGGATATAAATATTTTTCCACCTTGGTCAATGATTATTCCAGATATGGTTGAGTGGAATAACTTAATAAAAAGTTAGAATCATTAGAAGTCTTTAAGTTTTTTAAGGTAATAGTTGAGCTTAAATTGGGAAAAAAATAAAGAATGTCAACTTTGACGAAAATAGTGAGTAGTATAGTAAATATGATACAACTAAACGATATCATAGTCTTTTTGCTTAATACCTACATAAGTATAGAATCAAAACAAGCTACACCATGTCTATAATGCTAGAAAAAAATGAAATTACATAGAAAAGGAATTAGATGCTCACAAACATAGTGAGATGAATGTTGATCTATTCTTCATTGCTAGAATTCTTATGTGGTAATACACTGAAGATTATACACAATCAAGTTCCAAGAAAATTAGTACCTAAAACCACCTTAGAAGTTATTATATGGTAAAAGACCTAGTTTGATACACTTTCATGTTTAGGCTTATAAACTTAAGATAAAGTTGAATGTTCCTTCAACAAAGAAGCTTGATTTAAAAACAATCCATAAATATTTTATAGGATATTACAATGGTTCGAGAGGCAGCAAATTCTACTATCTAAATCTCTTAACAAGAGTTATTAAATCAAATTAAGCCATCTTTTTCAAGGACATATTGAATAATAGGAGTTAGGTATATTGCTTCATAAATTTTTATTATTGAAGTAGGGATAATCATTGTACTAGCACTTACATTAAAAGAGTTATTTTCTATTGTCCCATAAAATGATCCAATATAATTTATGGCAAAAAATATTGAAACAAAGGTAATAATCTAAAAGTTTCCTTTGAGGAAATCTCAAAAAGCTTATAGACTAACAATTCTTAATGACTTCTTAGTTTATTTACAAGAGCAGGAGTATGATATCAATGATAACATTGGTGCCATCATGTTTTCATAGGTGGTTTCCCATTTAAACTCTTCCAAATGGGCTATAAAAGATAAATCGACCTTAATCTATAGGAATAAGGTATGAGATCTAGTTGAATTGTTTCCATGGTGTAAGAAAATTGGATACAAATGGGTTTTTAAGAATAAGAAAGATGCTTAAGATGAAATTAAAAAGCACAAAGCCATATCAGTGGCCAAGGGTTACACTAAAAAGGAAGGAATAGATTTTAAAGAAATTTTTTTCACAATTTTAACTAAAAAATTATTTTGAGTTTTTTTGGAAATAATGGCTCATTTTAACTTAAAGTTACATCAAATAGATGTCAAGATAACTTTCTTAAATAGTGACCTATTAGAGACTATTTACATGTACTAACTAGATTATTTCTAATAGAAAGTTAAAAGTCTATATATAGCATAAAACAAGTTTCTAAATAGTGGCACCTTAAATTTGATGAAGTAGTAACTTCTCTTAAGTTCAAAAAGAATGATGTATATTAGTGCATCTCTAAGTTAACGAGTGTAGAAAGCTTAGTAATACTAGTACTATATGTTAATGACATTCTCCTTACTAATAAAAATGCTAACCTACTGATTGAGATAAAATAAATATTATCAAAACATTTTGATACAAAGGATCTTGGAAATTCCTTATATATAGTAGGCATAAAGATCTATCATGACTAATTATAAGCTTTACTTGGTTTGTCTAAGCAAATATCCATTGAAAAAGTACTAAAAAAGTTTAACAAGTCTTTGTGCTTTTAAGTTCTTACATCAATTTGAAAGGATAAGATTTTCTTATTTGCTAAGTGTCCTCAGAATGATGATAAAAGGGGAAAGATGAAAAATATCCCATATGGTTAAGTATAAGTATAAGTAACCTGATGTATGCTTACGTACATATATATCTTGATATAACTTATGTTATTACTGTACTAAGAAAGTATTTGAGTCATCCCAATCAAAGATATTAGATTAGTGTTAAGAAAGTTATAAGCTACCTACAAAGTACAAAAGATTATATGTTAACTTATAATAGATTAAGGGATCTCACAACAATAAATTACTTAAATTTATATCTTATTAATTATCCAGATGATTATAAATTTACATGAGTGTTGTATTATGGAAAATTTTCATGAAAAAGTATTAAGTCATCCTTTATAGTAATCTTCACTATGGAAACATGTATGTTGCATATTATGAACTTACTCGTGAAACTATATGGTTATAGAACTTTATGACTAGTTTTAATGTTATTGAAAACATCTCAAGACCTATAATAATCTATTGCAACAATGTTACTATTGTGAACTTCTCTTAAAATAATAAAATTTCTACCTATACAAAATATTTAATGTATTAATTTGTGAAAAAAAGATATATAAGCATATTACTTATATTGAACATATTCCATAAATCGTACGCTTGCAAATCTATTAATCAAAGGTTTAGTAGTAAGAATATATTGTAATCATATAATTAATATAGATTTGACTAAGTCTTTTGATGTTCGAGGCAATATTTTAAAACCTAACTTGGTCATTATTTCAATAAGATATCAAGGTCAAGAATTAACTAGTTTATTTAGTCAAACTAGATAGTCGAACTAGTTAACATATTTTTATATGCATAAATCATATATATATGGACGTAAAGATATAAAAAAAAAATTAAATCTACTCCATTGTATTAGTGTATTTTTAAATGATTCATAAGGTTAATAACAAAAACTTTGTCTCTAATTTTAATTATAATCACATAAGTCTTGTTCCATTTTTCTTGTGCTCAGGTTTTTTTTTCTATTTATTTTAAAATTTGGACTTTAGTATAGACTTAGTCTAAGTCAAGTTCATGCTTATAAACTTAAAAGAGAGACAGAGGGAGAGAAAAAGAGAAATAAGTTAATGGGTTGAATGAAACATTGATTTAATTGATTTTTTACCAGGTTTAGGTGGGTTAATGTGGATTTTCATCTAATTCATGTTTATGGATATGTTCGCTTGATTTTTGTAACTAGGTATTGGTCTAACTAATAGAGCAAACTGGGTCAATTTGAGTTAGTAAGAGTATTTTGATGTTATTGTTTATCTTAAGATATACATTAATGAAATATTCATATTTTGTTATTTATTATTTTACACATTTTTTTATAACATGTTGATAAAAAAATTAATAGCCTATTTTAATATTATGTTAAGAATATTAAATTTCATTTAGTATCTTGAGTGAATGCTAGGACCGTTAAGTGAAGGCTTACATATAGTCATGTTTATTGTTATATAAATCTTATTTTACACATATTGATATATCATTATTGGATATTATATTTTATTTAGTCAGAAAGGTATAGGTGTACAATGTGTAAGATATTGATATTCCTAATGGATACTATTTTATGTTGTATTGGACACTTATGATCTCAATTTAAGCTTATGAATGTAAAAATGTCATAATTTACTTTAACATTTAATAAAGTGGCCACAATTACTAAATTATATAATCCAAGTGAGAGATTTTTAGAATTATTATAAATTGGACTTAAAAATTTAGTAATTAAGTTTAAAATGCTAAATTAGTATTGCTCAAATAAAGTGATAATTAACTTGGGCCCTATATAGCATTTAAGCTTGAATTAAGGTAATAGGAGATTTCGATGATAAGTTAATCCACTACTAGTTACCATTACTATTTTATTTAAACAAAGTTATTACTCATAAACCCTAAGTTGAGTACATAGTCCTTATCAGTTGTAATTCTCTCCCCAAAATTAATTGATAGCTAAGGCTGGAAAAAAAGTGCACTTTTGTAGGTGTATTTTGGTGTAAATTAAAAAGATAGTGTTGGATTCAAATAGTTTGTATTTAGACCTTTTCATTTCGATAGAATCAGCAAAAAGTTTAGGTATTTTTATATAATCTACTTGCCAAATTTTACGTATATACAATTTATCTCTATTTACATGATTTATGGTAAATAACAAAATTTAATCAATAAAAAATTATAAAATGCTAACCTCTCCCATTTATATATGGTGATTAGCAATCTCCACTCTTTTAATCGAATAAAAATAATATAATGAAAGATATTAAAGTTAATTTGTCACCATTACTAACTACTTTAATTAATAAGTGTATTTATTATAGTGATGAAAGAAAATAAATGAAGTTAACTTAAATATTTTAAATTATTATTATATTATTGAAATTACTTGAAATATTTGACTTAACTCTACTCATTTTCTTATATAAAAATACTTGTCTCACTTAATATGTTTCCTAACACACACACACACCAGTTTATATGGCCTTGCATTTGCATGTGAATGTGTAAAGTTATGTTGTGAATGTATCAAAAGGTGAATGTGTTGCATATTTTCTCTTTGTGGCAAATTGATTAATGGATCTTAACTTACTTCTTATGTTATATGAACTATTATCAATAAATGTTGATTTGAGTATGGATGGGGTAGAGATAATACTTTTAGAAACTTAGATTACTTGTTAGCTCAAATTATATCAGTACAAATTGGAGAAAAACCAAAAAATCAATTAGGTCTAATTCAGCTTATCAAATAGGTTGGTCTGTGTGGATACTAATTAGTCTATAACAGGTATGGGTTCAATTTTAAAATATCTAAATCCACCAAAACTTAAAGCAGACCAACCTTAATCACAAGTTTTAACTATAAGTCCACAAATTTGGTGGATACAAGTTAACTTATAACAAATTAACCTACATTACCCATATTAAAAAAAAATAGGCCTAATTTTAAAGATGAAAACCTGCCAAAACCCACAACAAGTACAAACTGACTTACAAGTCATGACCCATTTGACAATCCTAGATCTAATCACATAAGTTTTAATGCCTTTAGAAAATATCTTAGAGAGAATTTGGTATCAAGAGGAATTGAACTTATGCAATAAATAAATAAATAAATCATGTGATAATATTATACCATTTTGCTAATAATATCTCCTTAATACTTATCCAAAAAAAAATTTACATTATATACAAGTTATACTATTTTTTTTATACATATTACATTATTATTCACACATACTACATATAATATATTTATTTTATTATTTTTATAAATACATATCAAATTGAAGAATGCATAATATAATTAAATACTTAACTTAAACTAATGCCTAATGTGATAGTAACTTAAGTTTTGAAAAAAAATAAAAAAATACTTATATAATTGTGATCAAGTTTAACTAAGCATTTGAAATCAATCTTTATCTATTGTGGTTTATAACTTTTATATGTCCCAAATTTATATTGAATTAATAATTATAATTATAATAATATCAATGTTACAATGTCTTGTCATTTAAAGTACCCTTATAACTTTTATATGTCCTTTATACTATATATATAATATTTTAACGATAATGCAAATATATATATAATATTGATTATATATATATATTCCTTGTATGTAACGTTAACAGGATATTTTATGAAACAAAAATGAACTCTACAATTTTCATTATTTAGTACAAAAGTACTTTAAATGAAAAAACACTATAGTATTGATATTATTATAGATATGAGTCCACATATGAATGTTAGGATTAGCAACCTCCTCGTTTGGATAAAAAAACTATGCTATTATTTTAATAACAATAAATAATAATATGTATAATAATAATCAATTTGTTACCTTTATTAATTTTTTATTTTAATATGTATATTTATTATAGAGATAAGAAAGAATGAATTGAGTTAATTTAAACATGTAAAATTAATATTTTTTCATTAAAATTTTTAAATACCATTTATTATTTTATTATCATTAAATTAGTAATATGATTTTTTAATACAAATGAAAGAATAGAGGTTAGAAATCCCTTATATATAATTCTTGCAAAATGGAATCGTGCAATACCAAACACAAGATAGATCCTCCAAAGAACAAAGCTTTTTTTTTTTCCTGAATAAGCCAATCCATTTGAGACCCTAAGGATCCATTCTTTTTCCTATTCAAAGATCATCCTTTATCTCTATATTTTCACATCAAGAATTCTTTGTAAATGAAGACATGTCAAGAAGGCTTGTCACTTCTTAAACAGATCTTCCTACATTTATGTAAAAATATTGGTTTATCAAGAATATAGAAGAAAAGCATTTCAAATTGTGGTTCTTGTTCATTTAATTTAATCGATTTAAATAGTTAAAATAGCTTCTAAAGTTGACTAAAGCAAATAACACAAAAATTAACAATTGGATTACATTCAATCTTTTAAAATAACAATGAATCAAAGTTTATGATGGATATTAAAATTGAAAAAGTCGATCTTTCTACGTGCTTACATATTGCTTGTTTTTTAAAGGGAAAGTAAGAAATTAAGCTAAAATATGACAAACTTCCATTGTTAATGAGCCATTCATAACTTGTGACTTTTTTCATTTAGGTAGCATTTAGTTTATGAAATCTTACATTCCTAGGAAAGTGTGCATTCTCGCTCGAGAATGTAATTCTTAGGAATTTAATTAACAGGAATATAACATTCCTATATTTGATTCGCTATAAATTTTTTTAAAATATTTTAATATCACATTTCCAGTACATGAGAATCTAAGATACTCACCTCCCTCTAAGGGAATATTTTAGGGGAATATTAGGTTAAAAATATTCTCGAGAATGTAACATTCCTATACATTTTTTTCAAACTTTGAACTAAATATAGTAATATGATATTCCCTTAAAATATTTTTAGGAATGTTAAAAATATTCTGCAAACTAAATGCCACCTAAGGGATTTTTCCATTCTAATACTCTATCCAAGAGTTATGAGTATTTATCAAATATGTTCTTATCTAATGAAATGCAATTGGATCAAACCATAAAGACACTGTTGAGAAAAAATAACTTTTCACAAATGACATAAAAATTGAATTCATGTAACAAAGGAAAGGTTTTCATGTCTTTAGCCAAAAAGATAATTAGCCATGAAATAAAGATTAAATAAAACACAATTGAGTAGGTGATAGAGTTGTAGAAACACTCGTTTCTTCTATATTTTGGACCGTCGTTCTAAGGAACACTATACTACTGTGGAAACATGGAAGAATTGAAATCTTAGATCAAAATATTATATATAGATAGTATGAATTTCCTAAATAAAAATTCTCAAAGAGCAAATAACCAAAGCTATTACTCATCATATAAAAAACTTTTCATTAAAAAAAGATGTAATTCCATTGGAAAATCACATATGTTAAATGAAATGTTTGTTACTATGGTTTAATTGAATAACTAATAAAATAACTAAATAAAATAGACAGACCTTTCTTTTTCTTTATCTTAAGTTGATGGATTTTACTCAATTGAAAGATCTCCTAATATGGATAAAATACATTCTAGTTAACCGAGCCTAATTTTAATTATTTTGTTCTAAAGCAAAGATATCTATGGGTGGATCATTCTAGTAAGATGTTTACAATTAAGAAATACTAAATTCTCTTTTAAATAGACCTTGAAAGGAGATGGAAGGCAGGGAATGCTAACATGCAACTATTATTGAATTCACTTGGCTCAAGAGTACATGTCACCCCCTAGTATTTAAAATTTTTATTTTAACTAATTATTTAGTAATTATGTATATGTGTTAGTGTAAGATCCCAAGTAATAATAAATTATTACTTTGAATTAAAATGAAGATTTATTGCAATTCTGGATTTTTAAATAGATATTTATGAGAATAATAATTATTCAAAATCTTAAATAAATTTTTTTGAAACTATCTATTTTTAAATAATTAATTGAACTAGGAATATAATCACTAGTTTAAAATGTCACTAGTTGTATTATAAAATAAAATTTTCATAATTAAATATCTCTCTATAGTTATATTTATTTGATTCAAATGTAATATTAAAATAAAAGTGAATAATCTAAGAGGTATTTACTCGTAAGATTGCAACTATTGTATTATTTTTGAAAGGGCGATTTATTAAAACAAGTTTTGATAGGAATTAAAGGATGAGTTTATCATAGGAAATAAGGGGAAATAAGGGGAATTAGAAAAAAAAGGGGGGGCGGGGGCTAGGGTTCGATAAATTAATTTGGTAAGTAAAAGGGGTGGTTAAAATTTAATTTAAGAATTGAAGTCGCGGTACGCAAGAAACATTGAATCAGACCCAAGGCAGATTTTTCTTTTTAACTTAAAAAGAAAAATACACTTTCCCTTCCTTTACCTTAATAACTGTCAAATCCTCCCCTTTCCCCCTTTACGGACCACGCCACCCTCTCATTTCCCGTCCCATTCAACAAACCCCAACCACCACGTGCCGCCGCTGTTTCCGTCGGGTTCTCCGGTAATCACAACACGTAACAAGACACGGAACGATCGCAGGCTGCAGCTGCAATTCGGAACTACAGACGCGTCGGCTTCTGCTTATAACCGGCGTTAGCCCGTTTCTCCGGCGCCAATGATGCCGCCGGTGGTCTTCCTTAGCGACAGCAAGTGACCTTAGAACATAAATTTTCATTATTCTAACCTATAGAGTTAAGCATAGAAAACCCCTAACTTGTTTATACACTTTTGAACTCTTAGAATGAATTCTGAATATTATAAGAAAATTGGCTATCTGAAACACTGGATTAGAAGGAATACAACTTTAGAATGATAAAGTGAAATAAGAAATAATTAATGATAGAGTGAATATGTTTAATCTTGCAAATTAATTTTTAGGTGGAAGAATAGAAAAGATGCATTCGGTAGCGTGGGGAATTCTAGAAAGAGGAAGCCTAGTCAGGAGAGTACATATCTCCCTAGATACTAGATTAATTAATTTTTGCATATTCCATGCTATTTGCATTATCGGTCTCTCCCTCTCTCTCTCTCTCTCTCTATATATATATGTATATATGTATGTATGTAATTATGTATATATATATTCAAGATAAATTATAGCGTATTCAATAAGAGGTTGCCATGATTAATTAACTATAATAAGTTGAATGTGTTTATTATAAATTGTGAGTTGGATTGTAAATTGTTTAGTTGATTCCTTAAAATTGTGCCATGGTCATGCAATTTGATTATTGTTATTGGAACATGGTATATTCTAATATCATTTATCAGTTAAGATTAATATTTGTGCTTGGGATATGCTCACTTATAAAAAGAGTGGAAATTATCTTCTGCCTTGTAAACATAAATTAGTAAATCTTTAGAAACTTAGCTATAAGAGTATAGGATAGTTGTAATTACTGAATTCTGGTCTATTTTACTTTTATATAAGTGTATTATGCATGACTTATAACATCTGGATTACAACATATGAATGCATAGAGTTACTATTGTTATTATTATCTTGTTAATTATGGTGATAAAGCTATATTTAGCATGTTATAAAATATAAACATGAAAATGATGGTAAAGATATAATGTGAAAGCAAATGAATATGATGATAGAGAATGAGGAAAATTTTATTAAAATATGATATGAATATTGCACCGGAATACAAATATGCCAATTTGTAAGAGGATAACGGTAAACATGGAGGAATAAGGATGGAGTCGATGGGGGATAAGACAAACCCAAGATATATAATAAAGTCTAGCATGTTATTTTAAATCCGAAATTATAAAATTATTGAATGATATCTTGTATTTGAAATCATGCATTATATTTTTTCTCAATCATAAATTAATTATTAATCTTTGTACACAATGATTTGTATTTAGGTAAGTTGTAATCAATAAGTGACTAATTAAAAATCTATTTTCCTTCACAATTTATTTTATAAATAGTTTTAAGAAAATATATATTCACTGAATTATAGTATTCATTCTTTTAATTTTCTTTTAACATTACAAATATAATTTGGAATAATCAAGTTAGACAATATTTCAGAAATCCAAGCTCCCCTTAGAGATTGACTTTGTTAGTTGGCAATTAATGTTTATTAAGTAGGTTATAATAGTGAAAATAAGTTATAATTACTTTAAAATTTTGGTTGTATAACTTTAGTATCACAAGGATACATATTTGCGAGGAAATGCACTCTTCACCTGTGTTCTTAAAGCTAGATAATGGATTCATATTAGCAATCATATGCTAATTGAGTCAGACCCAAGGAAGTTGATTAGTTAGTCTATTGGTCTTAAAGTATAGGTTATCAGTTTATGACTGTCAAAAATTAAAAATTATTGTGAATATGTTTAGGGTAATGATCAAATTGAAGAAAATATAGTTTTATAATAAACATAGGTAGAATTAAATTAAATAACAGTTTATGTAAAATTAAGACTAAGTGAAAGTGCTTGAAGGAGATTTAGAAATATATTTTCCAATTATTCCTCCAAAGCCCTTTAAAATTACAAGGATGCCCTTTTAAGCCTTTAAAAGTCCTAAATTACCAACATATTTTCTAGTTTCCCTATCAACAAACAATCGATCCTCCTTCATTCCTTCTTCACTTTAAATTCCTTCAATTTACAACAAGATTTGGCTAATAAAATTCAAAAGGATTATCACCTAGCCATCTTTAAGCAAGTGATATTTCTTATTTAAGGTTCTAATTGATGATATTCTAAAGTTTAACTAGGAATTTCTAACTTCCACTTCGTTTAACTAAATTTAGGACTAATTAGCCACTTTAATAGTCTTTTCTCATCTCCTCCCCATCTTTTTCAAGCCATAGATAAGTAAATAAGCTACTTAAATGAATAAATTGCAAAATTTGTTAGTTAATTGAATTTGTATACCATTGAAATGAAAATTAATGATCTAAATGCATAACTTTATTATTTGAGCAAGTTAATGTTATATGGAGCTAGGAAATGATGAGAATTGTTGAATATGTGTTGTTGTTGAGTTGGAAATTAGCATATGAAGTTGTTGGTTTAAACTTGGTGTTTTACTAACTAAAATTGCAAAGAATTCTAGAAATTCTAGAAAGTAATAAAGTATGATACTCTAATATAACCCTGCAAAGGACTATATTCGGCTACCATTCTCAATCATGCTGAGTTAGAAGTCCATCACTGAATATCGTGGTTGATTTTTTCAATATGGGATGCTTTTTTCCTAATGGTACTCAATGATTATAGTCAAATATGAGCTTCCCAGGGTGTTATACTTGATTATTGTAACTAAGTAATTTCCTTTAAAATGTGTATGACCATTACGATTAGAATGTTTGCTATAATTGGGATAGAAGAGTTATTAATGCCTTGGAATTTATGAATAAATATAATTGTAAAAAAGAAAATAACTCCCATATGAGGATATGTTTTTATATATGATAGTGAATGAGGGAGGAAATGATTTGATGATAATGGAATTGATTATCAAATTTGGATAAAATGTTTGTAAAAGGATAAGGTTGGCCTTAAAGGAAACAAAGATAGATTTGTGGAGGGATAAGAATGATCTAAGAGTTACAAGATAGTTTACCTACTTTATTTTATTTTCTTAATTATTATGTGATAGTAAATGTTGTTAGTGAATGCATAGTGTGATAGTGATCACTGTTAGGAATATAGAAAGACTTAAAATAAGAAATGTATGATGATGCTTATCATTTAAGTATATTATTTGCTTATTGAGATAGCGTCTCATTATTTTTTAATTTCAAAAATATTTTTTAAATATGAGTATTGAAGCCCCTTAGCCACTACCAACATCTCAAGAACGGTGAATTCCTTGATCCCCTTAAAGAGCAGCCATAGTCTTATTAGAACATAATTAGGAATAGATTTAAGGCTATGTAGATAGTTTTCAATGTACTTAATATTAACTCTACAATTGTAAATATATTTTGAAATGTATATAAAATTAATTAATTAAACCTAATAGTTTATTAATATTTATGTAATGATACCAACAATAGGATTATTTAAGCTAGTGGAAATGGAAAACGAGTTCCATTTTGGGGACATTTGGTGCCAAAGTCATTGAATCGGTAAGATAAGCCTTTCATTCCTTAAAATAGACTTTGGAATATACTTTATCCACTTGGCTACAAGTTGGAATTTTACTAGATGTTTCTATTGTATCAATTTACCTTTATGTGATTCTTATCAAAGCATATACTCAAAGGGTGGCAATATGTCAGTTGATAGACATTAATCATAGGATAAATCAATGTTTATATAAATGTAATGACATTCTTTAAATAAATAGGATAAATAAAATGATGATTATTAAAAAAAGTTTATTATTATATGGTGACATTTTTTAAATTGAAGGAAAACTTAAGCTGATAGTTAACTTAATAACTAATGTCTTTTTATCAAGGTCAACATGTTTGAAAAAAATAATATTAAAATGTTGGTTATATGTATAATCAATGTTGAAGGTGAATATAAATTGTTATGTTTGAAAGGATAAAAGAACTTAAGATATAGGTTATTTAAAAAACTAATGTTGAAATTTATTGTTCAATGGTATTTTTATAAATATCATATTAACTTTATACATCTATTTTATAACAATCTAATGTCATTTGTTGTTAATTAAGAAATTGATGTGTAAATGTTTTATCTGCATAACTTTCATTCAAACCTCTATTTTCTCTAATTTTTACTAACTTATTTCCTGACATCACCTTTACTATTGAAGTTTCTATGGCAAATCCTAAACCTTCTTTAAGTTCTTTATTGCATTTAGAGTTAGCTTTGTAGTCATTCTAGTTATCAACAAAATTTTCAAGTACATCTTTCTCTCTCTTTTTCGTTATATTATGAATATTAAAAGATTAAATTTGACTTTTTTTGTTAGGATATATATGCATATGTTTATTAACATTATAATAGTTCTATTCATCAATACATTTAGGATTATATTATGTATTGTATTTAGTGATGCTTTTAAGGTTTAGTCGCCTTTAGAATTCACGATTATGGTCATGATTTATTTAATAGTGATGTTTCTGCCATTTTTACTTACTGTCATTTTCATTGCACACTATTATATCTTTTTTAGGGCATTAAACATATTATATATTACTTCACAATTCCTATTTGCTCTATGATTATGTAAATTAGTGAAGGAATTTGTAAAGTATAATGATTTATGTAATTTTATCTGAGTTGCTTGTCATGCAAGTTATATATAATTTGCCATGTAATTTCATACAATATTTATTGTGAGGACTAATCTTATTTTTGTTATTTTATTCATCATTAAGTAATATTAAATTATAGCTTTTCCTATGTATTATTGTATATAATTAATATTATTTCTTTTTAAAAGCTAAAACATGGATACATTTAAAGAGGCAGTTACTCCCACTAAAAAAAATACAAAGGGTTTCATAAACTTAAAGAGCATTACTATAATGTGGTGTTAGGGGTGAGAAATTACATTTAATTAAATCTTTTGTTTTTATTGATGAAATTTGTTAAATATAATATGTTAATATTTATTTTAATGCTTGGGTGATTAAATACTTAAAATAGATATATATCTATATATGAGTTTTTTAATGATTTATCTATGTATAGTTGACGAAATTGTTAAATATATTATGTTATAATTGTTATCTTGATGCTTAGGTGATTTAATGCTTAATACACACACACATAAGCTTCTTAATGATTTGTGGTATGATAGTTCAATGAATTAATTTGTAGAAATTCATTAAATTAATATATATTAAGTGTAAATATCTTCATAAAACTTTCTTAAGTTTAAATTGAAATTATCCTCATGGATTCCTAAATCATCAAAAAATAAAAATAAAAATGGTGAAAGTTTTAAAAATACCCAGTTCACCTCCTTTTGGATGTAAGTTATTTTGGCCTACATTTCTCATTTAAAGAAGATGTTTTTATTAAAAAAAATTGTTTTCCATTTTTCTCACACAAAGAAAATGTGTAATTCAAAAAAATTTTGTTCACATGTATTGATGTTAATATATAAAGTGTAAAAATCACTCTAAACCGTTAAGTATAAAACACCAGCAAGTAGCATGATATAAAGGCACTAAAAATGGTAGATCACATTAAATGATCTCAAAATAACATCAATAAAATAAGATAAAGTGCATTAAATAAAATACAAAATTATATTAAAACTTGAAATTTTGATCATTCATTTAGTGAAAATTTCAAAGGTATAAAAGAGTCAATTTTACTTTAAATATTAAAATCAAGATAAAAAATATGTACAGCAAAACTTTTAGTAAAAGCATATTTGAGAAAGATTTCAAATTTTGGAATAATTAATTATGACCAAAAAAATTTGGAATAATTAAATTAGTGTAAAATGGATATGGAAACATATATACAAATAAAGGAAGTGTAATTTGGTCACAAAATAATTTTTTGACCTCTAATTATGTTCTAATAATTAAAATTAATATTCCTTTAATGAAAATTTTAAAATGAACCTAGTAATACTTTTTTTGTAAAATTAAGAATAAGCCTATGCATATATTTTAGAAATAAGGGAAAGATACTTGTTATTTTGCCTAAATTAAGAAGTCCTAGTGTTTTGCTCTTAATTTTAAGGGAAAACTACAAATAACTCCCTCCAATTATAAGGTGTTTGGATTTTACCCCTTTGAATTATAAAAACTTAAATTTTATCCCATGAAACTATATAAAACTTAAATTTTACGTTACCATTATCAAATTAACAATTGTAACACTTAGCAATGGTTCTCTAACAATTAGTGGTAGTTATAAATCGATATCAATCATTATCGATAGTTTATAACAACCAGTAAGTGAAAAAATTTTCAAAAATAAGTAAATATAGTGACAGTTTTTAACCGTTAGTAAGTGAAATATAATAACGGTAGTTTTACTAATAGATTCCATTAACTTAATAATAATAGAGGTAAAATTCAAATTTTATATAATTTGAACAGGTAAAATTCAAGTTTTCATAATTCAATAGGACAAAATGCAATTATCTCATAATTGAAGGGGGTTATTTAAACTTATCCTTAATTTTAATAATTCGTGTAGATACAATTTATATAAGATGGGTGATAGTTACATAATCCATGAATATATGAAATGCATATGATTAAATCACAATTCTACCAACAAAGTGATGATATAATGAAAAAGTATGTTAACTCTAAGTGAGCATTACCTATTAATGAATAGGAGTTAAATCTTGGAGAGACAATTATTGGAAAAGGAGATATGGCGATATTCTAATTTATGGAGTGGTTGCCATACTTGGGCACTCTTTTTTATAATGGTAAGCATACTGGTCTTGAGTGAATTTTACATACTATCAACGAATTGAATCTTAAAGATTAGAAGAGAAGAAATCTGTTAACATTTTAATTTTTTGTATATTTCTCTATCTAGTGTCTCAAAAAAATAAAATAAAATTACGACTCATCAAGAAAAATATTGCTGTGTTCAGAACACATAACGTTTTCCAATGTTCCGTTAAAATCATAAGTTGAGATAATTGACAAAATAAAAGAAAATGGTTACAATAGTTGAAGATTTGGGCTGCCTCAAAAAGGGCTGCAATCTTTAAACCAGAAAACGTCTCGTTGGTTTACACAATTTCCAAGTAAATGACGTTCATATCGTTAATTTTTATAATTAAATAACAATACACTAACGAACATATTTGATATTTCTACAATAATAATAAGATTGAAATTTATCCGTTATTGTGTTTATAAATATTATGTTATCACTTATTCGTATACTAACATGTTATAAAAAATACATATCATCAACAAAATGTAAAATAATTTTATTATTGATAAATTTTTTTAATAACTTATTTTTCAAATGAAGTGTCATTTTCTTAACTCAATAAAAAATTTAAGTTATTGGATATATGAGAGATTTTAAATTTAGATTTTTCATCATCAAATAAAAAAAGGAAAAAATGTACATGGGCTAAATTTAAACTAACAATAATAATGTTGTTTTATAATTAATTTAATAAATATAAGTGTCAATCCAATTTAGATTCCATTCATTTTGGTAAATATATTTTATTATTAAATTTGATTTATTTATATAAAATAAATTAATGATATATCTTGAATTAAAAAAATAAAATACATGTGATGTAATGATGAAGGAAAATAATTTATTTTTCAAAATAGATAATATTATTTTTATCATATGTTTTCTATTTAGTATTAAATAAATAAAATATTTTTGTATTATATAATTTTGTTTTTATATAAAATATTTTTCTTCAGAAGAAATCTCTCCTGATATATATAAAACTTTCTCCTTAAACTCAACAACAAGGTTGCTCTTGTTGCATAGTTAACGAACAAGAATAAGGATAAAAGGTGTGATACCCGATCTGATATTTAATTCCTTTCTATTAAAAAAATTCTTTATTTCAAGTTCTGATATTTTCTTTAAAAAATAATAAGAATAAAATATATAAATAATAACGATCATATTGCTTAAAATCTTATTTCTTGGTTAAACAAATTTTGAGCAATTAGATTAATTATCTGTATATTTTACTGATTAAATATTTTTTCTTTTATCTTATGATAAAATTCAGAAATATAGAATTTTCCTTAATAATAGTAAAACCATACTTACCTAGTTAGGGTTTTATTTCAAGAATAATTGAAATGATTTATGTGGTATTGATTTATGGAAATATAAATATATATTTCAATAAATGAATTTCCTGAAATTATAAAGCTATGGAAAATTCAATTAGGAGTTTCTAAACTTATCAAGTTATAATGGGAAATAAAGATGGTAAAATTCCATGTATTGTGTGACTATGATTTAGTAAGGATTAGAGTTAGCAAGAAAAAGGATCGGTTAGGATTGATATACATTATGTGATTGCCCTATGTTCTATTGTACTATAACTTTTCCCCTCCTTTCTTCTTTAAAGGTCAATTATATAAAGGGTTTAGATTCAAAGAAAATTTGGCTTACTATATACTCTAGTTTATCCTATCATTTCCTTAAGCTACTTTTCCGTTACATTAGATATTTCTTCACACCCTTGTCACCGATCCTCTCCTTCTTCCCTTCGTCTTTGTTTCTCTCTAGCATGGCATCTCATTTCTCAACCATTTCACTGCCGTTTCTGGCCACCAGGACAGCATCCTCACCATGCCATCACCTTCAGCCACTTGCACATAGCTGAGAGTGTGGATAGCTGCTAGATCACAGCTGTGCAACGATAGCTCAAGGAATTGCAAGCTTCTTCTCCCGCCGGCGTTATCCACCTTTTTACCGTCGGCCAAGTTGCGGAAAACCTCCTAGAGGGGAGTTAAGCCTCTTAATAGCATAACTTCCTAATATTTTTGCTTATAAAGTCTTGATCTAAGAACTTCTACCCATTAGCCTATGTCTGATTTACGGGGTTGATCTTAGAAAAATAAAGAATTTATGTTAATAACTTATGGATTAAATGTAATTTATTATTAAAAAGATTATTGTTAATTAGGTCATATATGATATAATTAATGGACAACTAGATACGTGAGCCTAACACACTATTTTAGATCTATTAAAAATCTATATCCATTAAAGATTCAATAAGATCAATTAAAAAATTTAAAATAGATTTATTTGTATCCATTAATACAAATATAATTTAAAAATTTTTAATAAGAAATAAAAATTTATTTTTTAATAATAATTATACTTGACAATTATGAATTATATCTATTTTTATTTTGACTCATCTATACTATTCATATTAACTTTAGAATAAATATAGGTTATATCATTCTTATTGATAATAATTATATTTTACAATTATAAATTATATTTATTTTCTTATTTATATTTATTCTTATTTTAATATATTTATATTATTTATAATAACTTTAAAATAAATATAGATTATATTAGGTCAATTCATAAATAATTATTTATTCATTTATATGATAATTGGATATTTTTACATTATATAAATTGATATTATAAAATAAAATAATATTATTTTAAAATATCTTTATAATATAATGTAAAATTAAATATTTTTAATATTATTATCTTAAATAAACTATCACAACATTTTTATATATATGATAATATTATTTTCATTAATAATAAGTTAATAATAAAATTATTCAAATAGATTTAATATAATATCTAAAAGAGATTCAAGATCTATTAAATATTCAAAAGAGATTCAAGACTTATTAAATATTTATAAAAGATAGGCTTGTGTATTGTTTAAATTAATATTAATAGGTATCTAAAAGGGATCTAAGATTCATGGGATATTTAATGAGTAATCCCAAACTCAAATCATTAAGTAGTGAGTTAAATTTGGGTAAGACTTATTGGATAAATATTCATTAGTTTAGATAAGACTCATTAGGTATGAATATATTTGTCATCTCTAATCTTATGATAAATAAGATCCATGATCTTGTTAGTTTATTAATAAAAGGTCCTTATTTCATTTCTCTTTAGTTAGGGGTTTTATGTTCCATCAGTCAAAACATGTTTTTCTCTCCCAATTAGTTTTGTTGAAAGATAAAGAGATTATTGGAGGAGGATTCTTCTAGATATTGAAAATAGAAACTTTCAAAAAGTGATTAAGAAATAATTATATGAGAAAGCTTGTTCCACATATGTCAAGTATTTATAAAACTATAAATTACACAAATTAATTCATTTATATTTTCTTTTCTTTATCATGCTGCAACCAAAAGCCAAGATCATGGTGTAATTAAAATTCACATTTAAATATTACAAATTTTTTCTACAATTGGTATCAAAGCTAAGTTTTGACTTTTGTTTATGGTTGATTTTTGAGGAAATTTATATAGGTATTATTAGTCTTCTCATAGAAAATCATGTCAATGATAAATTCAAATATCTTTTGCCATATATTTCAATTTATGTTTCTATAAATTTTTAGATTTTTAAGATAATTTTATATGTGCTGCTATCGTGGTTCTTTGTTAAGTCATGCTTATTATTTCCATGAATGCTGTAAAAGTAAAGAACCTAAAAAAATATATGTATTATGAGGAATTACATGAAAAACTAGCAATGAAATCATAAATATTAAAGAATAGGTCTTAAATAAATAAAAAAAATTTGAGAAATCTCGAGCCCAGTTACCACAAGTCATCCAAATCATTATTGCCGAAACTATGAGTTGGAAATTAAAAGAGAAATAAGGGGTGGTCAAATTTTGGTTTTTTTAAGGGGATTATGGTAATGTGAGAAGTATAAAACATGGACATTTTATCCATTGAAAATCGAAAATCTCCATAATCAAAGTGTTTATATTTTTTAAAATTTTGGAACTTAATTTTACTGGATGGTTTTGGGTTAGGCTGAGTTGTAGGAGGTTAGAGCAAAAGTTTTAGGCGTGATTTGCATAAGAAATTGCACAAAAATGAATATGTAACAACTAGGTCAATATCAAGTTAGAACAAAATTGGATAACCAAACACGTGTGTTACCTCTAGTTAGAAAAGATGAATTGTGTGCATGGGCACATGACTAACTACATAACTAGTGTGTGTAGGTCACGTGCCACCTTATTAGCAGTGACTAGCAGTGCTGATTATGCCGCCATGCTTCACTTTTTGAGCATCCTTAATGGAATTTTTTTGAATAAAAATAATTTTAATTATTTTTATCTATTTTATTTGAATATTCAAATAAACTAATTTTAAGCCCAAATTTTTCTTGTGTGACTTTTGATATATTTCCATGATTTGAAATTTTAGTAAATTTTTTTTATGTCATTTGTATATTTTAATAATTTTTAGAGTTTTCTCTTATTAAATGGAAATTACAAATTACTTGCATTATACCATGAAAATTTTATGTAATTGCTTACGCACATTCATAAGGCTAGTTGCATGAGATTTTTATTGGATTTTGATAGGAAAAATTATTTTAAGAAGGAAAGGCTATATTAATAATATTAAATGCCCTTTGACATTATATTATTGAAACAATTTGTTGGCTATAATGCAAGTGTAAAATTAAATATTTTGCATCTAAAATACTTAAATTCCTTTCAATTTTAGTTTTTGGGAGTGTAATATTTAATTCTTATATTATGTTATAAAGTCAAAAAATACCTTTCAACATTTTAATTTTATAATATAATACTATATAATGTTGTATATTTAATTTTTGTGAGGAAAATATTAGCATGATTATATTATACATATATTATTGATTGATATGTTTTTCCTCAATTGTGATGCAATAAATCTCTAAAAAAATACAAAATAGGATAATAAAAAAGGAGTGGGCCAATGTCAATCTAATTTGGTGGATATTCCATCAAATACATGATGGCTAAATACAAATTCCACAATCCATGTTACAATTCTTCCCAATCATTGAAAAACTCTAGAAAACTAAATAATAATGAGTTAATTATCAAAATGAGAAATGGTGAGAAGGTAGGAGTAAAGCTTATTGAAAATGTGTTTCTATAGTTATCTACTAAATATGAGTTATTACTAAAAGATGTAGTATTTGTGCCTTCCATGAGAAAAAACCTGATATTAGTTATAGCATTAGATCTCCAAGGGTATTCTTATAATTTTAAGGGTAAGAAAGTGAATTTGTTCCAAGGTTTAACCATGATAGGTACTAGTGAATTGATAGATAGATTATAAAGGATAAACTTAAATTCAAGTTCCCTCAACACTATTAACACAGTCATAAGGAAGAAAAGAAACATCATCAAAGAAAATTCCTCGATGCTATGGCAGTGGCATCTAAGTCACATTTTTAAATATTGGATTTAGCAATTAATCAAAAAAGGTATTTTGCATAGTCTTGACTTTTCTAATCTAGACATTTGTGTGGATTGTATTAAAAGGAAGCTCACCATTAAAGCTAGAAAAGAAAAGAGAGTTAAAAGACAAGAAAGACTAGAATTGATTTATACTAACATTTGTAGTCCCATCACACCTTTAGCAATAGGAGGTTAGAAATGTTTTATCACTTTTTATTGACGATTATTCGCAATTCAAATAAATTAAGTTGCTTGTAGTAAAGTTTAAAATCCTTGGATGTGTTCAAGAAATTCAAGGTAGTAGTCGAGCTTAAATATAAAAAGAAAATTAAACATATTAATTTAGATTAAGAAAGAGAGCATTATAGTACATATGATGAGACTAAATGGAACTTAAATCCTTTTAGCAAGTATTTGTAAAAGTGTGACATTGAGGCTAGCTAAACTATGTCTAGTATACCAAGATAAAATTAAATAGCCAAAAAAAGAAATAAAACACTTCTTAATATAATCAGATATATGCTTTCCTATTTTAAACTTCCAGACTTTTTATAAGGAGAAGCATTATAAACTATAGCTATATATTGAATAAAGGTATCTAAGTAATACTATACCTATAATTTTATATAAATTATTAAATGGCAAGAAACCTACTTTAAGTCATTGCCACATTTTATAGAGTACAAGTGAAGTTGTATATTCCTACCATCTAAAAAGTTGATCCTAAAACAATATTTGGTTTCTGTACTGGTTATTGCATTAGCTTTAGAAGTAGTAAGTTTTATTGTCCAACTTACACTGCCTAGGGTTATTGAATTTGATAGAACTTATCTACTTTAAGGATGAGTTAGACAATAGGAGTTAAACATTATGAATTACGAATTTCAAAGAAAAAAGAATAAGTTACTTCTTTAGTATCTCAACCTGTTAATTCTTCATCTCTTGATCCTTCATAACATGATATGTTATAACCTTTGAAGGAAAATGAGGATTTCAATGTAGACGTTTATTTAAGGAAATCACTTAAAGAGTGCAAACTAGTAATATCAAATGATTACATAGTGTATTTATAAAAGCACAAAGTATGATCTGAATAAATATACTGATCTTATTACATTATCTTAAATAGTGTTTGGTTCTAATTCTCCTCAATAAATCACTATAATAGAGGATGAACTTGCTGCAATGAATAAAAACCAAGAAGTAAGATTTAGTGGAATTACCTATAAATTAAGGTTAGTTAAATGTAAATAAGTTTTTAAGACTAAGCATCACACTCATTGGCCTAATTAAGAGACATACAATTAAGCTTGTGGCTAAATACTATACTAAAAAAGAAAGAATGGATTATAAAAAAAACTTTCTCATCAATATGAAAAAAGGATTCTTTCAAAATTGTTATGGCTCTTGTTACTTACTTTGATATAGAGTTGCACCAGATGAATGTGAAAATAGCTTTCTTGAATAGTAATTTATCTAAAACTAGGTACATAAAGCGATCGAGTGGATTCTACGAGAGAGGTAAAGAGTACTTAGTGTGTAAATTGAAGAAATTCATATATGGTTTAAAATAAGTTTCTTGGCAATGGTATTTTAAGTTTGATAAGATAGTTACCTTTCTTGAATTTAGGAATAATATTGTATATTATTATATTTATATAATTTTTAGTACTAGCAAATTGTAAATTTGGTCTTATATATGGATAACATTCTCCTAATAAGCAATGACCTAAATTTACTTACTAAGACCATGCAATAATTATTACATCAATTCGAAATGAAAGACTTAGGAGGTATCCTATTTGTTTTAAAAATTAAGATTTTTCATAATAGGTTTTAAGCTGTTTTTTGAATTATGTCAAAAGTTAGTATATTGAGAAACTTTTAAAACGAATTAATATGTTTACTTGCTTTTAAGATACTTCAGTATATTCAAGGGGATGAAGTGTTTACAAATGCCCGTAGTCCTTAGACCAATAAAGAAAAGGAAAAGATAGAAAAGGTTCCATATGTGTCGATCGTAGGTAACTTGATATATGCTTAGATATGAACGTAACTCGATATTGCATATGCTACAAGTTTACTTGGGAGATACTTAAGTAATCCAAGTTAAAGACATTGGACAACTACAAAAAAAAATTAATAACTATAAGGTATGAAAGATTTCATGCTAACTTATAAAGAATTAAGAGATCTTGACATTATAAGCTATTTAGGTTTGGATTATATCAGTTGCTCGGATGATTCAAAGTTTACATCTAGGTATATCTTTATGATTACTGAAAGTGTTGTGCTATGAAAAAGTATTAAATAGTCAATTATTACTACCTCCATATAGAAACAAAGTATGTCACCTATTAAGAAGCTTCTTGTCAAGCTATATGGTTAAAGAATTATCTATCTGAATTCCATCTAGTGAAAATATTATCAGACCTTTAACCATCTTCTATGATAACTTTATTGTAAGTGAGCTTTTCTCTTAATGACTAAAAATTCCACTTTGTTTGAAGCATTTTGATGTGAAATACTGTGTGAAATACTACTAAACTGAGAGAAAAGATATGCAAGCATGATGTTACTATTGAGCATATTTCTACGAATTGTATACTACCTAAATCTACTGATCAAAAGCTTAGATTAGGAACTTTAATTAAACATGTAAACCATATAAGTCTTCATAAAGCCTTTTGATATTTTAGGTCAGTAGGAATTGATGTATATGACATTGTTATAATGTGTTTATCTCAAGATTTATGAATAAAATTTTATGTTACCATATTTGTTGATATTTTGGTTATAGCATGTTTGTAGAGATATTTAGACTTTATCTTATTATTATGCTCATGTTATTGATATTTGTTACATGTAGTCACATCATGTGTATGTCTTGTTCTGCATATATTAATAGTGTTGGTCAACAAAGGTATGGGTGTTTAATATGTTTTTTATGCTAATATCCTTTCATATGTAATATTTTATGTTATTAGATACTTATGATCTCAATTGAACTAATGGATATAAAAGTATCATATTCATATTAACATTAATCTTTTTTGTGACCACTATTAATTAATAATGTTCATCCAAGTGGGAGATTATTAAAAATTTATAGACTGAACATAATTTATTAATAGAAAATATTATTATTAATTAAAACCCTATAAGTGTTGGTCAACAAGGTATAGGGTGTTGAATATGTTTTTTATGCTAATATCCTTTCATATATAATATTTTATATTATTAGATACTTATAATCTCAATTGAACTAACAATGTTATAAAAGTATCATATTCATATTAACATTAATAATAATGTTCATCCAAGTGGGAGATTATTAAAAATTTATCGACTAAACATAATTTATTTATAGAAAAGATTATTATTAATTAAAACCATGTATGATATAAGTAATGGGCAATTATATACTTGGCCCTAGCATTGATAAAATAAGTAAAGATCCTACAATGGATAAGATCCATAACCTGGTTGGCTTATTAATAAAAGTTCCTTACTTTATTTCTCTCTGGTCAAGGGATTTATGTTCTATCGACCAAAACTTGCTTTTCTCTCTCAATCAATTTTGTTGAAAGATAGAAATATTGCTAAAGGAGAGATTCCCCTAGACATTAGAAATAGAAAACTTCCAAAAAGTAATTAAGAAATAATCATCTGAGAAGACTTGCTCTATGAATATTAGTTATTTATAAAATTATAAATGATACAAGTTATTTTATTTATACTTTCTCTTTTCTATCATGCTACAATCACAAGTTAAGGACCATTGTATAGATTAGAATTCAAATTTAAATATTATAAATTTTTTTCTTGTAATTTATGCTTCAAACAACTAGAATAGCATGATTGGAAATCAAAATAAGAATCCTTTAGAAGAATTGATGATGATATATTTATAAGTTATTCTAAATTTATTCAGTATGAGGAAAGTAAATGAGTGCAAATGCTTTAGAGCTTTTAGGAGAAAATAAACCCCCATTAAGGTTAGTGCATATCTTATCCTAAAATTTTATTAAATTTTTACATTTCCTTCCTATTATTTTTTTATTTGTATCCTAGTTCATAAGTTTATACGTATATGAATTTCATAGATATAGCTGTAAATCTTCATAAGATTATGCATAAAGTACTATAATTATAATTACTTATAGATGTTTATCTTATGGTTATAATTGGTAATAAAACTATTAGATTATATTACTATTTCATTTGTAATATACTATTAATTTCCTCTTTAGGACTACTGTAATAAAGATATAGCATTTGCTAATAATGGAATTATAATGTTTAATAGTTACGTTGTATAAGTGTTCTACTTGATTATGAATAAATGGTTTATAGCCATGCATAAAAGCTTGAATTTGCATTGTTGATATTATTATCGTATTTATGTTGAGAAGTGTTGATGGAATAAACTATGAATTATGATATGATGTGAATGATGCCATAAGGCGTGATTGATGAATTGAGATAGAGAGGTACATATGATATTGTGATTAATACCTAAATCTAGGAAATTATTTATGAATGGATAAGGATGGTCTCAAAGGAATAAGGTTAAGTTTTTGAATAGGATAAAATTGACCAGGAGTCACAAGAAAGTTTACATTGCTTTTTTGGTTGTTTAATTTATATATATTATTTTACTATGAATGGTGATGAATATGTACAAGCATTTCTAATAATATGTAAATTTTATTAACTAATAATTGATATATATGATATAAAATTTTGAAAGTATACTAAAGCCCTATATTTGTTATTCACAATCTTTATTTGTATTAGTGGAAATTTTATTCTACTAGTCTATGGCAACTAGCTTAGGTGCCATTATCCTAGAAATTTGTGAAAAGTTTTGGTTTGAATGTGAATAATAGATTATATATACAATGAAACTATTTAGTGATCAAGAATTTAGGTATGAATTTACGAAAATTACTCTATTCACTAAATGTCTTTATTTTCTTAAGTTATATGTAGTTGATATCTAATATTGTTTTAGTAAATATATACTCACTGAGCTTATAAAATTCATTCTTTTATTTTATCTATAACAATTTCAAGTTTAACTTGAATTACCAAGTAAAGCTTGCCTTTATGGAAGTTCAAAGTACCTTGGTTGAAGAGTTTAATAGTTGGAGAATAGTGCAAATCATGAATTATATTGATTGTTGTTATAAGGATAAAGTAAATTAATGTTTATACATAATTCATGCTGAATGTTTGTAAAATCATAGGTTTACATTCTTTCTAGGAAAAGCATCCTTCACAAGTGTTTGTAAACAGAAGAAACTTTTTTGTTCATATTACATATAGGGCCATACAAAAATGAAAGAATTTTTATTAAGGTATAGTTTACATAATTAATTAGTTTGTGAAGGTAGTGAAACCAATTAATGAGCTCCATGCCGATTATGATTAAGGTGGATCCTGACAAAAAGTCTTTCCAATTAAAGGTGTGAAGTAAGGTAGGATAGGGCAGAGTGGGCCTACACTGGCTTGGATCTATGCAAGCTTGCCTATATAAACTTGTAATTTTAATAGATACAATTAAGTGAGCCCATGAGGTTTGTGGAGGTTAGTGGGGAGCTTACATTATTATTATTATTATTATTATTATTATTATTATTATTATTATTATAAAAATAATTAAACTATTAGGTATACATATATAAAGATTAAAGGTGAACATGGGCCGGGCCGGGCCGGGCGGGTTTCGGGCCGGGCCGCCAGGTCAAATTATTTAAAATTAAAGGCCCGAACCTAGCCCGGCTCGATTAAGTTTAAAAAAAATTGGCCCGGCCCGGCCCGAAATTTAAATAAAAAAGCCCGAAACCCGGCTCGAAAATCCAATTTTTTTTTTTAATTTTTTAATAAAAATAAAATTTTAAAATAAAATATATATATATATATTTAAAAAGATAATATGATATTTAAATATATAAAATATTTAATATGCTAAATTAATATTTTTTATATTAAAAATAATTATATATAATTATATTTTCTAATATATAATTATATTTTCTAATATATAATTATATTATTAAAATTAAAATATTATAATCGGGCCGACCCGGGCCGGGCCTGGCCTATCGGACTTTTTTTGCCTTAGCCCGAGTCTGGCCCAATTATTAATCGGGCCATAAAAAAAAGTCCCATCGGGCCTATCGGACAAAAAAAAAGAGCCCAAATACTCTATTTTTTCAGGCCGAACCCATCGGGTCGGGCGGGTCGCCCGGCCCATGTACACCTCTAATAAAGATCAAAGGTCAAATCTTAAATTTGGCAAGAGGTATAAAGTCTTTAAGGGAATATTGGATTAAATTAGATTAAAAAAATTTTTTTAGTAAATTGTAATTAGCCAAGTAGATTTTTTGGATTTGTGTAATAACTTAATTAAATAAGGTTAAAAAAATTATATTAGGACTATTGGATTTTTAATTAGGTCAAATTAAAAGTCTTTAAATGCTTGAAAGTCTTTAAAACAAATAAAAAATTT
Organism: Sindora glabra; assembly: GCA_020226215.1. Classification (NCBI taxonomy): domain Eukaryota; kingdom Viridiplantae; phylum Streptophyta; class Magnoliopsida; order Fabales; family Fabaceae; genus Sindora; species Sindora glabra. The sequence goes on along the minus strand of CM035230.1, from coordinate 23,928,919 downwards.
TAGCATGTAAACTTACTTACATAAACTTGCACTAAAATGAGTTCCACATAAAGTACTCATGATCACCTCAAACCTACTAGTGAACTACAGAACTTGTAAGCTTAAAGCTTATCTTACATATTTGTCTTTACTTGCCAAAATATTTTGGTATAGATAACCATAAAGCCTATGACTTAAAGCCTATTTTATATATCTATGTTTAATGCCAAAATATTTTTAGTACTACCAAACACTATATTAATATATGTAAAACATTGTCTCTAATAGAATTATTGGTATGGACCTACAATCTGTTTATTCATGGGTTTTCATAAATTTAAACTTCTAAATTAGAAGTTTGTTTAGATGTGGGATAAACTCAAATAAATTCACATGACTATTAATATATGCAAGTCAGTCCACGTATAGGCTAAGTCGAGCTAGCCAGAAAAAAAAAATCTTAATTTCTTGATTTTTATATAAACTTAAATTTTAGATTTGAATAGAATTATATTATCTTTCTCAGTTTTTGGTTATGTAACATTGTTATAAATCATTAGTAAGTGATATTTTCATTTTGTAAGTGTTTCATAATTTATCTATACATATATAATATTTTTTGAAGTTATATATAAATATTATTAAATATGTTAGATTTATTTATAGATGATATGTGATACTTTGGAAATATTTTTAAATTTATTTATTATTTAAAATTTTCTAAAAATTAAATTATTTTAAGTTAAAAAAATTTCACAAAGCCAACCTATTTACTTGCGAGTTACATAAGATTGAACTAAAATCTCTAATGAATCATATTGGCCCGTTAAATAGTTATACTCCTTACATTGAGCATGACAGTTGCATCATTACCTATATTTTGATAAGTAAAATAATTATCTTCTGAATAATAATATTCACTGAATTATAATATCAAAATATTCTAATAGAAATAGTACTAAAACGTCGATTACATTGTATTATACCGTATGGCCGGGAATATTTTCTCTCCAACACAAACAAGAGAGAAATTAACAATGCTTCCAAAAACATGTGATGTAACTTTTCTAATTTTATAAGTTTTATATTTATTATATAGCAAAAGAATAATATATATTAGATGAATTAAAAACAATTTGCCTCAACAACGTGGGACCCACATAAAAACAGCATAACGCATTAACCTTATCCACGCGCATTGTCACGGATCCCACGATTCTCTTGCCTTGTTTCTATCTCTTTCTTTTTGCCTGCTTTGTTCTCTCTTTCCCTCCCAGTTCGCAAACAAGGTCTCAATTTCTGATTCCTTCGCTCTTTCCCTGCCAACTGCCAAGTACAAGTATCTGATCCCCACCTCCAATTTACCATTTTACCCTAACCGCTATTGCCATCTTCCCTTCTCCTTCCTCATCATCTCCTCCTTATATTTTGATAGGGTTAAAAATAACGTAATTCAGTTCTTTTCCAAACTTCAAATTTATATTTAGCTGCATATACAGACAGTTCCGTTCAGAACTCGTACTTGTCTAAGAAGAGTCCAGCACTTTCTCTCTCTACCTCTTTAATGTTGCCACGACACGCCTTCCAAGTCAAGCAATTGCATTTCTGTCTAAATCCTAAACGCAATTCACAGCTTGGAAAATACCATTTAATGGAATTAGCTGTTCTGTGTACCGAAACGTCCAGATTCTGAACTCACCTCGAAATTTTGCCATTATTGTTGTTTTGGCTTGTTTCAGTTTCTTCTTGGCCCTTTGATCTACCAGGGTATAGGGGGGCTTTGCTCTTATTTATCTTCGTCTCTCTATCTTCCCTCTTGATGCTTTTGTTATGAAGTTCAACCGTGATAGCTTCACTGTGTTCTTCTTCCCGCGCGTTCATTCTTCAATTTTATGGAATACCAGTCTCCCAGGTTTTCCTTCTTTATCTATTTAAGTATTTTGTGTATATCATATTTAAAATCGTGCGAATATGTATGACAAGGTTGAATTTTTTTTTTTAAGCAGACATTTGTGTTGAATTTGGAGGAGACTTGGGCAATAAGGACTCGAAGAGTGGTCATGATGAGGAAAGTTGAGGATGACCGCTGCATATTTCCTCTCACGAGTTTGCAAATTGGGTAAGTTTCATATCTTTTGTTGCATCTATGTATTGTAGTCATGCTTGAATGGGTCAAATCTGTGTTGGTTTGCTACTGCTGGTAGATATAATTTTATTTTTGTGCTACGTGATGAGTTGATGACATTAATCTTATATCGAATCTGTCTTGTGTTCTCAAATTCTTTGCTCTGCAATTGTTATCAGCTTATAATCTTGATATCTTGTTCTAACACAAGATTATAAATTCAATTATACTTTTATGTTTATTAGTAGTACTTCCTTTACCAAACTTGATAGCACTAAACATGTTTTCCTTTTGTGCTGGATGCTTGCTTTGATTTGACCTGCAAATGACAAGTTCCAATGAAAGATTAATATATTGACAACAGATGTGAAGCAGCTTTTAGGTTTCTCAACATTTGACTGGGCCGATCTTGTCTAGTTTGATCCTAGTTTAGCTTGGTGTTTTGGTTCAATCCAAGTCAGTTTTATAGAGAAAAAACATGAAGAAAAAGAAATCGCGGACAAAGAAGAAATGTTGGCATGCCTGCCTATCTTGCTTTTAGTGGCAGTAATTTAGTTGTCGCAGATGTATTTATTTCAAATTCCTCATTATTAAGTAGAAAATTTTGATAAGGAATCGTGGACAAAAAAGAAATCATGTCCCAGCTTGTCATATTTAGTGTGGCTATGTTCACTAGTAACGCTGGACTGCTGGTGGTATTTTTCAATTTCAGTATTTCATATACTTTATCTAATGCATTCTTTGTGTTGTAACTTGCAGAGACTTGCAGTCTTACCTCTCAGATCTCAACCTTTTCCTTGCTAATGATAGTAAAAAAATGTATATTTTGGTTGACAACCAACCATGGTTGAGAGACTTGGGTTCTCGGAAAGCACACTTATGGCAGTTGATGGTTACCAAGGTTGCTGAGAATGCCATAATTTATTTAATTAGCATATGCAATTTTATTCTAAAATTATTCTTACTAGGTTATTGTTTGATTGCAGTCAAGGCTATCTCCTTTTGCAAATACCAAAGCTCGGAGAGTGAGAAAGGAGGGAAAGGACATTAGGTCTGAGCCATGCACAAATAAACCGAAGAAATTTTTGAGATGGTTCTCATTGATTGATGGGGTGATGCTATCGAGAAAGAGGGTTTTGCTGCCAGTGAAAAAGCTAAGGAATTCCTTGCAATTGAGCAGGGAATTGCACAGGACCTTGTATGGGTTTATCATTTTTGAAGTTGCATGGACTAACGTTCGTGGTATTAACTACTTGAATGAGCTCCAAGTACTACATCTCCATCACCTACATGCTCCATATTTTGTTTGCAGTCTGCTGTATATACTATCTGTCTTAACATTGTTTCATTTGTTTGGCAGACTGACACCTCACTGGCTATAGAAACTAAATTTATGCAAAGATGGGAATATGACAGTATAGCCCAAGCAGCAACCTGTATGTCTTCATGGTTCTCAGGAACACTGTCTGAGAAGCTGCTTATGGGAGAGCATCTGGATTCTGCTGCCGGTAGTAACATGGATTTTTATCTTTACCTTTGTGTGAGTGTGCACATCACATACATACCTGAACTCAGGATGGGCTTTCTTTCCTGTAAGGTTAGCATAGTACACAAGAATATGGGTTTTGGATTTGTGATGCAATTCATTAGGTTTAAATGCCTTTGGAATTGAAGTCTTAGAATACCTTCCATAGTGAGGCATTTGTGTGGTGGGAACTTGTCCATAATTTGTAGCTGAGGTAGTTGATGGAAATTCAATCCTACAGTTGATTGATAATCAAGGATCTGTAATTGGAAATAGTTTTAAAGGGGACCCTTTGTCTTTTAATCATTCATGGGGTTTGACTAATTTGATTGTACCTGATTTCTTGTGTACCTTTGATCTGTGTTGTCTGCCTGCAGTCTTTTGAGGCCTGTGTTTGGGTGGCTAGAATATAAGGTAAGAAGGGGAAAGCTAGTTCTATTCAATACTCATATCTATGCTTGATAACCAAATTGTGGTTAAATAAGGAAAGAGAGTACTGATGTCATTGGTTTTATCACTGGAGTGTGCATTGGATAAGGAAAGTGATTGCCGATTTGCTTGGTTTTAGAATCCTACTAGCTGCAATTCAAAATTAGGGTAGTCTCTTGTTAGTTAGCCACCTCAAGACTATGAATTAAGAACAAAAAGGATCTTTATTTCAACCTATGAATTATGTTCTTTTAGCTTTCACGTTGCAGCCCCCATTTAGTTGTTTTTGGAGTGGTTCTACTAGGTTGAATTTATGTAATTTACACATACGCACACATATAGTCCACATGAATACATGTTTGCTTTTTATTAGAAAAACAGAGTATATTGTACATGTATGCTCAGCAAGTGATAGCTTATTTACATGATTCATAGGTTCCTTGTTCCATCCGAAAAATGTATCTTTTAATTCCAGTTTCACTGTATCTTCTTTTAATGGCAGCGGTAATTCCTTAACTTTTTTACCAAAATGACAGTGTCAATTATATTTCTTCTTTATCTCCATTTTTTTAGGTGAGATCTTTTATGATGCCAGTGAAGCTTTTTCTGGGACTCTAACCACTGATGATAACAATAACGTCTGTAGTATTGGTGTGTGTTCTGGGAATACTGAGGACACAACCAGCATACCACACACACCGCCTCCTTATGGACCTTATAAAAGAAGAAAAGTAATGAAGTCTTTTAGTACTGGATCTGATGATGATTGCTATTCTGAGGAAATGCAAGGTTCCATTTATAACTCATTGAATTATTCCAAGGGTTTTACTTCTCTGTCTGAGCATGCAGTTGAACCCACTCAGTATAGAGATGTTCTGATATTGTTTAGGTTCAATGATCGTGACCTCCCATTTAAATTAAAGGAAGTTATAGTACCTGATCTGCGATTGCTTACTTTGTTAGAGGCTGGTCTCCCATCTTGGGTTCTATTTCTTCAGTCATACCCAGGATTTTGTCAGCTTTATCGCCCATGGATGTGCCCACTGGCAAGACTTTTATATGTGCTGATTTCAATTGTCACTGTTCTCATAGGTTTCTATGATCTATACAAAAATGTTCCTGTTCTTAAGGCAACTGCATCTCGTATATGTGGGCCACTCTTTCGTTGGATAGAAACATGGGAGATGGTTTCGAGGGTGAAGTACTTGGGAACAATACTGTTTCTACATAACTTTCAGAAGGCTGTCAAGTGGTTTTTTGCCTTCACGCACACTACAAGGTCATTTGTTTCAGTTCTTGTTCAACCTCTTGCTGAGCCACTGGTAGAATTCTTTGGATTTCTTCTTCCAACCTTGAATTTTTTGTTTCAATTACTAGAAGACATCTGTTCGGCCATTTGGGTGGTCATTGAGACTTCTTGCGACTTAGTGGGGGATCTACTAGAGCTTTTGTTTTCACCATTTTGGATTATCATCACAATAGCATGGAGCATTTGTAAGTCATCATGTGTTACTTCTAAGGCTTTATGCTATTTATTTATTTATTTTATTTGATATTTGATGAGCTAGGTCTTCCGCTAATTGTCTGTGTGATCTTATTTGCAATTGCAATGTGTTGCAGGTACTTCTGTCTTGTATCCTATAATTTGGATCCTCTGGGAAATATTATATGTTCCCATTCGTCTAGTCCTTGCTATATCGAGTTTTGTTGCTTTTGTATATACCTGCATATGCAATACATTAGGAAACACATGGCAGTTTGTTAGTAGCATTTCCCAGCTGGCATCATCTTCTGAGGCAACAGTCAGCGCATATGAAGTTTCAATGTGGCGGTCTCTTTGGAATGACCTTTTTTCCCAGGTTGTAAGATGTAATTTTTTTCTCAATGGCAATTAGTGATCTGAGTGGTTTCAAGTTTCCTATAAGACAAGTATTTTTTATTGCTAGAAGTTTTTCATTTCCAGATTTTCCGTGCTGTCAGAAGTATACTAAATGGATTTGTTGCCTTCTTTGCAGCCTGCAACAGGCATCGGCTAAGGTATGCTTATTCTGTTTTTCTTGAAAAGGAAAAGCTTCATTACAGTAGTCTAATGGCCGATTTTGTCTCATTAAAGATGTATTTTTTGGTGGAAATTGCTTTGGTAGTTTATATCATACTGATGTGTATTTATCAGGGCTGAAACTTTCATAAGCGCTGTATGATTTTTTGTTAAAAATAATAAAAATAGAAAAGTAAATTAGTATGCCAAATGCAAATGGTTAATCAGTGCTCATAGGTAGATAGGTTTGTTGAAAAACCAAAATCAATATGACATGGTTAGGTATTTAACCTGAATGTCCAGAGATAACAGTTAAGACTGTTTAATTTTTTATTACAAATTATGAAGATAAAACTACCTTTTTTCACATGGAAAAATCATTAGTGCTTATTTTTGCTGAAATATAATCCCAGTATACATCTTGAGTACTCCGTTATCTGAATGAATTAACTATAGATATAATGAAATGTCAAGTTGACTGTGGGGACCACAAGTTGTCTGGCCTCAGAGAAGCATGTAGTAGTATTCAAGGTTCATGTGTTTCTTTGATCTTTTTCCTATTTGACTAGCTTCTGTGCTGTACAATCTACACAATCCTCAATCACTATTCTTTATGCACTGCTAGAGGCAATCATTATTCTGTGTTCCTTGTCTATAAGTTTTTGTTAGCCCTTGGCAAAAACTTTACAATTTTACATATTGTATAAATGCAGTTCATCAATAGTCTGCAGCCCAAACCAGCATATGTTTCTTTCTACTTTAGAATTGGCCCGTTTGCAAGGAACATGCATTGGACATTTGGACTTCATATTAGATTAATAGGCATTTATGACAGAAAAATCTCAGTTTCCAACCAAGACTAATTCATATATGTTAACCTATATTTTTTATGCCATTTGCCACCGATGATATCTATTTTTACATCAGCATACTTTAGTAGAATTTTATTTATTTATGTTACTATGTGTTTATGACATTCTATTTCTGATATGATTAGATCAGATCCCATGGTATGTCATCTTAGTGGTAAATTGCACTCACCTCCCCTTAGATTTAGTATAACTACACTCACATCTCTTCTATTTGTATAAATATACCTTCATCTTCCTCCAGATACACTTACCTCACCTCCCTTACTCTAGAAAATAACAAAGGTGAGTACATGTTTCTAAAAATAGAAGTGTACAATTACACTCACATCTCTTTTATTTGTAGAAATATACATTGATCTTCATTCATATACATTCACCTCGCCTCAACTCCCTTGCTCAGAATAAGGGAAGTGAGTGTATATATCTAAAGATAGAAGTGTGAATATAACTAGGTTGAACCTCGGAGTGTAATTTGCTATGGGTGTCTGAAAATGTCACTTGAAGTCATCAAACTCTGTTTTCTTATCCTCCCTGTGAGTTTCCTTTCGGTTTGGTGCAGTACTGCCATCTTATATTTTTGGTAGTCCCTTGGAAGACCTTCCTCCAAAGGTCAAATAGCACTATTGCTGCTTTCATATATGCTTTAAGTTGAGAATTTATGATTGCATTATGGGGAATATATAAGAATTGCATCGTTTAGTCCAAGAGAATTTGAATATTGTTTTCTCCCTTGAATCTTGATGACATTCTATATGTAGTTTGATTTATATGGCATCAGATATTGAACCTTCTGCAACTTATTGATGTCATGCAAGTCATGCCCCTTCGTGTACCAGACAGGAGTTCAATAGGAGTGCATGCTGAATCTCTCATCTGAAAATAATTATTTATATATTATTCTTATTGATAGGATTTTTTTGGTGAATGACAATTAGGCAACGTGTCTAACTAACCAGGCTAATACTAATTCAAATAAATCATTTGCAGCATTTACAACCATCTAGAAGAGTTTATCCGAAGATCACTTCGACAGGGCCAAAGATCAGAGCAAGCAGATTCAAGATATGATATAACATGTCAAGCACAGAATCTGGTGAGAACTCTTAAAATGTCTGTATCTTAAATCCTTGATGTTTCTTATACATGATTCAAATTTGAATTATTTCCTCATCTTCACTTGACTAAAAGAATGTGTAGCACCTAGAATCTTTGCGTCAATGAGCTGGGCTGGAGCTTTTAAGGAACTAGAGTGTTCATGCCCCCTATTTTTCTTAAGAATATTTTATTATATTAAACAATTATGTGATTTTTTTTTAAGATATTACATAAGTCGGTTGGCCCACCAAATTATTTCTTACACTTTTGATCATCAAAATTTTATGTCAAAATTTGTCATTGTTGATGTTTGATTTTGATCAATGATGTCGATGAGCGGGAAATTAATTGCCTTAGGCCTTGTTAATAAATGAGGACTGAACACATCTCAATTCTGGAAACATTTTGTTCAAGTAGATGGAAGCATTGCTGTGTCATTACTTAGGTTGTGCTGAACAAATTTAAATTTAAATGAAAACTCTGTATTGATACTTCTAATGTGTGAAAGTATATTTGGTGGTTTTCTCCTTTTGTTTTGATGGAAAATATCTTCTCTAAGAATATAATTATAAAATATTAAGCTTATAATTTTTAAAATCGGACCGATTATTGAATTGGAGAAGTCACTAGTTCAACTAGTGTTTCACTAGTTGAAACGGTTTTGAATAAAAAATATAAATTATATGTACACACATGCACACCAACACACATACACATTAGTATTATAAATATTTATAATAACAAATTATGCTAAAATTAAAAAAAAAATACAATATTAGTTAATGATGTAAATAAATAAATAATAAAATATAATAGATATGTCAATAATTTATACTAAAAATATTTTTTAAAAATATAAATTTAATTAATATAAAATTGTGAATGTATTATATTTTAATTATTATAAAATTATAATTTTTTTATTTTTAAAATATATATATATATATATATATATATATATATATATATATATATATATATATAATTTAAAGGGTTCATTGGCAGTTCTAACCGGTTCATAATGGTTTTGGCTAATTCTGACTTGTTCATATTGGTTTACACGTATTTCTAGTTTAATAGAAGTAATTGGATTGGTTCATTGGGCGATTCATCATTTCACAAGTTCAATTAGCTGGTTCAGTTCGATTTTTAAAATTATGATTAAAATAATGAAAAATGGTTTATATGTTTAACATTAAATGTAAAAGGTTTGATGAAAGATGAAGTGTTTTTTTTTTTTTCCAAAGAGGGTTATTTTCCTTCATTATTATGGTTCATATAATTTTTTTCTTTTTAAAGAAGTTATTTTCTCTTATTATTATGACTCAGCTTTAGATATTATTTTTTTTAATAATTAAGATGAAAGTAGGCCACTCAACCTATAAGATGAAAGTAGGCCACTCAACCTATAAGCCCTTAAAAGGCCTAACTTAATTTAGCCTATAGAATAAGTTTGAGCCAAACTTTTTTCTCATTTTACAAAATAGGTTAAGTTATATTATTTAAAGCTTAATTTATTAGTTCACTAGGTTTGTATATATTTTTATATATTAAGTTATATGTAATATATAGATTACCAATAAAATTGCATATAATATATAAATAATATTTAGCAAAATATTTTATATACATTTTAAAAAAGTTTGAAAAATTTTAACATATCCTCATTTTTCTTAATTTTAATTTATATTATAATTACTTAAATAATTGATTTAAAATTATTATTGTGATATTTATATTTATTTTAGAATCAAATTGAATTTGAATTGAGCCAAATTTTAAACTTTATATTTTTTAATTAGTTAAGGCAAGTTGAAATTAAAATATTATTATTAGTTCGAACTCAAGCAACTTTTTGTGTTAAGTTATATTTGATAATATTAAAATTTGATTTGATTCAATTTAATTCTGCTTTTAATAATATTTTTGAAGAATATTATTATTAAGCTTATATAGGTTAACTAGTTAGATCAGGTTCCTTGAAAAAATTATGCATAAACGAGGCTAATTACCACAAGCTTATAGGCCATATTAGGCCTCCCCCCTCCCCTCCTCACCAGCCTATTTTAAACAAAACTTAGTTCAGTCTAACCTACTTCCACCTCTAGATTAATAAGATATAGGGATAGATTACTATTTATCCAAATAAAAACATACGAGATTTTACTATGAAAAATGTTATTCGAAAAACAAGCAGGGTATATGTACACTCATTTTTGGTGATATATAAGAATAATCTATACTGAGCCCTTTGTTGACTCTAAGCTCATGGTTTAATTTACAGGCTCACGAGAAGGGTAAAGGTAGAGCACATTCAGAGACTGCTCACTCTCTCAAGTGATTCAGACAAAAATGACATTAATCTGAGCTGAGAAACACAGCATTCTGATATAACATTTGAGATTCGGGGAACATGATACGGCTGGCCTATAGAAATATTCTTTAGATTCTTTTTTGCTGTAAGTTTTGCTGCTGCATTTACCTTTTCCAGTCTATATCTGCTTTTGTTCAGATATTTAGTTTCCATGGTTTAAGTTAGTGTGTATTCCCTGATGTATTTCACTATTCAAATGTTATCAAGAGGTGTATAGAGAATATACAGGCATCATTCAAGTGTCAGAAATATGATGGTTACTCCTTTTCCTGAATGTCTACAGAGTAAATAAATAAATTTGTTCTCGAAAGATTACGTTGACATCAAATTAATTCTAATTTAGTCCATTTCTATTTAAGCTGACGTTAATTCTATCTCACGGTTAATATTTCCTGCTTGCTTTACTCTAAGCGGCAAGTGTGTTTAACACTATTTTAATAATATGAATATACATGATCTCATGTGAATTTATTGATTTGGAAAAAGTTTTTTCATTTAAAAATAATTATTAATAATTTTTTTAAAAATAAAAATTATCGTAAAGTTTTCATTTAAAATAAATTTACTAATGAAAATTTTCTAATCTGCACCGAGGAAGAAAGGAATTCGGGTTCTCTTCTCTATATGCCCGCAACGGAACCCTGGTGCTATTGTTGAGTTGTTTCGCCTGGTTCAACTGAAAGAAAATCATGCATATTACTAGAACGTAAGAAGAAACCAATCGACGGGAAAATTCCCAACCCATGACTCTTAACTGTGGCATTGGGTCGAAAGGGACAGAGCCCCCGTACGGATGCCAAAAAGGTTGGAATGGCAATTTGAGTTCACATATTGATTCATATCATCTTAAATAATAGTAATAATTTGAATAATTTCAACTCTAACTCGACCTGAATAATAATATTGTATTTAATCAATTTGTTTATTAATCTTGTTGAGACGAGTCAACTTATTTGATTTATTTAATAATTTTAATTAACAAAATTTTTATTATAAATTTATTTATCAAATTTAATTACTTATCAAATTTCATTAAAAATATTTTTAATAATTATTTAAAAGTTTTATTAAATTTTTATTACCATTTTATTAAAATATAATTTAATTTTTTATCAATTTTGGATATTTGTAATCTATTTATTAATTATTTATAAAATAATATATATTATATAATATAAATCATACATCATTATGTAATATATATATTTGAATTACACAAGTTAATTGACTTGAATAACAACTTGGATGAATTATATTGGTTATATAGGTTGATCCAAACTCGACACATGTTTTATTTTTATCAAATGAGTTAATTTGATTATGATTCCAGCTTGATTATGCCTAATTCAGAATTAAGCAACTTATGTTGTGTTAAAAATTATCACCTCTAATTTCTTACACAGAGGAGAGTCTATAAATGTCATCTTTTCACCAAAAAAAACTCACATGAAAATTTTTTATTTACAGAAAAAAATTAGGAATTATCAAATAAATTATATTAACATTATGGCATTTTTTATGAAATATTATAATATATAATAGGCATATATAAAATTGCTTTCATGAGTTTTTAGTGGTTTTTGAGGTGAGAATGATAGCTTTTACAATTACAATACACAGCTGCCCCAGCTAAATCCTACATTATTTCAGTAGAAGATGTTACCTGTGCTTTTATTTACATTTTTTTCCATAGATTTGACATCCGATCTTTAGTTCAGTTTCACTTCTATTGTGGTACCTTGACTTAGATTGTGCATCCATGATTGAAGAATAAAGAGAGTGCAATGTATAACAACAAGACTAAATTAATTTCAAAATAAAGTTTAGGATTAATTGATATTAACCTAATTTTTCACGGCAATTTTTGTTGATGATCTGAAATTTAAAATTTGGTAGTGAATGTTCCATCCCATCTCTAATTCTGTAATTTTTCTTTTTTGGCCTGAATTCTGTAATTATTCACACAAAAGCATTTTACCCAAACGTTAGAGGAGTATTATTTGCCTACATTAAAAATTCACAATCTTATTGCACTAGCAGATGATATCCAGCTTGAATTGCCTGCACAAATGTTTATGTCTTAAGGGTTAAGATGTCCATGGACTGGATTTTTTTTATTCAATCCCCGTCTAGCTTACCTTATAATAATTAATCCCTTACTTATAAAATTAATAATTATTATATCTCTCAAATTTTATAATTATAATTTTTAATTTCTTATCTTTGTTTTTATTATAATTATTTATACCTATATGTACTTATAATATTAAAATAATTTAAAAATACTAAATTAAATTGATAAATGTCACTTAAACAATATCGATGATATATTTATTTTGTTCTTTTATCATTTATTTTTAGCATTATAAATAAAAAATTGGATGAATAATTAGAATAAAAAATAAAAATAAAAATTAATAATATACTATTAATTATAAAATTTAATGAATATAATAATTACCTCCTTTATAAGTGAAGGATTAATGGTTGTATTTATTCTGAATGGAATAAATCCAAAGTTCGACCTACTAACCTCATTTATAAATATTTTAAATTAAAATTAATTCTTAATGATTATGTAAATAAATTTCCACACATAATTATTTAATTATACTATATATATAGTTATAAAAATAACTATATTCACCTAATATTGTGTGTTTGTGTATATAATTGACGTGTAATTTATGGAATTTACATTGATACTACCTCTGACATTGTGCAACTTTTTCCAAGCGAAGATGTTCTATATCAGAAAATTCATATATTTTTGTAATTTTATATCATCTATAAACTTTGGGACTAAAAAGGATAAAATGTAAGTACCTTCCTCACCTGTACATTATGTGCAAAAAAAATCCCAAATTTAAATTAAGAATATTTTAATTCTTAAATCATAATTAATGGGTAAAGTTTCCATCAAAGATAATGACCGAAAGCAAGGTACGCTGAATTAGATTTTGAATAAAATAAGTTAGGTCTGCATAAAAGAAAAAAATTGGCTTATCTTGACTTATAAGCTTGTGGTAAGCTGACGGATTCATGTATATTTTTTCCTGTTAATTTATATAGGTTTATTAATGATTAATAAATATTCTCAAAATTAAATTAATAAATATTCTCAAAAATGAATTGAAAGTAGAGTTAAAGTTAAGTTAAATCGAGTTTGATATTATCATATATAATTCAACTAATATAGAAAATTGTTCAAGTTTGAGCTAATAATAATATTTTAATTTGAACTTATCTTGATTAGAAATTATAAAGTTTAAAATTTGTGTCAATTCAAATTTGATTTGAATTTAATTTAATCCCAAAATAAATAAAAATATTATAATAGTACTTATAAATTAATCATTTGAATATTATAATATAAATTAAAATCTAGAAAATAAGGATGCGATAGAATTTTTTATATATTTTTTAAATATATATATAAATTTTTATATAAATATTATATATAATTTAATATATAAAAAATATGAATCAACCTATTAGATCAATAAATTAAATTTTAAATAATATGATCTAATTTATTTTATAAATTACATAAAAATTATAATTTAAATTTATTTTATTTTATAAATAAATTAATTTAGATTAGCTCAAAAATACGTTAGGCTGCTAAAAGCTTACAAGCCTATTGGCAATACTTCTAATGACCGCACGTGAGAGATTAAAGCGCATTTTTTTCATTCCCTAACCAATCCTTATCCTTCCCTCAACCAATCCATATCCTTCCGTCATATTCATTTTTCTTACGTAGCTAATTTATATATTTTTACTCACCTCCAATTGATTTATAGGTCTCATGGCTTGTCTTCATATATTATACAAGTTCGCTAAAATGAATAATTATATTTAATTTTAATGAAATTAACATTAAAATTTTAAAAAACTAATAAATAAAATTTTATGAAAAATTATTATTATAAAATTTAAAAATTAATGTAATAATTATTTAAAATAATTTATATAACTAAATAATATATTAATTAAAATAATTAATTACTAATATTAAAAGATTGCAACGAAGGAATTGGAAAAGAAAATTGAAAATAATAATCATAATAACAACAATTCCAATATTAATAATAAGAATAATGATAATGATGATGATAAATAATAATAAAATATAATGAAATATAAAAATTTGTTTGAATAATGATGAATGATGATAATAAAATGCAATATAATTGTAAGAATTAATTTGAGGCCGTGCGACTACTATCGACTAAAAAGAGGGATCGATACCGTAGCAATCCACTCTTAACTCCAGCCCAGGGAATAATTTGGCTCGACTTGTAATTTTTGTATGTTAGACTAATCCTGTGGAGTTGGGTCAGCCAATTTACAGGCCCAGTAAAAATTGCAACGGTGCTGTAAGTGAATGGCTACAGTTAGTCCCTTGCAATTTGTCTTCGTTACATCACTATAATTTTGATAAGATTAAATATTTATTTTGATTTTATTAATTTTATTTTTAATTAAAATTAGTCTAATTTTTATAAGATTAAATTTTTAAATTTTAATTTTTATATAATAATTCAATATTTTATTTTATGTATGAATGAGTTAAAATTTAAGAGTTTTTAATTTTACTAGGACCAAATTAAAAAATAAATTTTTAATTCTGAATAAAATTGATAAAAATTAAATTTTATAAGAATAAAAATATATTTTTAATTTTTTTTCATAATAAACAACAATAGTAAGAGCAATGGGAATACTCTTACCCATTAGCTTATTCGTATGATCATGGTAGGCTTTGTTTATAATAATGCCATAATTTTGAGTTAGAAAATATGTATAAAGTGAAGCATCAATTCTAATTTCAAGCAATTATAATTTATTTATTCATATTCAAAGAATTTCGCGTTAATATCAAAATGTCTTTTGCTTTTCGAAGTTAAAGATGCATAAGGCGGGTGATTTTGGTTGCCTTCAATTACATTATTATAAGGGTTAAAATTATTAATTTTTTTAGTGTTTGAATAATACATTTACCATTGATTTAAAAAACATTTTAAAAATTGTATCATCCAATTAAATTTTTGTGTAATTTCAAAATTATCTATTATTTTTTTATTTTAAAATTTTCATGCATTAAATATTTAAACAATGTAATATATATCATATATTTCATTATTATTCAAAAGAAAAGATAACATTAGTTATATTTTTCTAGCGCAATCACATTGACATAAAAGCATATTAAACATATTCAGTTAGACGGATGTCATTGAATAGATTAAATAAATTTCTTATTACAAAAAATTCTACATAATTTCATACAATGAATAGTAATAAAAATTTAATATCTTAATTAAACACTTGTGTCATAATTATTACATAGTTACAAGATACATTGTTAGAATTTCAAAATATCATTGATTAAGTATAAATATTTTCCACAATTCTTTCTCTACACTATAGAAAAAAGTAAATATAATATTTAATCCTTCATCTACATAAAAATAATTATTATATTACTCAAATTTCAAAATCAGCATTATTAGTTTTTTTTATTTTTGTTATAATTACACATTCCTCTCTTCACTTATAGTGCTAAAATAAATAAAAAATATTGAATTAAATTGTTAAACTACACTTTAACAATACCGAACATATACTTGCTTTTAATTATATTTTTATTTTAACTATTTATTTTTTTGTTACAAATGAAGGGATGGTTGAATAATTATAATAAATATAAAAATAAAAAATTAATAGTATTAATTATAAAATTTAAAAATATATTAATTATCACATTTATAAATGAAATATTAAGAATATGTTTACTCTGTTAGAAAATTTATGAGTTATTTAATTCACATAAGAAATAATTTTATGAAAAATTAAATTTCTAAACAAATAACTTTCTATATAGGTGAACTTTCCAAGAAGTACTCAAAATTATTTACTTAATACATAAAATGTGACATTTCCTAATAAATAATTTTTTATGTTTTGTTTAGTTTAACTTTGAATATTTTAGGAAGTATTAATAAAATAAATATTATTATAATATAAATCAATAAATTTTAATTATTATTAATAAAATTTAACAAAAATAATTTTATCATTGTATTCATAAATAGTATAGGAAGTAGAACTTACATAAAAGAGAGGTAGATAAGCAATTATACTCTGTAAGAAGTAAGACTTTTCAAAAAATTCTATTTCCCTCAATTTCTTAAATAATAGCTAACCAAACATCTAATCTCTTTTTTATTTTTGTGATGATAGAATTTCTTATGTTATTGAAATAAACTAAACAACTTCTTAAAATTCATACATTAAACAACTTCTCAAAATTCATACATTGTACAAATACATGCTTATGAATATGGATGATTTTTCCATATTACCTTAATTTGATTGAGGTAATATGCATACACATTATTACAAATTTTATGAGATTTAAATTCGTAGTATTTTATATAAGGATAGTAATTTTTTTACAATGACATAAGTTATAAAATGTAACTATTCACATAAATATTATAATTTATTCATAAATTTTATAACATGAATAACGATAATTGTAACATAAAAATTTTAGAAATTTTTTAAGTTACAAAATTTATGATAAAATTATACAAATCTTATTGGAAGGGAGCATCGGAAAATATATATGGATTTGGATTATGTTGAGTTAATTTAGCTTTTCTTTTTTAGTATGGCTTAAGGTCAATCCGAAAAAATAAACTATAAAAAACATTAATAAGGTTAAAAAAATTAACAAAAATGATATATTTGTGTTTATTAGGCTTTATAAGTTAGGCATTATTACTTGTTGAATTAGTCTAAATTTAAAAGATGGAGGAAGACTATGATATCTTTAGTATAGCAAAGGTACAGGAACCTTGGGCACATGTTGGAATGCAATGCATGCACATGTCCAATGATGCAATAAAAAATGAAATTTTAAAATCAAATTTAGTTGGGCAAAATTGCATTAATTACCTTGTTGCTAAAATCGAAACAAAGCCATTGCCAAATAATATCCTACGTGGAAAGGAAATAATCTGCCAAATATCCTCACCAACAATGGACAACTTATTGTACTAAGGGAAAAGTAAGGCAGTTTGGTCATTAGTTGTGCATAAAACATTTGGGGTTCGGCCAAAATCATTCCATGATAAATCCAGGTTCTATTCCACCATAGTTGAGTGTCTCTGATCATGGATGCACCATTATTGTCCAAAGGTGCTTGCAGTAGGTTGTGTGGCAGTCTGGGGTTTAGGGTTGGCAGTATCTTGGAGACAACCTTGTAAGTGCTAACTTTCCTTATCTAACTTCATTCTGTTTGAAAACATGTATGTTTGGAATAGTAGTTTGAAATGGAAATACTCTACATGCTTGAACTATTACTCAAAACAAATGCTTGTTTTAAACCTTTAAAGGTTGTTCAATTCGTAGCATTCCATGTCTTTGTGTTTGTGTAATGAAAAGAATTGATATTGTTAAGTTCATGTCATTAATTTGTCATACATTTTTTTGAATTGTAGAAATTTGACTTCTCTTCTTGCATTGAAGTCTTGTCTGATTATCAAAATTTTGCCCTTTTAAATGTGTTCATTATTTTCCTTGACATTGTTTAATTTTTCCTCTATCAAATCCTTTCTAAGGTACTATAATCTTAATTGAAGTCCTACATCCCATGCTTTATATCATCATTCCCAAAATAACCAAATCAAGCTCAAATGTTTGCTACATTTGAACTCTACATCTCCTGTATTGTACAGTTCTGTGATTGCATAGTCACCCAGTAGCGGAAGATTACCCGTTACATTGTGATTATAGCATTTTAGGCAATTTTTTAAAAACCAATATTTGCTGGTAGTGATTGGATCTGATCAAAATAAATAATGATGGGATCCTTTAATAGTTATATTGTTGTGTTTCATTGAATTGATCATCTTGGTTTGGTTTTTTCATTTATTAGCCTAAACTCAATAGGTTAATTCTTTAACTTTATCTTCCAGGTTGAATGTAAAGGCGAATGAGTCATACATGTTGAAAATTGGTGGCCTTCAACCTTGTATTTAAGATAGGTTAGTAATCTCCTTTGGTCATGTCATGTATGAGAAGTTTCTCATAAATTAATGGAAGAAATTCTTTTCCTTGTAAGATGTATAGAATATTTTTATGGAATGACCCTTGTTTTAGTCAAATCATTTGTTAGCTTTATCAAGTTATTAGTAAAGTGCCATACATTCATGTAAATGTTTCTATGCATTAGTGAATGATCAACAGATAAGAGTTAGCATGTTTCTATACTAAGAATCTGTCTAAGCATGCCAGTTCAAGGTATTTTCTTATGCTTATCTCATTTAATGTAATTTTGATATTCGTACCAAAAGAATTACTTATTAAGGTAGTAACCAACAATGATTTTGTTTATGTCACAAATTTTAGTAAGATTTAATAGACAAGGAATTTCCATAATTAGAAATCATGAACTCTATGTTCTAAACCTTTCGGGTGAAAGCTATAGTATAATTTTGATATACCTAGGCAAAAGACATCCTTGATCATGTCACCTTTATAACATATTGTACTATTAAGGTAGAGTAATTGAAGTTTGATATAGTGATGGTTACAACTTTACTTATAATTGTTGAAATCATGAGTAGTTAGAATAATGACCACTTTATTTTCTGTAAATAGCACAAAGTAATTGCCCTTGTATGACTAATGGAATTCATTGTCTAAACTAAGGGTGAATTTCCCTTTTACTAGCAATTATCCTAATTAAATTATATATCACACAATACTTAAATGTGACTCTATTTAAGTCTAGTCCATCCAGTAGATTACAAATAGCTAAACAGTCAGTAATTATATTATTACGTTGAGCATCTTGATTTTACTATTAAAAGCTGATCTTTGAATATGTATGAGTTTATCTTTAATAATACATGATCCCAAGGATTACACTATTGGAAGATCTTGAGCTTGAAATCACTAGGACTAAGTCGAACTTTTGTAAGTATTTATTTTGCCATCTTGCCTCATTCTGCTCATACATGGTTACTGTTGACTAGTTGTTAATTTTATTCCCATAATAACATAATTTTAAGAAGAAAAATGAACACATAATTATAGTATTTTGTCACATGGTAGTCCTTTTAAAAGTTAGAAAATAATGAATTGACCATGATCACTTTGTTTTTTTTTTCTTTTTATTCCATTATATGCTGAGTTATAAAGTACATTCATTGCTCTATAACACTGTAACTATGATATTGCCTGGGATCTCTGCTTAGGCTATATTTTTCCTCTATTTAGGCTACATAACTCCTTTGGCCTTTATATTTTTCTATAGTTCATTTATTTTGCATCTAAGATAACCCTAAACCCATGAAATGTAACCATCCTTAATATCTACTACAAATATTCTTTAATTCATTATGGTATTAAAACTAACTATGAGGTGGGAACAAGTTATATGCTTGTGATTCATTTTTTAAGAGTGCATGCATTTGCATATTTGTTAACCTTCATGACACCTTTCATTAACCTGTATTGTGACATTTGTTGTAGGGCATTATGGATGTTAACTACATTGAATCATGTGAATCTAAGTGTGAACCTTCACAAACGGAGATGGAAGGCATCAATACAGGAACTAGTGGAAATAGGACAGGATACCCAGGCAGAGATAATGGGAATAACCTAACATTGAGACACTTTAGTAAAAGTGATATAATGCAATTGGAATTTGACATTGATGAAGCAGCATGACAATGGTATAAAAAATATGCGCGACATATATTGGTTTTGGCGTAAGAAAGGATGACAAAGGATAGGATAATAAAGGTAGGTTATTATGGCATTAGTTTATTTATACTGGGGAGGGCACGAGCACAAAAACATTTGAATAGAGTTGATAGGGTGCGAGAGCCAAAAGATGTGACGAGAACTGACTACAAAGCATGCGTTCGAGTGAAATTGGATAAAGATAAAAATAAGTCATTGGTTGTAAAGCTATGTTTGCATCATAATCATGATCTATGCCCCCTACAACATGTTCATTTTTAATTCTCACCCACTGATCATTGAGTGAAGCAAATGTTACACAAGTGAAAAGTATGCGGTCATGTGGTATAAGGACTAGCCACATAATGGGGTTTATGTGTCGATAATCAGGAGGTCCTACAAGTGTTGACTTTTGTAGGAAAGACCTATATAACCACATAGACAAGCAAAAACAATCAGTTATAGTTGATGAGGATGCATTTGTAGCTATGTCAATTATGAGATTTTTGATGATGTTATCATATTTAATACCACATATAGAAAAAATAAATACAACAAACCCTTGATAATATTTTTTGGAGTAAACTATTACAACCTTACAACTATGTTTGCATATGCCCTACTAGTGGATGAAAGTGTTAGTACTTATAAGTGGATCTTAGAGGCTCTTCTAAAAGCAATAGGTAAAAAGAAACTAACAGCCGTTGTTACAGATGGGGATAAGCCATTGAGGAAGGCCATTAAGGAATTACTCCCTAAAACCACCCATGGATTATGTGTATAGCATTTGCAAAGGAATGCTAAAACAAATATAAAGCAAGAAAGTTTCTCCAAATAACTGGAGAAATGCTTGTATGCAAATATAAGCATGAAGGAATAAAAGACTAAATGGCAAAAGTTACTAGCGAACTTTAATGTTAAAGGACAGAAATAGGTGCAACAATTATACAAAAGGCATGAGATGTGGGTCACTACATGGTTAAAGGAAAAATTCTTCACTGGCATATGGATGACATCAATATGTGAGGGCATAAATGCATTTATTAAAAAATATGTAGAGTCTAAACATAACTTAATAGAATTTTTGCATCACTTTAAGTGCACTTTATCTCACTATCGGAACAATGAGTTGAATGTCAATTTCATCTCTTTATATGGGGACCCACTCCTCACATCGCCATTGCATGGAATTAAGAGTAGCTCTACAAAGGTGTACACAAAAGAAATTTTTAAGAGATTCAAGCGACAACTGAATGATGTTGTTATCTTGATTATCGTGCCATATGACTCCATTAAAATGACAATCACTTATGATGTCAGTGTTTACTGCTAACCTCAAAGGCAATGGATTGTGCAGTGTGATAGGAATGTGAAGCTCCTAAGGTGCTCCTACTTTTACTTTGAGTCCCAAAGGATTCTATGTTCCCATATTATTTGTGTAATGAAACATGAGCACATGGATTCACTACTGCCAAGCTTGATATCCAAGAGGTGGACCAAAAATTGTAAGTTTATTGATTTATGCATACATGTGGGCAGCACTAATGTAGCGGATAGGTTGTTGCGATTACGGTATGCATCGTTGGTTACTAATGCAAACCAGATGTGTTATTTAGCTTCACGTGATGTTAAGTCCTTTAAAAAGGCTAGAAACACCATCAATAGGATGTTAACAAAGTCAGAGGGATTGTATGAATTTAGTATTATTAACCCTCAATAAAAAAAAGAAGCTACGAATATTGTTGTCGAAGATCCTACTTGAGTTAAGACGAAAGAAGACCCAAAAAAAGCTGGGAAGGTGAAGAAATGCACTAAATGCATATCTACCGACCATAACATTCGTCGATGCTCTTTGTTGCCCTTTGACTTAAAAAATGAATACTATGCCTCCTTATCTGAGTTTGAAGGTGAAGCCATCATTATTTTAGACAAAACTAGTTAGCATAAGGTGAATTCCACCCCTTATGTTAACCTATTGTGTCATTTAACATTTGGTGATCTTATCTAGTTTAGGTTACTAGATTGTATTGATAAGTAATTAGTAATTTGTTTTGTAGATGCACAAAACCCCTTCCAGGCAGTAGGATTATAGGCCAATTCTCTTAGATATTAAGCATAAACAGGTAAGTATATTTTTTTTTCTCTAGTTCTAGAAAGAAGGAATATTGTGCTCACATATTTCTCATTGGTTTATGCTTGTCACATTGACTCCACTTTGCTTTTGTGGAATTCTTGTAGCACCTATTACTAACACAAGAATCGGATAATTGTGGGTTACGTAACATCGATTGGTTCCTTTGATGCTACGTTCTTCCTTTATATTCTTGCTATTACAATAGCAATATTTTTTAGGTTTGTAATGTGTTATGATTGTATTAATTGTCCTTATATCAGATGTAGTTATGAGGGGCATTTTGCTCCTCCCAGGTAGTTGTTACATTGGACTTGCAGCATTCATGCTTTCAAATTATCTAAGTTGCATCTGAACTAAGAATATGATTGAAATAAATCTAATTATTTTAAATCATTGCCTTGTTAAAAGGCTTTATCATTGCTCAAGTTCTCAAACTAGTGTGGTTATATCCTTGTATCCTAACTGCATGCTTGTGCCTTCATTCCCCTGTAATTACAGATGTAGTGCATTAAAATAACAGTGGAAACTATTATGAACGAATTCTTGTATTGCATAGGAAAGCTTTAAGTGGACTAGTGAAGTCTTGTTCCATGTATCACTATCTCCCTTGAGGGGGCCAATTTTTCTTTCTGTTGTGCATTTTCTTAGTTTTACTTAGGTACAAATTATGCTGCTTCTAGAAAACATAGTACTTTGGAACCTAGGCCATAGGACAAGTTTCTAGCTTGCACATGACATAATAAGAGTTTGAAGATTATATCCTATGTTTATCATGGTTGGGGTCAAATTGCAATAATGCTTAGAGCGTTAGAATTCAAGTGCTCATACATCTGTCACTCACTAGATGTTGTGTTTTCTATCATACTTTGGCATGTTTTTTAGACTCAAATTACAATTTCCTTTTAGTCAAGTTAGCCACATATCTTGGCTTTTGCTATTAACCGTTGAGAAATAAAAAAATAACCACTAACCTTGGCTTTGCATCATGGTTTATGGAGTCGATCACAATTAATAGGAATTTAGAGGGGTTTAGGTTTAGGGTTCATATGATGGGAGGGACACTCAAAGAGTGTTTAGGTCTCAACATATAATTGCTTTAGAGGGAGTTTGACCTGCAGATTATTTCCATATTCTCGAAAATATTTCATGGGAATGTTATATTTCCATCCTTGGTAGAACCTACCCTAGTAGCATAGTCTTTTGTCATATGTGTGACTATTTCATGTGGGCTTATTCTTTTAGCCTAATACAGGATTAATAAACATGTTTATTACAATAGAAACTTAATTTTATAAAATGTACTTATAAAATATTGAAATTAGAATCTATCTTATCTATCTAATATGAAATATAAAAAATTAAGAAATATTTTATTATTTTCAAGAGTTTACCTTTTTTCTATATTTAATTTTCTAGCTAATATTTAATCACCAACATAAATGACATACCATCCTTTTATACACACTTATAAGTAATGATTTATTTACCATTTTAATTTATGAGACATCCTTCACCTCTTTTCTCTCTTATTTTCCCCCAAAGCAAACAAAAGCTTCTTATCAACAACAGAAGATATTACTAATTTATTCTATATAATTAATTATATAAAAAAATCAAATTCAAGCACTTAAAGATTTTAATACTTTAGCATGTGAAATTATTTATTACATCTAAATGAAATAGAATTCATACTATTAATTCTTTAAATGTACAATAGTCTTTACTTATATGTTGTTAAATAAATATGTAACTTATCACAATTTATATCATATGATTGATAAGCATATTCTTTGAAAAGTAATAAAATTTTAAATAATATATAGTGTGAATTAAACATAAGAATATATTATACTTGAAAATGTAAAAAAATATTATCAGATTTGTGTATATATATAACTATTCTTAAGAATCTTATAGTCCTAAAAAATTATATTTCTAAGAATGAGCATTTTTCCAGGAGTATAAGAAATCGTAGACCAAACACCTATACTATTATCTTTGTTCTTGACTTTCTAGTTCTTGTTTTGAAAATATGTGCGGGAGTTTTACACTGTGGGAATTTACTTCCTTCTCTAGTTTTCATATTAAAAAGGTAACTGAGAGACAAGTCAAACGATGGAAGTGAATGAAGTGGGAAGTTTGGAATAAAGTGTTCAAGGCTAGTGGAAATAGGTGTTTTTCAACTCAATTGATAGTGGGATTGCAATCTAGGTATGCCAACAGGGGACGTACAATGATCACACACGACTTATAAAAACATGTCTAATAGCATTAACATGCAAGTCCCATCAAGTGATGGTAGGGTCACAAGTTAATAGCCACTGCTCGCTGGCCTTGTTGTGGCTAAAGGATGAAGCCATAATCATAATTATTATTTCTTGTTCCTGCTAATATGTGAGGCCAACAAAGAGCACACCATGTACGATTACATTTGCCATAGGCACCTATTTAGTTGATGCTACAATAACAGCTATTTTTTCAATTATCACGCTATTGGCCACCTAAAGTATGCCAAGTTCAAACTACTATCTTTCAAAATACGAGAGCTATATAAGTTTATGTCAATGGGTACTCCATCTCCAAAGAAGTCTTTTATTACTAAGTTAATATTTTCTAGTGGAGCCTTAACAAGATGAGGAAACTACAAGGTATGAAATGTGATTGTTGACTATGCAAAGAGTAAGATATAATCGATTTAGAAGGTCAACAATAGCTTAACATACATATATGCTCTGTCACACCCACCTCTAACGCCCTCAAGTATGGGTTGTACCCTTCTCTAGTTGCATATGTCCTTCCATCCTCAGTAGTTATTGCCAGATGCATTTGTCCAAGTACACTGAACATTTGCTGACGAGTGATTTAGGCAACGAAGCAATGCTAAAAGTCCTTGTTAGGAATGACCCCTACTCCTTCGACTTCAACCTTGAAATACCAGACTAAATGTCAAGAATAATGGTTGGACAATAAAAAAGGAAAATCCAAGAACACGCACTCATTATTGACATTTCATCAAGGTAAGTTCATTCATAACATTTTATCTAGTTCCAACTATTTAAGCCATGTCTCTCATGTAAATACGTTGACTGACGATAGAATTTGTAAACACATTTAGTTTAACAGATGTAGTCCTTTGGCCCTTCTCCACTTGGCTAATGGAGGTTATCTTTATTCACTTTATCATTATTTCTACGGTGTGTTATGTGCAGCCAGAACATGGGCTTGCGAATGACCCATCAAGAAAAGCCATCGACAGGGGCATGCAGTGGTCCCACCATGACTAACAAGGTATAAGATGTAAATGCATATATTTTTAATTTTGAGTGTTTATAAATGTACTTATTGTGATTAAACCATGTTGACATCAAGCACTGTTTACTTCAGCATATAAGAAATAAATTGAAGAAGTTAAAGTTATCAGTCAAGATGATAAAGTTCAAGATGTCAACTTTACTGGCTACCATTACCGCCGAAGTGATAGCATCAATGGAAGCAACTCTGAAAATATGATTGGACTAACTATTTGATGTGTTACAAGCATCAACCAACCCCAATAAATCTAGTAAGTCACCTATGCATGTCACTCCATCTTATGGGCGATGCTCTGAGCAAACATAACTAAGCAAATATAATGCCATGATAAAAGATCTTTTGATGGATGTGTCGAGGATGGGTGAGTTTGCAAGCAAAGTTAGTAAATGCAAGGATGCAAATAAGTCACCTGTGTTGGTTGTTAGTGCATGACACTGTCTCGTTATAGGTTAGTCCTTTGTTATATTTTCCAATGCTAACTTGATTTAAATACTGTAAAGGGGGAGTGACAACAAGATGGACTACTGAGCGCAAGCTTTTCTTGCCTAAAGGTGCTTGGACTAAACCCTCAAATCATGTGGCCACACAAGGTTATAAGTCAAAGCAAATGAAGTCACCTATCTAGGGTCACAATGTTAATCTGTTAGAAATTTCACAGGTAATATTCCCACCAAGCTGTTTGTCCTCGAGCTACCATTTACAAACTAAATGATGTGAACTTCTATTACCTGTGCAATGGATCCAGGTGCATTTCAACTTGATGAGAAGAATGAGACTACAAGTAGATGAAATTTGCATAGTGGCTTACATCTTTTTCATTGAGCATGGAGAAAATGATCCAAGGTGTGCATCTCGACAAACATGCTACCTCATTTGTTTTGATAGATAATGAGTAATGGCTTGCATCCAGGGATTAGTAAGCAACATTGGATTTTGTTGATGTTAAGAATGGTTTAAATGAATATAATTATGCACTTGAAAGTTGTTGTTGTCAATATATGACTTATGTGAATATCAAGTTATATACAGGTGTGTGAAGGTTCACATTAAAAAAGACCTCCGGTGTCATTCAAGCATGGTCGGTCTGATCATTATTCATTTATTTTCCTTCCTCAGACTACCATAGTCATCTTTCTAAAAGTCATATAATGTGCAAATTAGCATTATATCCTCTTATAGTACCAAGCATATAAACAACTTAACCAAACCACTGTATGTTGTGTGGTATCTAACTCTGGATTGTCATTGTGATATTCTTGCAATGAGGTGATAATCAGAAACACTTTCATAAATGGGACTTGGGAATCATTCCTCACCCTTATACCTGGTGATAGATTGGATAGCAATATTCTAACAATGGTCGCTTGTATGATGACTTATGAAGAGCATAGCTTAGGTGCTATTTAGAAGAAATGGTGGCTCTTAACTCAATTCTCAATTGAGTGACCATGAGTTTACTTTATGATCATATGAAATAAGGACAACTACAATTTATGAATAGAAACTTAATATTCACAAGTTTGTCCAAATGTGCAGTAATATGCTCTAATGTGGAGTAGCTCTCCCTTTACTATTGCTGCTTACTATAAACGAGGATTTATGAGCCAAGCTGACAACCTTAGCAAGGTGTGAGGGTATGCTTTAACTTTGGGTTGCATATTTCATACTTAATTGTTAACCCATGGATATTATGTGTGTAGGTATTTGTTCCCATGTTTGACTCTGTTATTAAGTATTAGTATCTGCTAGTGGTTAATCTAGTTAAGAAAGGACTAGTTTACTTGGACTCGAAGCCATGTACTCGTCAAAAGCATCCTCAGGAGAGATAAATTCAACAGATTAGCCTCTTTCTTGAGGAAATAATGCTTGATGGGACATTCTATGAGAAGCTAAGTGTTCTCATTTCGCATATGTTTGCGTTCCCCATTGTAATCCCAAACAATTTGCTAGAACAAAATAATGGGTAAGGTCACCACATTAAATGTAATATCATGCAGTTACTTTTTTGAATACATAGCAAGACCTCCTTAGACTAATTCTGTATCTTTGTGTACTGGCCAGCATTGATTGTGGAGTATAGGTTACAAGGTCGATGACACTGTCTGACTAATGGAGGACATATAATCTAGGGGTAAGTTTTGAATATTTTTCATTCCCGGTTAGTTCAAACAAAATTTCATTATTCCATAGATGAAAAGTTATCTACATGCAGGACTGTAAGTTCTGCCATATCTTCTCAGAATCGTCAGTTCTTAGTTCACAAATTTTTATATTCTATTTCCTGCTCATGTTTTGGATACTGGTTTAACAAAAGGCATATGTGGTGTAGAGTAACAAACTCCCATTCCTCCATAGATATATGACATCCTCAATATATGCATCCTGTGTCCAATATAGTATAAAATATAAATGAATAAAATGTTGAATGTTGACATCTCTACCCCAAGATTACTAGGTTCATGTTCCTGACTTAGTGCTCATTACCTTTGTCTATGTGATGTAGCTAGTTAATGATTATTCACGTGTGAGGATTGTACTTGACTTGGTGACAAAAGTATACAATGACAAAGAAAATGAGATTTTGGAACTTGCTCATCAATTCATGCGGGAGAGGGGTGGATTTCCAAGAGAAAACCTCAACTAAAGCACAGTAACATTCTAAATACATTGATACGCATGAATGTCTAGTCTCAAATTTTTAGCTAATAAGCTAATGTTGTCCCCCTGCATAACGAGAGAAACCTCGCATGTGACTGTCAAGTATTTTAGGCATGCATGTTTGGGAGCATACAAGTTACTTGGCTGTGCATAAAAAATTGGGTGTGTTAATCTAAATCAGTGCATGGTGGGCCTTTTGCCATTACGAACTAGTAGAAAATGCCCAAATAGTGAGCATTTATAATTATGACAGTATAGTAAGAAACGTTGTTATTAATTCTTCTTTATTAAATAGCTTAGATGGAAATTTGTCACTTTAGGTGTGATTACCTTCTCGATCCATCCTATTTGCTTGGGAATATGTTAATGTTGATTGACTGGTCCACTACTTTTTATGATGTTTCATTTTCATAATCAGTTATTTGTTTTCTAGGGCCTATCTCACATTTGAAGGAGCTTGTTAGCATTTGCTCTATGCATGCTAGGTCATTATTTGCTTTTATCTTGTCTTTTCTACTCTTTAATTCTTTATTGAGTTACAGGTCATGACCTTCTCTGTACATCATTTGATTTTGTGGCTTGCAAAGTGAGTAAAGGATGTCATTCCTTTCACTCATTTTGTGTTATTATTAACTGTGATGCATGAATAAAAATACTACAATGCCAATAAGTTAACTTCTCATGTAGTAACAGTACCATCCAAATGGTTATATTTAAACACATTTGTCTTTTTCCAATTTTCAATCTAGTCAACTTTAGTATTTAACCATTTTATAATATGTTCTTGTGTTGAGCCATAATGCCTTATTAATTAAAATATTAATTATTAAAAATAACTTTCAACCACTGTCGCATTCCAACTACTTGCCTTTTCGATGTATGATTCTAAGAATCATACTTTCCTGTTGCATTCCATTTACTCAGTGTCATCATCCTGATGTTGAGGTAATTGAACAACATCTTCCACTTAAAACTTGCCCCGTGTTATTTAATCTATCAAGTATAAAACTGGACGGTTGTAGTGTGTAAATGGATTAGACTTGCACTTTAAAATAAATGAAAGTATGTTACACAGGGTGGAAGATAGATACTACTAAAATAGGTGGCTCAATTGATCGATTTTTTGAGGAAAGAGTGGACCACCACGTTAATCTATATTAGATGGAGGTTAACTCAAATCGCTCTTCATACTTTTTTTAACAACAAACTATAATTTCAGGGATGAACCAATATAATATCTACCTTTAAGGTAATCAACTACAAATTCAGAAAGAATTTTGAGGTAACCTTGCTCTAATGCCACAACAAAGTAGTTGAACACAAGTAATATGCAGTTGTCTTTGCCTCTTGCACCTTTACCATTATATAAAATACAAAATTCCATCTCTATCCTTTTTTATTTTCTTATAGAAATCTCTGCATCTTTTTTGCAACTTCAGGCCACTTAAGATAATCTAAACCTCGAAACAGGTGATTAGCATATACCATAATCTGAAGCTTCCCTTCCATTATTGCCAAAGTCACCCTATGCTAATTCTTCTCTCTATTAATCTGTTCAAAGTGCATAATTCCCTGTGGCAATAGGATTTAAATGTTAAGCAAAATAAATGGAAATAAAATAATAATCACATATTTTAATATAGTGTCACTTAGTCCAGTCTTACTTACTGCTTTCTAAGACTCTTGTACATCGATCTAAACCTTAGTTGAAAGGAGCCTAAACAGCCATTTTGTTTCTAACAATAAGGCAACCATACTTATGCGGAGCAGCCATTAGTATCATTGCCAAGGATGATCTATTAACTTAAATTGAAAGACAGAGTAAGTCTCAAACTGTTGGTAATTTTGAAAAGAAAAAAAGGCATCGAGAGAATGGAGGTTTGTGAGATAAAGAGCAAATTTAAAAATTAAGTAGGTAAATAAAAATTGTTGAATAATAACACTGCACCATAATAGGTTGAAGAAGAGAAGGATCCAAAAGGTAAAATTCTATAGTAGAAGTTAGATTGAAATCAGATCACCTATTTCAAAAAGCCAAATTCAAAAAAAGGAATTAAATCCTTTAGAAGTCTTATCTATCCAATAATGAAAAGTTTGTATGTCTACATACGCATTGCCTTCTAGCATCTGATTGGTGGTGGGTTGATTGAAGTATTTAAATCTTTTGTAAACTATTCAACAACAAGAGGCACACCAGCATTTTTTAGAAAAGTACAAAAAAAGGAAACGACCTAGTTGAGATTTTTAGCATTGGCCGTTAGAAGAAGCATAAAGAACTACTGAACCAATATTTACATAGGTGTTCCTATACTATCATTAATATAATTTGACTTAGTAAAAGGGAATAAAATCTTACACCATTACTCAAATTTCCTACATTAGAAAAAGCTCAGGACTAGTCATCTTTCTGATCAATGCTAACATGACAATTAACCCAACTACCCCTAACTTTCATTAATAATTCTACATCAGCTAAAAGTATTGAAAATGTTCGCTATGCAAGCTATTATCAAATGCCAAATCATGATAGGCCTCATTATCCCATGTTCTACATCAATAATAATCAGAATTAACTACTTCAATTACTTAAAAAATTGAAATAATTGATGTAAACACACTAAGAAGTTCTGCTTTAACTAGTTGAACAATTCATATATTTAACGAGAGACTTGAGAAGACAAAAATTGGATTAGAACTCTACCAATAATTGCTACTAGAGACAAAAACCCTTCATGAAAATAATAATGTGGGTCATTGCCATGGGGAGTTTTTTTAATAGCAACATATGTAAAGAGACCTAATCATAATTGTCATATTTGTATCAATATAACTAGCTGGTCTAGCCACATAATAAGTTAGTTATCTTAGAGAAAGAAGCTAATACAAATTATAGGATTAAATAATATACATCAATGTGAAATACTAAAACATGGTAAAGGAATGGCTATAATATCCCAAAGGGATAAAAAGTATCATCAACATCTGCAAACCAACAATCCCATGATCGTAATCATACCTCTACATTCAATCACATTATATTGAAAGGTTAGTTTGTTCAAAAGGTCTAATAGAAATAAGACAAACATATATATATATATATATATATATATATATATATATATATAGGCAGATTAAATTCATTTAAATCCATTACCATTAACACAATAAATTAACTTATTCAACTAAACTACATAACAAAATTGCAAAGGAAGAACACATTATATATGTCATAATTTAAAAAAGCATCCTCGTAAATGTCTCCAAAACCCTAAGCAAACCCATTTTTTCCTCTAATAGCTAGGACAAAGCACAATGCTAGCATACATACCCTTAGTGCCAAGCATATGAGATACATAAGGCAAACCATCCATCAAAATAGAAATACATCAACAAAAGAAAGACTCCTAGTTTAGTTCTACCATTCATTAGTCTTTTCGGTATTGGCAAATGCATGAACCAATTTTGAGTTAGTATTTAAAGGGAGACTTTTAGAAGGTAGCTTAATAGGTAATGTCTTAGTTGCATATATAAAAGGAAAGTATTGATCTTAACCATTCTTAGTGTTTAGCAAATCCTCTATATTAGTGTTGGTGTTTCTTTGCGAGCCCCACTTCTTCTTTACATCAAAACTAATTGCTCTGCCTAGAACATTTTAAGAAATGCATCCCATTTATAAGAGGCTTCAGCACTTTTGACTAAGTGAAAGGAACAAGAACCAATAAGGATGGGTTATTATCACATTTCCAATTAACCTTTTAAGATTTCTAAGACCATAAATTAATTCTAAATTCTAGTGGGACTAATGATTAACTAGCTAACATAGGATAAGGTGGGATCCACCCTAAGATCTTTAATTGTGAGCTGATTGACAAAGCAGAGGTTATACATCGAGCATAACTCTTCAGACAAGAGGCACCATTTTTTTACCAAAAGCAAATTTTTAAGATTTAAGAGAAATTATTACCTATTTTTTAGTTTGCAAAAGCTCTTATTAACACCCCTCCGTTAGAGAGATTGGATGCATCTTAATCTTTTTCAAAGGGTAACCTTATTCTAGTGTAGCTTGCTACATTGTCAGTGATAATTGTCTTTCCAAGGAACTTCAACCATGGCTGTCGTGGGTTTATGTTATCGTCAGTTGCTCCACCTATGTAAGACAACACCACGTCTAATTTGGATTAAACCCTAGAAATTTTTCAGATCATTCCCCCCTCAGCAATGATATGGAATGCAACCATTTCACCCTTGGGTCCTATCTCTATTTTTCTTTACTTTATATGCATTTTCATAAATTTCCACAATCACAGCAGACTTATAATTTAACAGATGGATAAGATTACATAGAATAAATTGGATGCATTTTACCATGCCACGTCACTATAGGCACCTAAACCCCTTGGGTGCCTTAGAATCTCTCTAAAAGATGTTAGGTTATATAGGAAGTAAGTTTTTATAAAAAATTAAATTCTTTAAAAAGTAAGTTTCTTTGTTCACTTCTAAAGAAGTACTCAAATTAATAAAAATGATATATTTATGTTTATTAGGCTTTATAAGTTAGGCTTTATTACTCACTGAATTGGTTCAAACCTGATATGTCAAGTCATATATGAAGTAAGTTTTTATAGTTAGTTAAATTTTTTAAAAAATAAGTTTCTTTGTCAACTTTTGAAGAAGCATTTAAAATTGTTTAATTAATACTAAAAAAATTAACACTTTTCAATAATTAACTTTCTATATTTTGTTTGATTCAATACTAAACTTTTTAGGAAATATTATTAAATAATCAATATACACTTTAAACTTATAATTAAAAAATAAAAAATATTAATAGATTTAAATTGTCTCTAATTATTGTTTTTAAATTTATATTTCTAACCTCTCTTACCAATATAATTTTTTAAATTATTAATTTCTTACTTTTTAACTTACTGTAAAAAAATAAAATAGGTTTATATAAAAAAAATTAATATGTCTTATATATATATATATATATATATATATATATTGTAATACCTCAAGATAATATTTAGAATTTTTTAAATTCCATAATATTTATTTTAAATAGTGAAAATAATTAAATTGTACTTGTTTATTTGTTTATACCAAGATGAAGCATAAACATTTTAAATTTTTACTAAATAAGTATTATTATGATTTTATTTAGGGAAAGAATTAACTAATTATATTTTTATATAATTAATAGTTTTTGGAATATTTTAAAGTTAAAAGTGCAGAAATTATTAGATATATATATGTGTTAATTTTAGTGGATGACTTTTATTAATAAATTTGTGAACTTATCAAGAATATTTTAAAAACTAGGCGTATAATGAATTATGGTATATATTTATTCATGACTTAGTAAAATGTTTTCCTAATATTTATGAATTATTAAAATATTTAAATAGAAATTTAAAATGAGATTAAGAAAAGGGAAAAGTTTTATGAAAATAGAATTTTATCTTTATGGAAGGCTAAAATTAATTAAAATACGAATCGAAAAGAATGAAAGATTGAGATCTAGTGGAATGAGAGCTTTTGGTGTGCCAGAAAGCACTAGAAAATTTCCTATAACTCATTTTCTTCTTTTTTTTTCTTTCCTTCTTTTCTATAATTTTTCTGGTTCATTCTTTCTCTTCTTTCTCTGTGGGTCTTTCTATGTTTGCCAGCACTACTCCCAATGGTTTTGTCACCAATATCAATGGTTGTTATTGTGAGCGACATCCCTCCTAGCATCCAGCTAAATGGTGTCAAGCAGAGAACTACAAATCACAATGGCAAAAGCATGGACTCTTCTCTTTCGACAAGCCCTTTTTTCTCTGATCCTTGATCTAGCACCATCATGTGTTACTTCTATTGGGCATAACTTTTTCTCCTATTGGCAACTACACGGTGGTGCAACGAAAAGCCACAAAACATGATTATGTAACCTAGAAGTAAGGAGTCAAGGTCCTAGACATTATGGTAAGTTATGATACTTGCTAATGTTGATAAGATATCGATAGCCTCTCCAAGCAATGGTAAGTTTCTCCTCATATAGAAAACCCTTAGTATTTTAAATGCATGAATATAATTAAGAAAAATCCATTTATGCATTTTTTATACATATGATGATGCATACAAAAAGTATGATTTTTTATACTGTAAAATGCTAAAATGATATGATTAGAGTATGGAAAGAGTATCAAATTTTAATATCATGGATAATTTATGCATGATCCAAGAAATCCTTAAATGAATGAAATATAGTTTAATAATTTTATCAAAATAAAGTTGAAAATATAAGAAAGTAAGTGTATAGATTCATAAAATAACTTGATTAAAGTAATATTGGAGTATAAAGTTTTAATACTTTAACAATTTTATTTTAATTCAAAAAAACCTTTTTCTATGAAGAACCCCTAGATTCTTTATGATAATTTTATGAATATATGAAGTAATGATATAGAATAATAAAGCAAAGTAAATAGATACTTTTTATAGCATCAAATTTTAATATGACTTGGTTTTGATTTGAAGATCTCCAAACTATGTCATGTTTCGAATTTCTTGTGATTAACTCAAGAAAAAGATAATAAAGTTGTAATATAGAAAATTAAAATATTATGATTAAATCTCAAAATAGTAATTTAGAAAGAAAATGAGTAAATTCAATGTATTTATAAATTATTCTTGTAAATTATGAAGTAGGAAAAAATATGAAAAAATGAGTATAGATGCTCTAAAACTTCCAAAAGTGGACAAGTGTCATCAAGTAAGTATATATCTTACCTCAATGCTCATATCACTTATATTGGTTAAGTGTTGTATTTATAATTTATAATTTTCTTATCAATAATATAGATCACAAATGCATTCATACGTGGAATGGAATCTATTTATAAATAGAGAACTTAAATCTCAATAATTGTGATTGCTTACTTAATCAATATATTGTTAAGACAATTGGTTTGTTATATGCAAATATATATTCATATGATTATCTCATAGGCTGTGATTGTTTCCCATTTTAAGACCTTATGACAAAAGCAAGGTACCATTGCTACTTAATACTACTTCATGCCATTTATGTTTGATGGAATGATAGGCTAAGATTATTTATATGCATTAAGTGAATGTGGATTGACCAAACTTAAAAAGCATGATGGTGCTATTATTGATTATTGATTGATTGTAATTAAGTTTTTATTATTATTTCTATGTTCAAAAATGTAGTGAGAGATATATTAAGATGTGAATGACTATTGTAACCATGCAAGAGGGTATGGTAGTATTATAATATATATATATATATATATATATATATATATATATATATATATATATATATATATATTGTTAAATGTTTTGACATTGCCTTATAATAATGAATTAGCTATTTTGTATTGAAATTTCATTAAAATTGTAATATGTAAAACTTGAATTCTAATGCATATATTGTATTCTGAATTATACTAGAAGTGACATCGAAATTATGAAATATGATATGTTGGTATGTGTCCTATAACCAATCATATAGATGATTGAAGTTATACATAATGTATTATATTTTATTTTAGGTAATTTAATTATTATATTTTATTTTTATAATTTTATTATTATTATGCGTAATTTATAACTTAATATAATAATTATCCTTGGAATAGCTTCGCTATTGCTAAAATGCCCCTAATCAAGTAGTATTACGAAAAGGATAGTAATAATATATCGAGACTAGCATATATAGTGACTGATGATTACGAATCATGGATATATGATATCAAGTCAATACATGAGTATATTGCTAGTGAACAATGTATTGGATTGACCCACTATGAGAATATTGCATGGATAGACGTGTCATAAGTTATTCTCGTATGATCACAAATACATATAAACCTTTGACCTGAAGTCACTACGGTTCCCTACATGAGGAATTACTCACTTTAATATTATCCTATGTCACCTTTAATCAGGATGACAAGTAGGGCATTGATTGGGTGTGTCATAAATCGTACAGAGGGAAGTGAGTGATGTAGATGAAATTTTATTACTCTTGTATAAAAGAGAAATATCCTTGGGCCCCTTGATTGAGTGAAACTTAGAAATGCATGGTCATGTTCAATTGAATTAATATGTGATATTAATCATTTATTTTAAGTCTACTCAGTATCAAGAAATATAAATTGAACATTGACGAGGATGACACATTCCATGCCTCTAGTTCAATTTGGATATTATTACAAAAGAGTTATGATGCAAAATGTTGATCATGTATTAGGTGAATGTTGAATCACAGATATTCTTATTACTTGAGTGGCAGTGATGTATTGTTAGATACCGCTTACTATTTATGGCTCAATAATAAGTCATTGTCAATGTAGTAAGAACCTACAAGGTCACACAAAAAGAGTAGGAATAAGACAATAATTAATTGGACTTTAATTATATTAATATCCAATTAATTGGACTTATTTTCGTGCATATATATATTATTAAGAATAATAAATTCACGTAATATATATATATATATATTATGTGATATTATTTGATATTAAAGTAATATCAAATAATTATCTTATCAGATATTAGATAAATATATTATGAGATAATATTATTTTGATATTTGATAATAATATGCAATTATCTAATATTAAGATATTTATATTATGAGATAATATTATTATCTAATATTAGGTAATTAATAGATAAGTCATATCTCTCCCCATTATCTCTAGGATAAGGATAAGATGAGTTATTAAGTGTGATTAGGATTTTGGAAGCATTATCCTGTTGGACTAGGATTATGGCTTGCCTAAGTTCTATAAAAAGGGACTTGAGGGCAGCACTTTAACAACACGCTCAAAGCTTCCATACAAACCCTAAATCACTCAGAAAACATTCAATCCTAATTCTTAGAGAGAAAAACGCATCCTAGCAGATTCATGGAGGGTGAGAGATCGTTGTTCATTCCGTGTGGATACCATAGAGATGTTGCACCTTCCGGCCGGCGTTTGATTCATCCGCTCTTAAGTTTTGATCAGTAGAAACATGAGTGCCCAATAGGTAAAACCCTAATCATTGATTTATATTTTTTTTTTTGCATGGATCCTTAGTAGAATTCGGATCAAATTTTGAATTTTCATTGCATATGATAATCCGAATTCTTAAGAGATAGGGGCAATGATGTGAATATTAAATGCAAAATTCTTGATAAAAAGCTTGTTGAAGGTATAAAGAAGACTCTAGAGTGACAAGAATGGAAAGTTTATGAAAGGTATAAGGTTAATCCTAGAGTCAAAAAGTGGATATATGTATATTTTATTATGGATTGCAATGCATCACATTGTAACTTTGAAATTTGGTTAATTTGAATACTTTTATTTGATATAATTGTCAAGATTTGATTATGAGTGAGCTTTGTTAGCTATTTAAAAATCTAATAACCATCTAGAATAGGGTTATGCATAATGTAATAATGATATTATGTACTATTGAGTAATTGAGATTACTATGATTAGTGATGTGAAATAGGAAATTTGAGTTGTATATAGATAAATATAGCAATATGAGAATTAAATATTACCTTGTTAGGAGATTCTAACAGTTGAATTAGAATCAAGATTAGGAGTGAAGTTGTTGATGTCTGTATGATTACTAAGTGATTTAAGGTTATATAGTATTGTATATATTTTATGTTGTTGTCATATCTATGAAAAATTATAGGTTTCATAATTTCAGGTGTATGTGTGATTACTAAATACTATCTTGTCATATAGGTTTCATAAAAAAATTATATCTATGGATAATTAAATATTGCCTTGTTAGAAGATTTTGACAGTTGGATTAAAATTAAGATTAAGAGTGAAGTTGTTGGTGTCTGTATGACTACTAAGTGATTTGAGGTTGTGTAGTATTGTATATATTTTGTGTTATTGTCATATTTGTGAAAAGTTATAGGTTTCATAATTTATAATGTGCGGTCCTCAGAAAGTTCTAAAAATAAAGGAAACTCTACATGTTTTTCCTAAAAAAATTGAAATAAATTTTGAATCCTCACGAAAATAAAGAGATTTTTTATGGGTGGAATTAGAATAAATAATATTGAGATTGGTAAAAATTGGATAACGAAATTTATGCTAGTCACGATCTAGTTTTAGTCATAATATATATACACACACATATTTTAATTATCTTAATATAATTAAAATGAAATATAATTTAAATATTAATTAAATAATTAATATAATAATTAATTAATTCTATAAATTTTATATAAAATAGATAAGAAATATCTAATTTTTTATTTTTATAACTAAAAATTAGAATAGTACAATATACATACTTGATATAGTTCTATTTAAAATTAAATTTCTATAATTAAAATAATATTTATAATTTATATTTATGATATTATATTTATTTCTTATTTAATGTAATTTTATATAATATTTATTCTATTTATTATATAATTAATAAAATAATTATATTTTGCATAATTAATAATTATATTTATATTTTATAATTAATAAATATTAACTATAGTTTTTAAGTGTGAGGATAAAAAGTTAAAATAGTTATTATATAAATTAATTAGGATAGTTTTGTATTTTTATCTATAAAAGATATGAGAAGTTTTTCTTATTAAGGAAGGTGTTGATAAGCAACTTCCCATGACCTATAGAAAATAAAACTTTTAAAGAAATTTTGATTCTTTCATTTAACAATTAACAATTAATTAAATAATTCAAAAATTTTCTATTTCTTACAAAATTACATTTTTTATACTATTTCTACAAACCAAATAACTTTTTAGTGTCGACTTGAATATGTTTTTGTATTTATTTATAGAAATTGTTATCGGTGCTCGGCTCATTTGTTATGATATGTAGTATGACATAAATATAATGGTTTGATTTAGAGTTGTGGGAATAGGTCGGACTAACCTTCATAGGCCAAACAAGTTTTACTGAACCTATTTGTACTTTTTATGAGCTTCCAATATGAATACCCAAGTCTAGTCCTTGTAAACTCAAATTAGCTACGAACTTTTTTATTTTTTTTAAATTTTCAATATCTAAATAATAAAAAATTAAAATTATTCAAAAGCACCTTATATTCATTTATAAATTAGTTATAATACATTTTAAATTTTTATATGTATAATCTTAAATATATTATATATATATAATATAAATCATAACATACTTACAAAATATAACCCTACATAACTAAAAATGAAAAATATAAGTATAATTTTGTATGGATTAAAAATATTAGCTTTTATAAAATTTAGAAATGCATATTTTTTTTATTGGCTATGCTTGTCTGTAGATTAGCTTGAATCCTTCGAAATGAAGGCCTATGACTCTTAGGGTATTTAAAATGAAGACCTAAATCCTTCAAAACTTGTAAGCTAATAGGCCAACTTGTGAGTTTCAAGCTATTTCAATAATTTTAGTTCAATTCATGCATCCTATCTCCTTTTCCCCACCTCTTTTTCCTTCCTAATTAAATATATATATTATTTGTTAAAAAATTTCTAAATTCAAGGTAATTTAAAACAAAATAGTGATGGATAAAAAAATTATTTTATTTTATTATAAAATTATTATAAAAAATTAAGGAATAAAACATATAGAAAATATTTTATTATTTTTAATTTACATATTTAAAATTTGGAATGAAAATAAGTTGAACTAAATTGAATTATGAAATCAAATTATAAATCAACTCAACTTGACTTGAGTGAACTTAATAGGCTCAAAACTCGACCTTCATTTAAATGAGTTAAAATTTTTAACTCGAATTCAATTCAAATTAAATTTGTGAATCATTGAATTTGATTCAATAGCTCATTTGATTTAATTAAATGAACTAAAATCTTAAGTAAATAAATTTGAATAAAAATGAATTAAGCCGGCTTATATTAGTGATTTATTAGCTCGGCTCATTGATTTATTTAGTCCAAAATTATTTAAAAAATTATTATTTAATTTCTTTAAATATATTACATAATGTATAATATTATATTTAATATTATAATATATTTTATAAATATGATTAAAATATATTTATATATATAATTAATTTATTGAGTTAATTTATGAATTAAATGAGTTGAATTAATTATACATCAAGCTTAATTTATTTAATAATCGAGCCAATATTTTAACTTAAGGTTCAACTCATTTTGTTCAAGAACTCAACCGTCAAGTCAATTTTCAAGTCATAAGTTATTTCAATTTATTTCTAACTCTATTTAAATTTACAATTTTTATCAAATAAAAAAATTTATCTTTAAAAAAATATAAAAATAAAAATCTATCTATCTTCTGTATAAAAAAAATTCCTAACTGTACTCTTTCTTTTTAAAAATTTTTTGCCTCCCGCCATTTGCCATCTACTAAGGCAATCAATAAAAGTTGTCTTTTTTTATTTTCATTTATTTATTTATTTGTTTATTATTTATATCTAATAATATAATAATATATTATAAAAATTTATAATAATAGATTGTTTTATATTATATTATATTATTATATGTATTCCATCTCACCATATAATTTTTATATATTATTTACATCTAATAATAGTAATAATTTACAAATATTAATATAATAAAACTAAATAATAATAACAATGTTATTTTTTATTATATTTTATTTTTGTTTCTATGTAAGATAAAGATAATTTAGATAAATTTATGCATATGATGTTATTGTATCTTTTTCTCTTTATTTTTATTTTTTTACTAAGTTTTTTATATTATTTAATATTTTTTATTCCAATATTTTTTATAATTTTTTTGAATTTATCTATTGGGTTGAAAGATTGGTATTCTTTTTTAAAGCAAAATGTGATTCTTACCATGTTTTTAGAATTTATTCTTATTCTTGAAAAGTTGGAGTGATGATTTATCACATATATGCCTTTTTTTGTCCTCAGTTCGCAACATTATTTCAGCATAGTGAATTTATTATTTGATTTGCATACCAAACCCTTTTAAATATGTTTTGTCACAAATTATATTTGAATTTTAAATTTTAACTTTTAATCGTCATGTAAGATTTATCTCTGTTAAAAATGTACTAAATATAATTTTTTGTTTTGAAATGGTTAACTCTAGTTCCATTTCATGCCTCCTTTTGGTTATTCCATCTTCATTTTTTTTCTTTTCATACTTATTTGTTTATAATTAATTATATCATTATTTTATAAATTTAAAATATATTAGTTTTGTTCACTCTATTCCAATTTTTTTGACTTCCAATTTTTTACAACTAATGTACCAATGTTATAATGTAATATAGATATGAATTATAAAAATATTTTAAATTCAAAATTTTAAAAAAGTTAAGGATTTAATTAAATTGAAATAATTAGTTAAATATTTCATTTTATAATTTTATAACTTTACAATCATGTATTATCTCTTCTTTTTATTTTTTCCATTGCATGATGTTCATTTTTTTTGTTTGTTTTAAATTATATATTCTATTTTTAACTCTTATCACTTTACAATTACATATTACTTTTTTTACTTACTCTATTATCTATTTTAAACCTAATTTATTATTTATATTTCAAATTTTATTATCAATAAGCATTATAGTTATAAAATAATATATTTTATTAAAATAATATGTTAGACAAGATGAATATTTGATTTAATTTACCAATATCAGCAAGCAGGGAAGACTATTGTACCTCTCGCGGGTCCCCCGATTTGAGGCACGTGGCAGCTGAAGGTAATGCCGTGTGGCAGTATTGCAGAGTGATTGGATTTTTTATGGCCATACTTTTTTTTTTTTTTTTGGGGGGGGGGGGGGGTGGAAGAGCAGAAACGACTCTAGAATAAGTGATGACGACACATGCCAGTTCAACGAGG
The DNA here is from genome assembly GCA_020226215.1 of Sindora glabra. Classification (NCBI taxonomy): domain Eukaryota; kingdom Viridiplantae; phylum Streptophyta; class Magnoliopsida; order Fabales; family Fabaceae; genus Sindora; species Sindora glabra. Next base: position 23,886,740 of record CM035230.1, on the reverse strand, counting down.
GTCCTAGTTAGGTCCATGTAAAATGTATGGCCATGAAAAAACTGAAGAGAAAAAGAAGGGAAAGAAAAAAAATGAATCTTTATAATTTTTACAAATTATATTTTTTTAAAAAATTCATTTTCTTCTTTAATTAAAACTTAAAAAAAAATTCCCTCTAATTTTCTATTCTTCCAAATATAAGGATAAAAAATTTTAATGAATGATTAAAAATGAATAATTATAAATATTAAATAAAATTATCTTAAAATAGAAAGAAATAATTTACATTTTTTTTAATTTTATTTCCCAACATATGGTTTTGTTTTACTTACCTAACAGTCTGCTTAATCTTTTGTCTAACCCGTGACCTTGAGTTAGTCATGTGGGCATGGCAGAAAATTAATTTCTGATAACAGTTACTTCTCATCTCAGGAAATGATTTTAAAAAAAAGTGTTGTCTTTTTCAATTGAAACGGGGATGGTGTTCCTATCAGAGGTGTAAAATGGGTGGAATAGAGTGAATACAGACCATTCTGTATTATTCATGAAAACAAAAATAAATTTTAAAGAATTTGGAATTAGTCCATATTTATGAGTTTGCACGTTGATCCATATCTGCTAACATCATGGAAACTTCAATCCACCTCAACTGACCTGTATTATTTGTGAAAATGAATCAAGTAGTTTAAATTCATCAAAAACATATAAAGTTCATGAACTGATCCATAAATTTTGGTCTATTTTACACTCTTAATTTCTACTATGATCGTTAATGTTTCACAACTTGAATAATGTGATAGTTTTAAAAATTAAAAATGTGAGACTATTTAATCATATTTATTAAAAATAGATCATTATAATTAAATAATTTTTAATTTAATTATTTTTACGCTTATCATATTATCTTAAATTTCAAAATCCTTGAAGTATCATAATAAATACCAACTCAAATTAATCTTCCAATTTATTGTGGTGTCAAATTTTAAAATATTAATTAATTAATATGGTAGCTTTAAAATTCATTAAATTGATATTATTTAATTACATCCATTAGAAAATAAGTAGTTGTGGTTGAACAACTTCAATCCATCATTTTCTAAGCTTATTTTATCACCCCAAGTTTTAAAATGCTTGAATGTCATAACAAGTGCCAACTTGAAACTATTATGTAGATATTCAAAATTTAAAATCCTTTTCTTTAATAAAAAGTAATATTGTATGTAATAAAAATGTAATTCAAAATTAAGTTTTAACTGCAAATTAAGGATTGTTAAGAAGTATAGGATAATAGAATAAGTTTATAAAATTTAATTAAATGGATATAAAAAGATTCAAAATTCAATTTTGAATTTCATTGTTATTATCTATTGCATTTTTATTTTATATATAAACATAAAAAGTTACAAAATTTCAAATCGCACAAATTCACTCATTATTTATTAAAGACCGCTAAACTCATTTAGTATCCCACAATTTCACTCATAATTCATTAAAGACAGTTAAATTCATTATTCATTAAGGATTGTTAAACTCGTTCAGTTTCCCACAAATTCACTCATTATTCATCAAAAGCCGCTAAGCTCACTCAATATTTATCCGTTTCTCTCCTGGGGTCCTATCTATAATTTACAATTAATACTCTATAGCTGCTTTCATAAATTTTTACCATCATGACAAATTATTATTTTGGCTAATGACAACCATCCCATCCATAAAAACGGATGGATGTTATTGTGTCATATCACCTTAAGTACATAAGGTGCCTTAGAATTCTCCCACTAAGCATCATAGTTATAAAATGATATAATTTTTATTTAGGCTTGCAAACCAACAATGCCTGTTTAAGTCCGGACTATGAGTCACCTGTTCTTTTGTCTTTCTACTTTTACGAAAGTCCAATGTACTGTGCTGTGCTGGCCGAAACATTTTCCGTAACAAATGGCTTCGACCGTAAGCAACGGAGCCGTCTCAACGCGCTTCAAGTGCCCCATTTCATTTGTAGAGGTCCAGCGCCTTTGGCCTTCAATTGTATAAATTAATAGAAACACTAATTTTTTTTTCCAATTTTTATATAATAATTAAATTAAAAAATTAAAAATAAAATTATTAAAAAATATTTTAAACAGTTAAATTATTAAAAAATTTACATATATATTATTTATTATTTATATAAATAAATTTATAATTTTACATGTATGAAATTTCACGAAATAAATTGTACTAATATTGTCCCATGTTTCGAATTCGCTTCGAGACAAAAATTTGTCAAGTGCCATGGCCAGTGAAACAAATTTTCTTTAGAGCAAAAATTGTGAGGCAAGTATTTCTCCAACAATTTTATCATTTTTATGCTCTGTGAAACTTTGCACATGTAAATTATAAACTTATCTATATAAATAATATGTAGATTTTTCAATAATTTAATTATTTAAAATATTTTTTTAATAATTTTATTTTTAATTTTTAAATTTAACTATCATATGAAAAAAAAGAAAATTTAATGTTTATATTAATTTATATATCATTTATCTTTATTATTTTTCATATAATTTGATGCTATTGATTAAATTATGTATATTTTTAGACTTATATAATGAGATTATATTAAATATTATATATTATTTCTATTTAAACTATAAATATGTTAAATTTAATATTTTTATCAAATTTTTTTTTATTTTTTTCCATAAATTTCCTTATAAGGTATTAGGTAAAATGCCCCAATTTACCCTATCTTGTAAGATGAGGCAGGTTCAACACAAATGGAGAGTGTGTAAAGCGGGGTAATTTGAGATACATCTATCCCCATTCCACCTCACTACCATCCCTAGCCTTAGATCTAGTATAGTATAAGTAAGAAATTGATGGAAGACCAAAATAGAATAATCAAAGATTCTTTATGAATAATAGATTCACTATAGGCCCTTTCGTCCCAAATTGGGTTTCAGTATATGAGAGTTATTGCTTCTTTCCTCCTTGGTAGAATATAGTCAATCATCAAATTTAGGTTGGTTGCTAATCTATAAACAGATTTAATTAGAAGTATTTGCCTATGATGGACTATAGATGTGTATTAGAAAATAAAATCAATTTTCTACATATTAATGCAAATTTGAATTATTTTTATCACATACATCATGTATTTTACAAATTAATATTATAACATAGTAAAATATTAATTTATGTATAAATGCATGTTTTCAATTTAACATAATTTTAAAAGAGATTGTTAACTTTCACATTCTTATTTAGAAATAAATCACTAAGTGGTAAACTAGCGATGAGAGACTTGGATATATATTAGATATTTAAGGTTTGAGCCCTCATGCTATTAATGTACCAAAATCCTTATATAAAGGTTAGTAACATCTACTTTTTAAATTAAGCGAAAAAATCATACTACTAATTTAATGATAATAAAATAATAAAGGATATTATCTCATATTTGACATAGCTAAATACAATATTCTATTTCATTTTCAAATGGATTTCTTTTTAAAATGGTATTTGATTTTAAGTAAAAAAAAGGGATTCATTTCACTTTATTTATAATTTTTATTTTAATTATATTTGTACCATCATAAAATATATCAAATTTAGCAAGAATTTTCCTAGACTTTATTTCATTTAGCCTAAAACACATATTATATAAAAAAATTTCCCTCTTTATAATATTGTATCTACTAAAATCTATTTTTAATTAAATTTCATGTATTTTTCTAAACATTTCAAATAAAAAACTCATTTGCAAATAAATTAAAATTATTATTTTTTTATGAAGTTTTCAAATAATAGAATTCATTTATAAATGAACCGAAATCATTTATATTAAAATGAAATAAAATTAATTCTAAAAAATTAATCCTTTATCATTGCAAATATTAATGAGTACATTTATTATAGATATCATATCAGAGGGAATAAATAAAATTAATTTAAATTTTTATTAAAATTATTTAAATGCCTTTAATTATTATACTGCTTTTTGAAATTGATAATATTTTTTGTTAAATTAAAGGAATAAAGGTTGCTAATTATCAATCGTTAACTTTAAATATTTTCAAAATTAAATACCTTATACAAATTATCAAATTTTTTTTATATATAATCGTATTGATATTCTTTTAAAAAAGTATAACAAAATCTATCTATTTTTCTTGATTTCACTTTGACAATATTAACAAATAAAATTAAAAAAATAAATTCTAACTGAATATTTGTATAAATCTAACTAATTGAATTAAAAATACATAGTTTAATAATGGTAATGAAAGAAATAATATATATTATTATAGTCAAATTAAAAAAATCAATTGTCTATTTAAATATATCTTATTAATTTATATTATATTTTTATACTATTGTTGCTTCGTATACTAAAATAATTTGAACTATAATATAAACTTAAGCTTTTTGGTAATTACTTAGAACATTACCAAAGCAAAGCAACCTTTACTACCTAATTAGCATCACTGCCATTGTCTTTATTGAACCTTAATCCAATGCAAGTTTGAAAGTACAATCATCAATCTATAATTGTTAAGGAATTTTTCTATCTTTAAGGAATTCCTAAAATTTAAAATTTTCATCAACATGTAAATTATCGATGTTAATGGTTCTAGTATCCATTGGTGTAATCAGCTTAAGTATTGTACAATTCTTAACTTTGTTATTCTAACCCAATGCAAGTTTGAAACTTTAAATCATTAATCTATAATTGTTAAGGAAATTTTCTATCTTTAGGGAATTCCTAAAATTCAAAATTTTCATCAACATGTAAATTATCGATGTTAGTGGTTCTAGTATCCATTGGTGTAATTAGCTTAAGTATTGTACAATTCTTAACTTTGTTGTTCTATAAGTTTCAAGGCTTATCCCATAAATTTTGGTGGTGCTCTATTTTCACCAATTTAATTTTAGTGAAAACCTTCCTAATCAATCAGTGACAAGGTATATTTAATATTAAATTACAAGTTATCTAGTCTAAAAAGGTTGCCCTTATCATTGTTATTGTGCTAATTTCTATCTAAATGCAGTCTTTTGAATTGCCTAATTTTTCATAAGTGTCATTTTTACATTATGGATGGTATAAGCCTTAGTAGAGGTTGGCTGTCACAAAGTTTTGACTCTAAGAATGATAAAGAGACCTAATTCCATAAGGAAAAGAAATTAAAATGGCCTATGTGCAATGAATTTAAGCAAAGAAATTTAAACAATCCAAAAGATATGTTGATACACCTCATTAGGAATTTAAAGTTTTACTTAGATTGAAAGGGAAGAATAGTGGGTAATAAATGTGGGAGGGAATTTTGGACAAAGGATAAAAATATCGTTACCTTTTATATCCTTAATTCAACCCTACCTTTTCTCATTTTTTCCCCTTAATGACTAAGCATTCCTCCTCCTTTATCTTTTTCTCCATTTTCTTCTTCCCTCCATTTCTTTGAGAAGATTTCTTGGATCCATGCAGGTAGGTAAAGAAACAAGGTAGAATCATTACATAACTAAGGTAAAGATCCACGAACCTTGTTAATCTTGCAATATTTCTTTCTCTTAGGTTATTGATGAAGCTTATCTTGAGCTTAGAAGGAAAAATAGAACCCTAACCTACAATCCTTTGAAACTTTGGACGATTAAGGTAAAAGAATAGTAAATGCAACCTTTTTAACTTTTCTTTAAGCAAGGTAAGTAAATATTCTTGTTCAAGTTTTGAATTTTCAAAGAATTAGATATTTGATGAAAAGTAAACAAAATTTGGAATTTTTAGAAAGTTTTGAGTTAATGGTGAAATGAATAAGATTTAACAACAAAAATGCTTAAACTAAGTTGATATGGTTAATGTTGATGATTTACTAAGCTTAAAATGAGAAATGAATAGGATTGAGAGGGGATAAAAGCCCATTTTATAAATAATAGTTTTATGATAAGAATTTTATAAAAGCCTAATAAAATAGTCACTTATTTTGCATGAATAACCATTGTGCTAGATAATTGTTAGAATTCCTATTCAGTAGCAAATGATCAACCATTAGGCGATATTAGTCAATTGTTGTTTTTTATTTCCCATAGATATCAAAGTGGGTGGTTTTAGAATGGCAAGTTATCAAGACAAGGATTAATCTAAACAACTTAAAGAGTAGTTTCAACTAATTAAAACACTAAACATTATTAGGCAAATTGTTAGTAAGGGAAGATGGAATTAATATGATGTGTTCCATTTATTTTATCTCATCCTTTTTGTTCATGATGGAATAATTGTGATTATGAACTATGTGTTGAAGATATGGAAATGTTATTATGCATTATAAATATCTTTATGATGTATTATATCATAATTGTACAATGACAGTTCTGTGACTATACAAATTAGGCATAGGGATTAGTTCTAACTAAAATGAATGAATTTGTGGAAATATGTGATAGGACATATCAATTATCTAGAAAATTTGATTTAGGCAAAATGGCTTGCAAGGAATATAAGATTGACCCTAAAGAAGGAAGGATAAAGCTTGTGAGAGGTGTAAGGGTAATTGGGTGTCATAAAGAGGTTTATTGCTTTCATTATTTGCCATAAATATTGCTAATATAATTATGACAATGATATTATTGTATAATATATTCTTCCCTAGTCTATGTTAGCATTACGAGATGATTATGAATAATTTAATGCGAAGGTGTGAAGTCTTTTAGGGAAGACTAGTTCAACCATACTATCCATAAAAGGCGGTTCAAGTAAATATATGCTTAAGATTATAGCTTGAATTTTCATATAATTAAATAAGGGGAATGAAACCCTTACCACGAGGATGTACCTTAAAATTATAACTTATTTTGTACTAGTATATTCATTCACTAAGTCATAAACTTACTCCTTTATGTGTTGTTCTTTATAAAGCTTTCAAAGAAAGTGATTTCCATCACTCTATATTTAGTCCAAAAAAAGATAAATGGTATGATAGTCATACCTTGGTACCTTGTTAGGAAGAAAAGACATAACATGAGTAGTATAAGATTAATTTAATATGTAGGAAAGGATAACTATTCCTTTAAATTATTGTAGTAAACTTGTCCATTCCTATTGGACAACTTAAGGTTGAATATTTAATAAGTTGTTAGAGAGAAAGAAAGGATCACCCTATTGCTCAGGCTAGTGGAAATTAAGAATTCAAATCCATGCCAAATGCTAGTCATGACCAGGTATAAATTATGACAAAGTTACATCAAAGCAAGGTCTAGGTAGGATAAGGCCATTAAGATATGTTGTCGCTGCCCAGATAGGTGTTGGTCGAAATTATACTAGTTGTATACGTGCAACTAAGATTACATATTATCAATATTATTTTGATGGACTCTATTTACCTTTTAAGTCTGATAGTGGAACCTGCTTGTGATTATTTGTTTGATAGTTATCTTAAATATTGTTTGAAGGTTTGAATCTTAGTGTTAAAAAAAATTAAGATCAAGTATGATCAATGAACTATTTGGCTGAGTGTTTTCTCAAGGTTCACGAATTTGAAATAGTTAATACTAAAAAAGAAATGATGGCTAAAAAGTGTCCTTTAAATGTAATAACTTTATTCTAATAGTTAACTACAATCAACAAATTTGCTTTCTAGACTAGTATTGTTAACATAACTATTAAGTGTTGCACTTTGGCCTGCCATAGTTAATTACATAGTTCATTACCAATAGGTAAAGCTATTCCTGAGCTTGATATAGTTAATAACCAACACAATAGGTTGTACTTTGACTAGCCATAGTCGACTATGTTTAGGCATAATCACGTTTTGGACCTTTATAGTGAACTACATAATTGATTATTCCTAAGCTTGATATAGTTAATGACCAGCATGATAAGTTGCACTTTGACTAGCCATAGTTGACTATGTTTAGGCATAGTCATGTTTTAAACCTTCGAAGTCAACTACATAATTGATTATTGATGTTAAAATCCTTTGTTAGATACTCATAATCAATTATATAGTTGATTACTACTTTATTATCATACAATATCATATGTTATATGGAATTAAATAGTATTATACCTATTTATACATGTCAAATGAACATAAATGACTTTAAACATTAATATTGGTGAGTAAATGAGTAAATAAACCATGATTATGCATAGAAAATGAATGAAGTAGCGTAATTTAGTCTTAACATGCTTTAAACTCTTGAGAAAATGATTCTATGTTTATTTAAAGAGATAATTCACTTATAGTTATGTGTGTATATATATGTATATGAGCATGAATGCATGAATTATGTATATTAAGATTAAAACATTAGATGCTATAGCTTTATTGTATTCTGATTTATGAGAATTTATGAGAATGATAATAAGGCATGTTGATAATCATGAGACTTCTTATGCACGAGACTTAAGTGCTCATTTATGAAGGGATAAGGTTAATCCTAGAGGAATAAGGTTGGATTTATGAAGGAATAAGGATAATTAGGGGACACAAGAAAGTTTACTTGGTATGTTTGTTTCTTTTATTGATATGTTATAATCTAATTATTGTGTTATAAAGTTTAATAAGCAGTGTAACTATAATGTTTATAGATGTTACTATTATGACCCCATTTTTAAACCATCGCGACTAGTGAAAAGATATTAACTAGATATTTTACAAACCTTTTTGGACAACTGATCTATGATAAATTTATTATTTTATAAAATATGCACAATGTAAAGACATAAGATTCAATAACATTTTTTTCTTTTTAAAAGTTTATATTAAATTAGAAGATAAATTGTTAAAATTGATAAGGTTTATCTTTTAAATATATGTTAAAAAATTAGACATATCAAAATCTTTTAAGAGTTAAAATCCAAGTCAAATAGAAGAAAATTTCTTTTTGATTTGAAAGTAATTGAAGCACAATGACATGTAAAAATAGAAACTTTTAATGAAGTGATTTTAAAAAATATTTATCTATCACAAGATTATTACTTTTGGCAAATTCTTAAATAGATAATTTTTCAAAAAAATTATTTTAAAAAAGATAGAAATATAGACTAGAAATAGTTTTGTAAAACTTGTCTAAATATTATTTCCTTGAAAATCCCTTAAGGAACTAAAAAGATATTTAAAAAGATAAACTTTCCACAAAAACTAAGTATTATCTTTATTTTTATTGCTCAAACTATGAAACAAACATAAAAGAATATGATCATGTTTATAAAACTCAAAAAATCAAATAATCCTATTTTGTTTAAAATGTTTTAGGAAAAATAATTTAAAAAACACTTAAAAAGATACATGTTTATGTTTAATGTTGGGAAAAACTATTTTTCTTGTGTTTCCTTAAAATCACCATGAAGTCTTTTTGTTATTGTTTGTAATAACATGTATGAAAGGAAACAAATGAAATAATAATGTAAATTATATATTAGTATAATTAAACATATTCATTATTTATACAAACAGAATATTAGAGTCTTACTATATCTTTATCAAGTAATTGTGATAATGTTACAAGTTAGTGTAAATATATATAATAACATTAAACCAAAAAGAATAAAGTGATGACTACCAACCTAATTGTTCACTAATACATCAAAATAAAACTCATGTCTAGCAAGTAGAACCTCTGCTAGTATGTACCATAGCATATGCATGCTTCACCAAATGTCTACTAACTCAATGAATGGCATTAGACATGATATATGCAAAGATATATTAGCAAGTATAGTGGGTAATAAAATAACTTAGTGAGATAGCTATCATATAAATTTTCTAATCAATTTTAATTCAAATAACATTTATATAAAAGACATGTACCAAAAATTATTTTCTTTTTAAGATATATTTCTTATTAAACTATTCTATATATTGCTTTAATAACACTTAAATAGAATATAATTTAATCAAACAATTAAACAACTATTAAATAGCTTAGAGGCATACAAAATTCTTCCTTATTACTTTAGGCTAACTTTATCCCATACGTATCCTAACTTTGTCCCTCCAATATAGGGTTAACTTTATCCTACATGTCTTTTTATATGACTTGAAAGTTAAGACATTAGGCTGATCCCTAAAACCTTTTACAAGGACTTGTATCACATAAACATGTCCCACATCATATATGGCATTCAAACTAAAAATGTCAGATTGTTACAACTTGAACCCAATCATGATCAACTTGGATCCTGTTATCTAGTTTCTACCAGCCTTAACACTAACTGTGTTAATTTTTATCTGATGGAAATATTTCTACTTTCGTAATGACTTAAATTATTTCAATTTTTTATGGAAAAATGGATAGAATCTCTCCTGTTTTTGAACACTTTCAAGGGCTACACACCCTAAAGTATAAAACTTGTAAAAGATGCAAAATTGACACTAGAAAATACACATACAAATTAAACAACTTTAACATATACATTACAAAGACACTAATATAATTAACTCTTAATCCAATTATCAAAATCTCATGATAAGGCAATCTTTGATCTTTATAGAAACAATAAGGTTTCAACGAATTAAATCAACCTTAAAATATTAAAACTAAAAAGGAATAAGTTATAAGAACTTAGTGAGTATATATCTATCAATGCACACTTAGGATGAGTAAGGAAAATGACTAAATCCAAATTAAATTCTAAAATGGAAAAGAAATAGTTGCAAACTAAATTCTTAGATTTTTATAACAAGTAGTATCAAATTCCTGGTTTAATAAATTCACCTGTACATAGTTCAAATCTCCTATTCATAATTTATAATAGACTCATTGGATCAAAACATATAACATAGTTACCACGTCACATGTAAATCATTTTGGATAATCATCCTATTTTCAATAACCATTAGAGGCTTAACCATAACCAGATTATAATAATCACATTAAACAAAACTATTCAATAGGTTTCAATTTCATGATACAATACATAATAATTTAAAATAATTACATACATCCACTTTTTAATTCCTAGGTTAGCATAATACCTTTCGTGAGCTTTTCAACCTTATCTTTACATGGTCTGCCTTATACTCTTTAGAAGCATACCATTGGAAATCTTCCTTTTAGTATTTATAATATTATTCCTATCATATTTTCCTATTTCCAGTGCCACTTATGGCATAATTCACACTATAACTTATATATTAAAGCTCAAGCTCTACCTTTTATAGTCACAATCTAATCATAATATAAAGTAATTAATTTATCACTATTAATCAATTTTAATTAACTAAAAATAATTATTTTCCCTATCATGCCCCCTAAGCATGGCTAAACAACATCCATTTAATATATATACACATCTGTAGTCTACTATTTTATTAAACATAAATACCATTGAGTAATACTAAGTAAAACGGTCCCTTACCTTTATTACAAAGCCTTAAGAATATAAACAACAACATCTTATAAAATAAACATATGATATATATATATATATATATATATATATATATATATATATCAACATACTAATTATTTCAGCAACATCTTGGTAAAGTGAATAGTTATAGATATCAAGATTATATTCAAATCTCATATATAAATGTATATGAAATTACTATAGTTAATAAAGAGATTATAAAATTTAACATTCAATAATTATAAGTAATATATAAATTCTAGAATAAGATATATACTTATTTGATGACACGTATTCACTCTAGAACTTTAGAGTATTTCATTCTTATGCTTTTATTTTCTTCTTATCTTTTTAGTGACTAGGTGGAGCTCAACAATGGTAGAAATGGCATCGAAACTTTAGCAAAAACAAGGGAAGGCAGTAGCTCTTTGGTGTTGCACAACACTAAGATTCATGGCTTCCATTGAGCTTAGTTGATCGGCAGATATGGGAATGAGATGCTTATGCTAGCAACCATTAGCATTAGTAACAACACATTGTAAGAAGTAGTGGCAAATGGAGAAAAGAAGAGGTTTCAAATAGGAGAGAAGAAAAAAAAGAGAGAAATAGAGAAAAAAAGAAAGAAGGAGAAATAAGGATTGCTGGGTAAGAAAGAGAAAGAAAGAAAGAAATGGGGAAAAAAGAGTTCTGAGCTTTGATTCAATACATCGAGTGTAACAAGGTGCATACTTTCCATACCAAAGATATTATTCTAGCCACCCTTTACTTTAACCATTTTACTCAATTCAACCTTAATCTTTTATCATAATTTTCATTATATTTATTCTTCCTTTCTCATTTTCAATAGTTCTACAATATCTCAATAAATTTGATAACTTCAAATGAAAATAAATATAAATATAAATTTAACATTTCTAGGTAGGAATTTAGAGATCCAGGTCTCCTCATCAAGTAAAATACATAAGGATCCAAATTTAAATATACTCATAATCATTGAATATTCTTTATCTTTCTTAATAATTTTTATAATAACTTAATTAGTATAGGAAGTTAAAAAAAAATGTCTAAAAGAATTCTATAAACTTGGAGGGATTATTTTATTAAATCATAAACTTATGTTTTCATAAATTCCTATACTCACCTTTAAAAAAAAATATTCTCAACTTCATAAAAGAATCATTATAAAAATTACCTAATTAAATTTTAAAATAAAACCTTAGCCAAATAAATATAAATTAACTATCTTCATCAATTAAAATAATTATATCAAGCATTTAAAATAATAAAATTTTGAATATTACTCTAGAGTATTACGCAAATATGGCATAAGAGCCTATATTTGGCATATAGCCATAATTACACATAGGGCTCTAACTAGCGCATTACATATAAATATGGTGAGGTTAAATTGCTAACCATAACCATAATTAGAATATGAAAATAATATATGAAGAGAAATTCATAGATTTGTGTCATCAATTTCTAGTAACTATAAGTATTATTAGTGTTTTCATTTAGTATGTTGATGTTTCACTTGCAAGAGCTTATCAACATGGGGCTTCATTCACAGATATTGTCATGTATAATCACATTAATGTATATACAAGTTATAGGTTAATTCATGTTATAATTCATGCATTAATCACATAATAAGCTTATGGTTTCACTATGAAACTTTATAAAGCTTTTTTTCTTATAATTGCTACCATAACTCTAGCATACTCTTAGCACATTAGTATGCTATTAAACAAGTATAATATCATTCTAATATGATCACTAAAATCACAATTTCTTTAGTAAAATCATAGAGTTCTTAACTTAGATTTTTTCAAATTCCACAACTTCTATTTCTAAGTATATTTAATCATTTACTTTATGTATCATTCTAATAAGGAAAAAATTATTATTTTTAATCAAGCATTTAAACATGCTACCTAGCAATAATAAAACTACACAATATCACTATACATTAACATCCAAAAGTTAAGAAAATAATCACAAATTTGTACTAAGTTTTAACAACCGTCCTTCTATTTGGAAATTCAATTTAAAATGAGAAACTTTAATAATTTTTTCCCATAATTTCCAGAATTAAAATAAAAGTTTTTAGACCTCATATTTCATCTTTTTTCAAGCTCTAAACAAGTTACACAAGTTACCTACATATTCATCTAACAAAGCATCTCAAAATAGGATTCCTTGGTTTTGAAAAATCCATTTTATTTGCAAATCTTTATGAAACTTTCTAAAAATTTATAGAATGTAAAATAAATATTTAATTGATATTTCAAACTCTTTGCATGCTTAAAACATGTTACCCTATGTAGTGTTTTGACTAAATAACAACCACACCAAGGAAAATGGCATGCTTTTCATGAAAAATTGAGTTTTAATACAACTTTTGTAAGAAAATCTGGAAAATTTCCAACCATATTTGGAACATTGTAAACATCCATTCTCAACAATCTTTGATCATAAAACAATTCATACAAGTTTACAAAATGTTTTACTATTAAAAACTATTTGTAAGAAAACTAGTTATTACTTAGAACTATTAATTTAAAAATGATTTTTTAGCATAATTTCATAAACTTTTAAATGTGATTTTAATCATACTTTTTCTGCAAACTTTTAGTAAAAATGCTTAATGTCATTAATTAAACAATTTAAAATATAATGCAATAAGTTTTTCTTACAAAGATAAGATTTTTCTAAGGAAAATAACAAGGAACTCAAAGCCTATAAAACTTGATTAAAGTAACATTTTCATTAAAAAACTTTGATGTAATCATTATAAAATATTTATATAAAAATATAGTTTAGTGTTACTTGATTTTACCATAAAAAATAAAATTTTTCTATTTTGAAATTGAGAAAACCCAATAGTGATCAAGTAACAAAATCAATTTATTTTTATCTTTAAACTTGATATTCATGTATTCTATCACTTTAATTTGTAGTAGAACATAGAGTAACACCTTTTTAGTATTAAAAACAAAATTTTGCCTATTTTTATGCATAAAACCCAAGAGCTTCATCTTATTTTTCTTATTTTCTTTTTCTTCCATTTCTATGTAAAATCAAATTTCTAAAACTATTATTTTAAGAAAATCATTTTCAAAATCAATACTTGCACCTTTTCATCATAAACCTTTTCAAGAAAACTTTTTAAACTAATCCATTATGATAATCATGACTTCAATACATCATCAACCATAAAATAGGAATAACAAATAATTTACCATGAATAATCATAATTCTAGCACACCATCAACCAAAAAAATTAGATATACATCTCAAATATAAATATTATCTAGAAAGAAAACCAATAAGTAAAAGAGTAGATCTTTATTCACTTAAGGATGCTTGTAGGATTTATTCGATTAACCTAAAATCTAGAGTATAGCATTGAAGATAACATGAAAAATTTAAAGAAAAGAACCATGGAAAGAAGTTGAATTAATGGAAATTACAAGCTTATACCTTCACTAAAATCTAAATGATTGAGAATACTTCGAACTTTGAAAATACTTAAAGGACTAATAGAAACTTATTAGGGTTACTCTCAAAATAGCACTTTCTTTCTTTAATTTCCTCTTTAGTTGTGAGGCTGTAGTTTGGTGTGAGAAAAATTGTGTTATCTTCTTTTATTTATAGTGTAAAAGGTGAGTGCTCTCCAAGTAATGATAGCATGCTTGCATTATCGAGATGAGACTATCCTAGGAAATATTCCTTATTCCATTTTTCACTCCAAGTTTTGCTATTAACTCCTTTATATTATCTTATGGCCTTTAAACTAAACTAAATTTCTTCCTTTCTTCTTATTGGTTTTCTATGTTATTGTGGATGTGCCTAAAATTATAATTTTTCCATATTAAGATTATTTTATGATAATTTTGGATTAAAATATTAAATACTCTCAAACTTTATTAATTTTAGATTTTAAATACTCTTAATTTTCTAAATTTTTCTTAAATACCTCATGATAAATTTTTCTTCTGCTAAAACTAATAAATACTTTTACTTGTAAAAATCCATATTTCTACTTATTATTTACTAATAGATACTATTTGACTTATTTTTGACTAATTTTGTTTACTAAATTTTTTTAATTGGTATTACAATTATAAAATGATAGACAAGTGTAAATGGTTAAAACTTTCTCCCCTTCCATGGTGAGGTATGACGTGCATATGTTCTTGGAATGAAAACCTAGACACTCTCCACAAAGGTCATACTGTAAGTTTTGTATTATAATGCCTATCTATATTTATGAAAACATGTAAATTTTGTATTGATATTTTTTTAACAATACTTTGTTAAATTTTGGATTACTCATTGATTTTCTAAAGAAACTCACTTTCTTTTTATGTTTTCTTTTTCTTTGGAGAATAATTCTCCTTAAGTACGTAATTGCTATTAGATGGGTTAGAAGTGGGGCTCACTTTAGGATTTTGGCTCTAAGGTAAGCCTTGAGATAATTAGACTACATGTGTATATATACTAATTATCACATACATGCTTAAGCATAGTCTTCTAACACTTGAATATGTTTATGACATCTTAGAAGGATACATACACTTGCATGTCTAGTAATGCATTGAATATAAATTAGGAAGGCTAGTTAGCAGTTGCACTTAGCAAACTCTTATGTCAGTGTCATAACCCTACCTTAGTAGTGATTAGCATAGAGCCTACTAGTTAGTTTCCATTAGCCTATTCTAATTTATTCATCACAATTCTAGTAACCATGTAGGATGTGTAGTAAGAAGGAAGGCATCAATAGAGAAAAAGAAGAATTTTGTTTGTTTGTAAAAGATTAGAAGAATATATTTGCTTATGTTTTTCACAAGATAAGGATAAATTGTATTAACTAACATAAAGGAGGGTTTAGTACAAGATTTCCTTTACTTATAGTTTATATATAAAATAAGGCCCAAAATCTATTATCATATAAAAATATCTAGTGTTATCAAAACTACATCAAAGAGCATGCTAGTAAGTTTATCTTTGAGGAGGTGGTGGAGGAGGCTCAACTTATATATTTATAAATAAAAAAATTAAAAAGTGAGTTTGGAGCTCAGTGAATAGATAATTCAACATAAACAAGCAAATTAATTAATTAATATTACTACTTGAACCATCCTTTAGTAAAATCTAACACATTAAAATATTCATAAATATTAACTCGCATATTATGTTACCAAAAAGGGCTCATCCATAGCTATATTATGACATTCATTTCCATATAGCCTTAATGGCTCATTCATAATCATTTATTAAGATTTTATTGCATAAAGATAAATAATAACAATTTAATTCTAAATTCATATTATAAGGCATAACAATCAATAACAAAGACATATATATCCACCTTGTAACTTTCAGGTCAATCTTATACCTTTCATAAACTTTCCATCAATATCCCTCTAGGGTTTGCTTTATACTCTTTATAAGCATATTACTAAGAATTAGTCTTTTAGGTTTGCATTGCCTGAACACATTTTTCATTTCATGATATAAGCTATATTTATCACATTAACGAATCAACACCATGCCTTAATGCATCATCACATAACATCTTCTATCACTTAAACAACATCATAAGTTTGTTTACATTATATTTCATAATTCGATTCTTTCTCATGTCACACTTTAAGCTATACTCAATATAGTTCACAATTAATATAATAAGATAGTGACAACACATATCATATAATGCAATATCTAAATTCTCATTTTGTGATCACTAATTTTGTTGAAAATTTGGATTATCACATGTAGTGAAAATTTAAAATTTAATCTGAATTCTACCTAAGATCCATGCAAAAAGCATAAATCAATTATTAGAGTTTTACCTATTGGGTACTCGTGTTTCTTCTGATCAAAACTTGAGAGCGAATGAATCAAACGCCGGCCGGAAGGTACAACGTCTCTACGGTATTTACACGGAGTGAACAACGACCTTTCACCCTCCACGAATCTGCTAGGATGCATTTTTCTCTCTAAGATTTAGGATTGGATGTTTTCTGAGTGATTTAGGATTTTGGAAAACTTATGAGCATGTGCATAAGGTGCTACCCTCAAGTCCTCTTTTATAGAACTTAGGCGAACCACAATCCTAGTCCTATTAGGATAATACTTCCAAAATTCTAATCACACTTAATAACTTATCTTATCTTTATTCTAGAGATAATGAGGAGAGATAAGACTTATCTATTAATTATCTAATATTATATAATAATATTATCTCATAATATAAATATCTTAATTATTAGATAATTACTTATAGTTATTAAATATCAAAATAATATTATCTCATAATATATTTATCCAATATCTGATAACGTGATTATTTGATATTACTTTAATATCAAATAATATCACATAACAATAATTATATTTATTACGTGAAAAATATATTATTATTCAATATAATATATATATGCGCGAAAATAAGTCTACTTAATTGGATATTAATCTAATTAAAATTTAAATTAATTATTGTCTTATTCCTACTCTTTTTGTGTGACCTTGTAGGTTCTTACTACATTAATAATGACTCATTATTGAGCTATAGATAGTAAGCGGTATCTAGCAATACATCACTGCCACTCAAGTAATAAGAATATCTGTGATTTGACATCCACCTAATATATGATCAATGTTTTGCATCATAATCCCTTTTGTAATAATATCTAAATTGAATTGGAGGCATGAAATGTGTCATCCTCATCAATGTTCAATTTATATTTTTTGATACTGAGTAAACTTAAAATAAATAATTAATATCACATATTAATCTAATTGAGCATGACCATATATTTCTAAGTCTCACTCAATTAAGGGGTCCAAGGATATTTCTTTTTTATACAAAAGTAACAAAATTCTCATCTACATCATTCATTTCCCTTTGTATGATTCATGACACACCCAATCAATACCCTATTCGTTGTCCTGATTAAAGGTGACATAGGACAATATTAAAGTGAATAATTCCTCATGTAGGAAACTGTAGTGACTTCAAGTCAAAGATTTATGTGTATTTGTGATCATATGAGAATAACTTATGACACATCTATCCATGCAATATTCTCATAGTAGGTCAGTCCAGTATATTGTTCACTAACAATGTACTTATGTATTGACTTGATATCACATATCTATGATTCATAATCATCAATCACTATACATGCTAGTCTCGATATATTATTACTATCCTTTTCGTAATAATACTTGTTTAGGGGCATTTTAGGAATAGCAAAGCTATTTCAAGGATAATTATCATATTAAGTTATAAATCATACATAATTATAATAAAATTATGAAAATAAAATATAACAATTAAATTACTTAAAATAAAACATAATATATTGTATATTATTTCAATCATCTATATGATTGGTTCCTAGGATACACACTAACAAATTCATATACTTATCTTATAAATATCATAAACTATCTTATCTTGATGCTTGAAAACCATACATTCTACATTAAACAATTATATATTAGGATAACACAATGTAACTTGGGTATATTACATTATAAGATCATCTTAGTTTTAACACTTGAATGATTTTTTATGCAAAATTTAGAAATTACAAATTTATTATTCATAAAACTTGTTTTACATGAAAATATACTTAATTAATTTTTCATAAATTGGTCTTTTGCATAAAAATGATTAAGATTTAAAAAAGTTATACTTTTTGAAAGTTAGATCCTAAAATTCAATTTTTTAAAATCTTGAATTTATCATATTTGTTTACTAGTTTATTAATATCTCAAAATGTATGTAAGATTTTGACATTAAATAATTCCATTAGAGAGTAAACTTAATTATCTTTTCAACAATATGTGACTTGTTGAAAACGGATGTAAGATGAAGGGGTTATAGGTCTGGGAAGTACTTTGGTGCTTTCAAAAATATTGCTTTATAACAAAGCACTTTGTAAATTACTTTGTGGCCTAACGAATTCTGGGCCCAAACAACACTTTTCAAAGTGCCTTGTGGATGAACATAAAGCATTTTTTAGAAAGTTTTCCACTATTTATCAATAAATTTAATCATTTAAATGCAATTGTTACTTAACTAAATATCATGAAATCACAAACAAACATTATCCTCATGCCATTAATGCCATTTTAAAATTATCAAATTGAAGTAAAACCACCAATCAAACATTTATATTCATATTTCCATAAAGCCTAAAATATAATATTCAAGCTTAGTTCTTAAAATTTAACCGAAAAAAGGTGGAATATCTACTTATCTATTATGGAGAAGGATGTTAAGAAGTTGAGTTTGATGCTTCTTAATTTTAATCACATCAAAATCAATAATTTGCAGTTTCAACTTCCTATTGGAACCAAAACCTATCAAAATTCCACTAAACCAAGAGGAAGATGAGGAAAAATCCTAACAATAGAAATGATTTTATCTTGATTAGATGAAGAAATTGAATGAGATTGATGTTGCTTTGCTAAATTGGATGAAAATGTAGTGAAAAGGAAGAGGAGAAGGAGATGAAGGTCAGAGAAAAGTGGAAGAAATGAGAAAAGAAGAGGAGTTGGTGTCATACAATAGAAGGGATGCCTAAGGGTATTTTTAAAAATTTATCCTAAATCTTTTTTATACTTACGTACTTATTTCTAACAATTTAAAATCTCATTTTTTAATACTCTTCCAAACTTTTCTCATAAAATTAATATAATTCAATTATATTTATTTATCAATATTTATCTATATAAACATCATTTTCATTTTAAGTCAAAAGCATATTGAGTATTTTAATTATTTCTCTTATAAAATAAAATTGAAATTATTACATTTTAAAGAGGCGTAACAGCTAATCACATACGGGTCATAAGCTAAGGAGATTTGGGACAAGTGAAGAAGAAAATAAAGGAAGGCTCTGCTTTTTGTGTTGGAAAAACGAAGAAAAAATGGAATTAAAGGAGGGCATGCTTTGCACGCAGGAAAAGTGAAAAAGAAATGAAACGGAGGTCGTTTGGTTTGTCCATCTAGGAAGAAAAAAAAATACGCCATCCAAATTTAATAAAGAGCAACTTCGTTTTGTCTTATTATCTGATTGATCTCAATTCTAATCAATTAAGATACAACATCAACAGTATTGATTGAGAATCAAATATTTCCAAATCCTTTTATTCTTTTCAAACTCATCAGCCATGTACACCTAAATATAACCATATGAATTCAGTTTAAAATGATCGTACAACGGTGGGTGAAAGATTTTTGTCATCCTTACTTGCCATTGAATTCTAATCATGCAAGAAGATATAATAAAATGTGAGATCTAATTACTTTTTATCGCATTATTTGATAGCAGCTAATTTTTTTTCGTTTGAGGTGGTTAGGAGTGGATATCAATTGATTAAGATCAATTAGAGCAACATTTTAAATTAATTAACCAAAATCAAATGTCATAATTTTTCAATCAAAATTTATAAAATGAAACATTCCAATCGATTTTAATTGTGAAAGTCGGTTTTGATCAATTTCGAGTGGTTCTTGCTGGTTGACAATATTTATAATGCCAACCCTATTTTAATCGTGCTAATTAGATAATTATATGGGATAGTTGTATACTTATTTCTAATATTTATGCCTTAATGAATTTTTTTCAACAGTCAACAATTAGTCAACCAAAACAGATAAATTAAGACTTTCAATTCATATGTACTCATAACAGAATTCAAAATAAATATTTGAAATTTTAATATACCTTTGGATATGACTAGTAGCAGTTCCGGTCTTTCAGTCTGCTACTAAACAAACCCTATCTTTTACTAGAAGTATTTATATGTACCGAAGCATTTGATACAATTGAGTTCAACTGATCATTTTTCAGTTAAATCAACTGGTTAAACACAGTTAAAAATTTTGGAACACCAAATTTGGTTTTCATTTTCTCCACAGTTAGTACGGTACAAGGCAGATTTTGTTATTGATATATGTTAATACAACAAAGGGTAATTTAGTTCACAATATAAAAGCTTCTATTTTTTAAAATTTAAAAAAGAATTAAATTATTTAATTAATTATTATTTAACAAATTAAAAAATAAAATTTTATAAAAAGTTTTTCTTTTTATAGGGTGAGAAAAGTTATTTACCTAAATCTTCCTAAATTTTATTTTTTATATTTTTATAGATACAAAAATATAATTATCTTCATTGAATTTAGTAATGATAACTAAATTTTATTAATGTATATTATAATAATTATTTTATTTACATTTTTTAAAAAATTTAAAGTTGAATTAAATAATTTTAAACATTTCTTGAGAAATTCATATAAAAAACTACTCCTTTAAAGTTTAACTTTTTGCAAGAATTTATTCACTGCAAAAATGAAATTATTCATAATAATCCACACAAATGATATAAATTTTCTAATTTAAGTATAATTACAATTTTATTCCTCAAGAGAGCAAAATATGATCCTGTGAAGGGGGAATAATCTGAATACACACAATTTGTCATTTCTCACGTTTGTGTTTTTGAACGTTAATACAGTAACTGAACAAGGTCCGAGATTCCATCATTATTTACTCTGATTCCAGTTAAGCGCTGCCTTTGGCGGACCTACACGGCCAACGTTCCAATTTCAGTGAAAGGGTGGGGTTAAAAAAAAAAGGCACTGCCCCCGGAGTCACCAAATCTTAACGGGAAGCTCCGTGCGCACACCTAACAAAGCTAACGCCTCACCACTCTCACTCCCCCGCTTTGACTCCAACCCACCGTCAGATACACCAATTTTTTTTTTCTTATGCCATAAGGAGTTTTTATATTTTATTTATGATATTTATTTTTAACTATATTTAGTAAATAAATATTAATTATTAATTTTATAAATTTCAACATAAAAAAGATTAAAAATTAAAACTTTAATATTTGTAATGTTTTAAAATTGATAAATAAATAAAGAATAAAATTGATATTCACCCTTCTTTAAATAGAATTTAAAATATAATTAGAATATTTAATAATTTATTAATTATAATATTTATCTTTAATTGTATTTAATAAATAAAAATTAATTAAACTTTTATAAATTTCAATATTTAAAAATTCAAAATTAAAATTTTAATATATATCTTACTAAATTAATAGATAAATAATAATATTGATAAATATATATATATTTTAACTTAAACCAACAATTTCTAGAAATACACAGGTGAATAATGCTAGCAAAGACTGCATAACATGACCATTAAATTAGGAATTAGAAATAGGAATTAGAATAGAATGAAAATAAAAAATTATAATTTTAAAAGAGATACAACCCCTTTTTTTAATTGAAATGGTACATTCCAATGAAATTATAAAACTCAAAATAAAATAATTATTAAAAGATGAATTTTTTTCATCTATTAAATTTTTTTATATATTAAGTATCCAATAATTTATATTAAATTTTATATTTTTTAAATAAAAATATTTAATTTAATAATCTACAATTTAATAATAAAAATATATATTAAATTTTATTTTATTTAATGGACCATAAAATTATCTTCATTAAAAATATACAATTTTGAGAAAAACTGTCGCAGTCCGCGCCAAACGGTGAACCCAACATCAACAGTGTCGGAGCCGAACCCTAATCTCTCGCAGCAGCAGAATCAAAGGCGCACACGAAATGAAACGGTCGAGTTCGTGGGCCCCATCCACCCGTCCGGTAAAAACACTTCCGTAAGCGCATCAGCCAACACAGTCCGTTGCAGTGTTTACACCAATTTTCCAGCCCAACCTGTCACGTCTGGCGTCCTTTTTGCTCGTGGCACAGTCCACAATGTGGGCCCCACTCTTCGTTCGTCGGAACGCCTCCTCCATAGATAAAATAGACCATTTACTCTCTCCTTGCCATTCCCAACCCACTTTCTCTCCTCCAGGGACCAACAAAGCCGCGTAGGCAGCAAAATAAACACAGCCACCGCAGAAACTCTCCTCCTCTCTTATGCCCTGTTTTTTTCGCCACACCAAACAGAGCATGGACCGCCTCATCTCCATCACCGTCTTCTTCATTCTTTGCACATTTGCGGGTAAATACTAAAATTACCATTTTTATGATTTTCATGAGCAATGCTAAAAATACTCCGTTGTTGTTGTTGTTTTTTCTAACACTTTCTTCATTCACCATTCTTGTTAGTTCCAAGGGCAATGCCGTTGTTAGCTCCTCGTTCTACCATTTTCCCTTTTTAGTAGAAAAATCCTATGTTATATACGAATCACTTTCTTTTATCTTCAATTTTACGATTCGTACGAGGAATGTTCACTAGACATTAGTTTAGTTTTTATATATATGGTGGCTAGTGTTAAGGCATTGTTTGGTTTTGCAGATGCTGGTTTCATAGGAGTGAACTATGGCCGCATAGCTAACAATCTTCCCTCAGCATCGAGAGTAGTTCAGCTTATGAAATCACAAGGGATAGACCGTGTAAAAGTCTACGATACTGATCGAGCAGTTCTCAATGCACTATCTGGAAGTGGCATCAAAGTCACTGTAGATCTACCTAACGAGCAGCTCTTCACAGCAGCCAAAAAACCCTCCTTTGCCGTCTCATGGGTCCAGAGAAACGTCGCCGCTTACCACCCTCATACCCAAATCGAAGCCATTGCTGTTGGCAATGAAGTCTTCGTCGACCCGCATAATACCACTAAGTTCCTCGTACCCGCCATGAAAAATATCCACCAAGCTCTTGTTAAGTACAACCTCGATAATGTCATCAAGGTTTCATCCCCCATTGCTCTGAGCGCTCTTGGCAACTCGTATCCGTCTTCAGCCGGGTCTTTCCGACCCGAACTGGTGGAACCCGTTTTCAAACCCATGTTGGACTTCCTTCATGAAACCGGGTCTTACCTCATGGTGAATGTGTACCCCTTTTTCGCATATGAGTCAAACGCTAACGTTATCTCTCTGGATTATGCTTTATTTAGGCAAAACCCGGGTGTCGTGGATCCGGGTAACGGGTTAAGGTACTATAACTTGTTTGATGCTCAAATCGATGCCGTTTTTGCTGCTCTTTCTGCATTGAAGTATGATGACATGAAGATAGTTGTGACCGAAACTGGTTGGCCTTCTATGGGAGATAACAATGAGGTGGGTGCGAGTGTAGGCAACGCTGCCGCGTACAATGGCAATCTTGTCCGTAAGATCCTCACTGGTGGTGGGACCCCCATGAGGCCAAAAGCAGATCTGACCGTCTTTTTGTTCGCCCTCTTCAACGAGAACCAAAAGCCAGGTCCGACATCGGAGAGAAATTTCGGACTCTTCTATCCCAATGAGAACAAAGTTTACGACATCCCTTTCACCGTGGAGGGACTGAAGAATTACCACGACAATCCGTCGCCGGTGAGCGGCGGTCAAAGACAGGTTACTCCGTCGACGGCGCCGGTGAACGGCGGAGGAGGGGTCTCGAAGAGTACAACAGCCAACACTTGGTGCGTTGCGAATCCGGATTCGGGGAAAGAGAAGCTGCAGGTGGCTCTAGATTATGCTTGCGGTGAAGGCGGTGCTGACTGCCGTCCGATTCAGCCAGGTGCCACGTGTTTTGATCCGAACTCACTGGAGGCCCACGCGTCGTTTGCATTCAACAGTTACTACCAGATGAAGGCTCGGGCTGGCGGCACTTGCTATTTCGGAGGTGCGGCATACGTGGTCACGCAGGAACCTAGTGAGTATTCTATCAAAATATCTCCTCTCTGTTCCCGTATATCTCCTTAGATTCTGATGTGGCGTATGATAGAAAAGGGTAACAACTATTTGGTAACGTGATCGGGTGGGGGGTATTGTACTTGCCTCCATTTCCCGCGTAACGTGAAATGGTGTTGCACGACAGCTCGGGGAAAACGTCAAAAAGGGCACGTGATAGGGTTAGAACTTAGAAGCAGGGAATCTTTTATTCTGATTACGTGGCGTTACTTTATTGGGAGGAGTGGGCTCTTTTTTTTGGCCTTTTTTTTTTGGGTGACCTTTGCATCATTCCTGCATAACATGATGTCCACTTACTAACCGTGCTTGCGCCATTCTAATGGAAATCGGAAAATAAGGTCACGTTGCAAAATTATTTAATTATATTAAATTAAGTACAAATATATATAATAGTTTTGTTATGCTGAGGTAAAAATACTCGAGAGAGAGAGAGAGAGATTCTATGTGCTTTAAGAGTAATAGAAGATTTTTATTCTATAAATTCTATAAAAAATATAAATTTAAATACGTCAAGCTACTTCTTTTGAGATTAGGTTTTAAGAATCTTGATTTTTTCGTAAGTTCTGTTCTTGAATTACTAAAAATTTAAAAAATTAAGTTATTCTAAAATTTAGGGTAGACTTGATTTAAATAAAGATTGTCCGTATCGCGATTCTATCAAAGGGATGGGAGGAGGAGATGGCCGGGATCTTAAATTGTAACTCTTAGGGCCTCATCCGACTGAATTATACAGAGTTCTTAAAATAAATATCTTAAGATAAATGGCAAATTGAGGGATAAAAGTGAAGAGGGTCAAGGGTGGAGTTGTGTATGATTGATCACTTTGGATTCCGCTATGTCCTTCGAAAGACGGTAACTTTGCTTTATGAATTACCTTTTTGCTTTCAAAGTTTTTATTTACCAAGAAGGACTGAGTAATGCAATGCTTTCTGCAGAGTACGGTAAATGTGAATTCCCAACCGGATACTGAAGACCGCTGACATGTGCACCATGGCTGAGGCATTTGGTTGTTTTGGCTCTGTAAAGTATTTGAAAGAATTAGTGGAGTTGCTGCTGATCAGTTTGATGATGATTATTTTTTGGGTTTATGGATGTTGTATTAATAAAATATTTAGTCTAGTCATAACCTAATTTTATTGACTTTCGGGACTTTATTGTATTTACTATGTAATTCATGTTCCACTTTGCAATATATCTATATCATGACTCAATCCTGAAATTATTTTGTATTTGGTCCTTTTTCAGTTTTTTTTTTTTTTTACAATAAGAGTAATGTAAGATATTCTGATAAGCATTGCAGACCCAGATATTTAAAGTCCTTGAACTTCTGTTAGGAAAGTTAAATATGAGAGAGGAAACGAAGAAACAAATTTTAAAAACTTAGAGTATAAAAATAATATAAATTTAATTTTTAATCAAACATAAAAAAATTGAATTTAAAAATTTTCTGCTGCTATTTTCTTTCTCCGCTATCGAATGGTGAACAGAAAAATCTTCCCCGCCCCTGCCTCTCCTTGTTATCGCAAGAGAGTTGCGTGCACTTCGTTAACTCTTTACTCTTTGGTTTAAAGCTCTAAGCGAATGTAGTTTGTAACTTATGCTGTTTTAATTTGTAAATGTATATTTATATTTTATATATTTATAATTG
The DNA here is from genome assembly GCA_020226215.1 of Sindora glabra. NCBI lineage: Eukaryota > Viridiplantae > Streptophyta > Magnoliopsida > Fabales > Fabaceae > Sindora > Sindora glabra. Next base: position 23,860,034 of record CM035230.1, on the reverse strand, counting down.
GTTTTTAATTTGTAACTTCCTCTTTATAATCAGATCTCTGACTAGAGGTTTATATTTGTAATTGCGTCTAAATGTTTTGACGATCTAGTTAGTTATTTACATTAAAGAAAACAGAATTTAGGATTGAAAATTACTAAAAGAATCAAGAGTTATATGGTTTTAATTACTCGTTTTTTTTAATTATATAAAGGTTCCGTTCATCTTGTCTGTAAGTATTTTTTTGGGGTTAAAAAATGACATTTATGTATATATTGATTAGAAATGGCATAAAATGATAAGGCCGAAAATAAGTTCCTCTTTAAAATAGAAGTAGTTATTTTTCTTCAATATTTTTATAATTAATTTTAAATAAATAAAATATTTTTAAATTAGTATTTTATAATTATATTTTATGAATAATATTTTCTTCAAAACAAGTGGAACTCGAATTCGAATTCGAATTCATTGTTTCTTCAGATTTGAAAAGCTTTGGACTCTTGTAACAATAAGTCGAGTTGGATTCACTTTTAACTTGTTCACTTCAAGTCAAAATTTTTAGTTCAAGCTTGTCTCAAATTGAGGTTACAAGCAACTTATGTCATCTCATTAATTTAAATCAATTATAATAAAAAATATTTTATTATCAATTTAATAGTTTAAAATGCTAATGAAAATGAATATCTTTAATAATTTAATAAAATAGAATAAAAACATATAAATGCTTGAATTTAATATAATTATACTATTACTAAATTATTTATATATTATGAACATATTTAATATAATATAAATAATAATTTTTCTTAAAATATAAAGTAATATTAACGTAACAACTAAATTCTAAAAGATAAATTAGTTTAAAACTTTTGATTGTTTCACTGATACTCATAAATTTATTGATTTACTTAAAACAACTATAAATCCTTTTTACAAGTCACAAATGAAAAATGAACCTTATTTAATTATTTCATTTATAAAAATAAAACTAATAAATTATTTAAAAAATAAAATTTAAAATAAATATTATTTATTTAATTATTTGAATTATAAAAGTAAATTTATTAAATTATTTATGAATTTTTTTCTCTTTAGTTTTTACTGTTGTGATAAATCAACAAATAAAATTATAATCTAATCTAATTTTGTATATTTTTACTTAAAATAATATTTAAAAATTTTATATAAAATATTGAAACAATATATTAGTAATAAATAATATATTATTTTAGATTTTATAATATGTATATTAATATATATTTATTTTATATATCTGCATATTGAGTTAACATATGATACAAATAAATTAATTTTTTATTAACTCACGTTCTATTCATTTAAAATATTAGTCAAATATTTCATCTCATATACTATTCATTTACCCGGTATCATAGCCTAGCTTTTTGAATTAAAATTCGCACCGAATTGAGAGCTGCTCATGATTTAACTTTACTCGTTACTATCGCTGCTCGCTGTGTCGTTTGCTCCCTCATGCTTGTAATTTGTAAACATTAAACTAGTTAAAACCAATATATTGAAAGATAATACTCACAAGATTGTTGAAGATCAAATGCTAAATCAATGAATCAAAGGTGGTTTTTGTGTTTGATGGGGGGTTTTACTTCTAAAGAACCAAAGCCAAATTAGAAACATGCTTTGGTGATTGAAAAGGCCAACCCTCCTTTCAATGGATAACGTTAAAGCGAAAGGTAAACACAAGTAGGTCCTCCTTGCGGTATTTATTATTGAAGACAGTTACTTTTCAACGATTGCTGCTCATGGTTACTATGGATTTCCATTGAATCCAAACTTCTTTTTCACCGATGAAAACACTAAGAATATCCCAGTACGATTCAATCCGCGAAAAGCCATTTGCGTGTCATAAAGACATAAACTAGATTATAAAAATATCTCCTTGCGTTTTTTAATAACTTAATTGTCTATTGAAACACTATTGCTATAGGTAGCAGAGATACAGACCCGAAGTCAGTTCCGAATTCTAAGTGATAATGCATCCACCGTTCATTTTAAATAGGACAATTCTAGTACCTAGAGTAAAAATATGGGTATCAATATTTATGATATTTATTTTTATATTTATTATTAAATTAAAATATTATTTAAATTTACGATCAAGAAAGATAAATGAGAGAAGGAGTTAACTTGTAAAAATAATGATATGTCATTTTTTTATTCTACCAATATATTTTAACTTAATTACATATTTAATAATGATATAAAATAAACTTTTATAGGAGGCTATTAATATTGGGCTAATATTATTAAATTATTAGTGATTTATATAATAATTTATTGGGTCATAAAATATATTTAATAATCAATACTTGTAATCTTCATATAAATTATTTATATTGGATTAAAATTACAAATGATAGATCATGTATATAATATATTAAAAAATTTATAATAAATTTTTTATCCATAAATGTATTTATGATTTTAAATGTTAAATTTTTTTCATAAAATGCAATTAAAAAAAAGTGACAAAGGATATTTTTTATTATGGGACCAATGACAAACCGCTCGAGTGTAATTGAATATAATCTTTTTAATTCAAAATTGAACAGAAAAATTTTCAAAGTTGGCAAAAAAGAAAAGCCTGTTTTATTTTAATCATTTTTAAATCTTATTTGGAATAAATTTACTTTTTAATTGTTTAAAAATATGTAATATTTCTCAATGAATTAATTTTATTAATTTTTTTAACAAAAATATTTATATGTCATTTAAATTGATATTCTTCATGATTTATATAAATTATATTTTTATATTCTTATAACAAAAATATAATTTTAACTTTAATCTTTACTAAAATTTTAATTTTTCTCTTAAATTTTCTTTGAAATAAATCCGTTATTAACTTTAAAAAGATTGTAAAAATGTTGATGAAGATGATCTTAAATTGAAAGAGAAACATAATGTACCTAAAATTTAATTAAATGACATTGAAGAAGAAGAATAAATGTCAAGTAACGAAAACTAATCATCATTAAAACACATAGCGATTGAACTTTTTATGCAAATTGGCATAAGGAAAAAGTTACGTATAAGAAGAAATATTACACAAGATATATTAAAGGCAAGAATAAAACTAAAGTTTGGATAATGATGGTGTAGAAGGAGGAGGAGGAGGATGATGATGATGAAAACATATCTATAAATGAGTTAATCAAAGTTATATAAGCTTACCATAAAATAAAAAAAATATCTTATTATATAAATGAGTTAATTTTGTTAATAATATATTGAATGTATTTTGAATGTTAAAAAGTTCAATAAGAAAATGTCAATACTATATTTATCCATGTATTGTATTTAAAAGAAACATTTAATTTATATAAATGAATTTTTAATTTATTTTACAAATATAATTATATATATATATGTAAAATAAAGTTTGATCTAAATCTTTAAATCTATATAGAAATTTTTTTTTGGCTAAACAAGTTTATAAAAAAAATTTGAGGTAGAAATAAAATTAAAATAAAATTAAGCCTTAAATTATATATAAATAGATGAATTATCTGAAAATCACTTTTATGTATAACTAGGTGTCATTTATTTATAAGTTTATCAATAAGTCAACGTTTTATTAAAAGAAATAAATAATAATTTAAAAAAAAAATTAAGTTATGTATTTTCCTTTACTCTTTTTGGGCCATAAAACATATTTAGTAATTAATACATGTGATTTGCATATAAATTATTTATATTGAGTTAAAATTATAAATGATAGACCATGTATATAAAATATTAAAAAAATTTATAATAAATTTTTTTATCTATGAATGTATTTTTAATTTTAAATGTTAATTTTTTTTATAAATGTCCTATTCTTAATGAAAATGAAAATAGAAAATAATTAAAGTAAATGTATGAATTTTTTTATTTTGATGAAAAATATGCACTTCCAAATTTTATATACAAAGGTGTATGATATTAAAATAATAATATTATTGATCTTAATATTTTTTATTTTTCAAGTTTGTTCATTGTCGAAGAAATTTGAAATTACAATGAAATCTTTTAGTTTTTATTTTTCTTTTTAAATTTATTTTAAAATTTTAATTTTTGTTTTGAAAATTTTTATATATATATAAAATAAAGTTTGGCCTAAATCTTTAAATCTATATAAGAAAAGATATTTGGACCCAACTTATTTTTATAAACTCATAAATTCAAAAAAAAAATTTTGGGGTAGAAATAAAATCAGAATAAATTTAAGCCTAAAATTATAAAGTTTATAAATAGGTAAATTATCTGAAAACCTCTTTCATATATAAATAGTTATCATTTATTTATTGATTTGTTAATAAGGATACTAATACCCAAACTTTTAGTTTGAATACGAAAGAACTACCCTTTTAAATATAGTATTACAATTATCATTAATTTAACGGTTGCGGAGCACTCGCACCTACTTTTTGTCTCTCAGTTCCGGGTGATGCAGCATTTTCCTTTTCATTTTAACCCCATAAAAATTATGTAAGAAAGGTATGTGATTTTTATTTAATGAGATTGCTCTACATTAATTTTAATTTTTGATAAAGAAGCAAATTCTATTTTTACGCATAACAGCAAGAATTTTTACAATAGTTATTTTTTGTTGATAGGATAGCATTTTGTTAGTGTACTTGTAAATTTAAGTATACCTGTCAATTTAAGTATAGAATATACTTATCAATCGACAAGTATATAGAAGAGAAGCTTAAGATCTTATTCCTGCCAGTTTTTCTTTTCCTTTTCCTAATTATTCACACTCCATTGATAATGTTGAATACTTCAACTAAATGATATTTAGAATGAAGATGGTTAATCTTTTCAAGTGAGACTAAGAGCTTGTTTGATTTATGAAAGTAGTATGAGAAATAAAACTTTCCACAAAGTAGAAAATAATTGAATCATTTATTACTAATTATTATAACAAAAAAAGTAAAATTTCCTACAAATAATGAAAAATTGCTTATCGGTACTTTATTAATGAGAAAATTTTCATATATTTTTTGTAGATAAAAATATAAAATAATCCTTATTTAATTGAACTAATAATTGCCTTAACATTTTATTTTCATTATTTAAAATTATAATGAAATTATTTTATTAATTATATAATAAAAAAAATGAGTATTGTATAAAATATATATTAAATATTATATAAAAATATAAATTATAAAATATAATTATAATAGAAATTTAATGCTAAATGTAATTATATTTATTATATATCAATTATATTATTTTATATTTTATATTTATTATTTTAATTTTTAATTATAAAATAAAAAATTATTTATTTTTGTCTATTTTATATAAATTTTATAAAATTATTTAACTAATATTTTTCTTCATTTAAATTGTATTTCATTTTCATTATATTAAGATAATTTAAGATATATATAAATCTTAATTTTTATATATAAACCTATTTTACTTTTTATATAAAATTAAGAAATAAAAAATTACTAACTTAAAAAAATACAATGGAAAAAGAGATTAAAAATATAATATAAAAATAATTATAAATAATTAAAATTTATTAATATGTATTAAAATAATATTAAAAATACGATAATTATTTTGTTAATACTCAGATTTAAAGTTGAACTAAATGAAATATAAAAAATTATTTTTTTAAAAATATCAATTCTTTAGTATCAATCAAATAATTTTAAGAATTTCTTGAAAAGTTTATATGACAAATTTTTTTTGAGAAGTTCAACTCAAATTAACTACTCATTTGAATTAAATGGCTCCGAAAGAAAAACCTTAATTAGACAGGTTCAAATTAATTAATATACATTATACGCAATAAATTCATAGGAAATAGTTGTTCTTGCAATTTATTACCAAATTCAAATCCAAAAAACAATAAAAAGAAGAATTCACTCTTTCACCATTTATTATAACACCTATTGTTAAAGAAGAAATCCTACAATTATCTCGCCATTACATATGAGAATTAAAATTGTATCAAATGATAATATAGATGATTTCTAACTATTATATAAATTCATTTTTTTTATAAAACGAGAATATTATATAAATATTTTTTATAAAAGAAATCCACAGCCCTATTCAAGTTGCTAATTATAATATAGTAATTTTTTAAGACAAAGTGGTGTAAAAGGTTGCCTGCTTGCCCTTAAAAAATCTTGCATTTCATTCTCAAGCCATACCACGGGGGAATTTGACACCCTAGAAAGTGTTCCTTCTTTAAAGTTTTTCCTTGTTTATTCCCTGCCTGACCGGACCAGGCAATTTGAAACCATGTGACCGAATGGGCCCCAGGGTCACCACTCATATTTTTATTCTTATTTCATACATCTACATTATATAGTCCGTTCTTGGAAAAGAGTAATTATACTGTTCTTTTCTATGCAAATTTGTGGCATTTAGTTAGAATTATGGTCTCTACATATTAGGTAGATCTTCACTTTCTAGTAAGCACTAGTGACTCCCAAAAGTTCATTGCACATTTAATACCATTTATACTGCTTAGGTATGAATCGACCTAACCCCATCATCCTTCATTAAAAAAAAAAAAAATTCTAGTAGTTAGCAGAGTGGTTACGAGAATTTAACTACTGCTATTTTTTATATTTATATTTAGACAAGTGAAAAAATCATTTGCTTAATTTTAAAAATTATTTAATTATGAAGGAGCATTCAAATTTTAGTAGAATGATGATATACAGGACAAGAAGAAATTAACTTTCTTTTATTTCTTACTTTATTATCAAGAATAAAATATTACTTTACTTCATTCTCAAGTGCGAGAATAGTATTTACTTTATCTTTATGTCTTATGGAATAATAAAGTTTCATAAAATCTTGTTGGAAGTAATAATAAATAAAAAAATTAAAAGATATAAATTTTAAAATTAAGAATTATAAATTTATATATAATTATTAAATTATTTTTAAATTAATAAATAAGAAATGAAAAATATTTAAATTTAAATATTATAAATCATATATAATTAATAGAATGTTATAATATAGGTTTAAAATTATATATAATTAATTCAAATAATTTAAAATTAAAAAATAAATTAATATATAATTAATAAAATATTATTACTTTATATGTTTATCACTTTAAAATAACTAAAATAATTATTATAAAATTTCATGGGATAAGATAATGTATCTCATTTTTATTGTTTTGTTTGAAATGAAAACTTACTTATATATTGTCTTGTGAAATAAAAAATCATATTTTCAACTTTCATCAAATCAATTTTTAGGGCGTTGCAAATTCAAAACATTTTACTACCTTGAATTAGCGTCATAGAAAAATTTCAAATAATTTCTTTTTTTAAATGGAATAAAGAAGTCACTAAATTTAAGCGCACAAAAAATCATAATCGAGGTTGGGCGGCAATGGTGAAGTTAAGACAAAAATATCGAGGAACTGAAAAAAAAAATTTGTAGTGTACCTATACGATTTTTTTTTCTTTTTTAAGTTTTGAAAGCTAATTATCACTTTAAGAAAACAGAGATTTTTTTTTTTTTTTTTTTAACTTTATAGCTTACAGTGGTTGAAATTACTCAAAAGTCCAAACACAAATAGTTTTGCCCTCCTCGAGATGCAAGAAAAGACGAAATTTACAAAAAGGTCCTATTAGTCACCGAGTGGTTTGATTAAAGAATCCAGACACACCATGAACTTGTTCTCTCAAGACCCATACGCAAAACTGGATACTGGAATGTTCCCGTTCTATTCTTTTCCTCTTATAAATCTTTAACAAGTTTACTAGAACTTCAGAAACATATTATTTAATTCAAATTAAACTCAAACTCAAATGGTAAACAAGTATAAATGAATTTAACTTTTTATTTAATTTATATTATTTTAATATAATATAAAAATAAAAAAATATATACTTTATAATAGCTACACTTATGGGTTTGAAATCAATTTCATATCAAATATAAAAAATTAAATTCCTCGCATATTCATCAAATTTAATTTATTTAGATTTGGCTTACTTAAAATCAAATTTGAAATGAGTTTTTTACAAATTGATGTTAAGATGCTCACTAATGATTCAATTCATTTATCCCATAGTCTTAAGAATGATTTGAACACAAATTCCGCTGAACATAGTATTTGTCTGTTATGCAAAGGTTAGTTCAATGATTAAGGGAGAGATTTAAAATTTGTGATGAACATTTGTTGTAAATTTTGATACTATACAAGAAAAGTTACATGTTAAGACGAGATTGTGATTGCGAGAAACTTCTAGAATCTATCTATCAAGTCAACCATTTTTGTTCTTTAATTTCTCAGCAAGATAGATTAATCAAAATACATACAAATTGGCTGGAATAGTAAATTGTTCGAAAAAAAAAGGGGGGGGGGGGGCTACAATAATTTCATTGGAAGAAAAATGTGAGAATAACGAAGAGGAAATTTCTGGAAAATTCAGGTTTTATTTTATCTCGACGGCAACAGTCTCTATAGAAGTGACCTCACCTAATTTTTGTCTATAGTTAGTTATAAAATATTACAACAACAAAATATATCTCACTTATACAAAGGTTTATGTAAAGTGTAGATGTGAGGTACACCTATAATGGGAGACCCACATCTTATAAAAAATTATTTTATTTTAATTTTAATTTAAGATTAGATTCAAATTTGGAGGTGGTTATCCCCCCATTTTTGAAAATGGGTGAAAGAGAAAACTACCAGTGTAGTTATGATGCAATATATCATAATACAATCAGAAATTTTTTAGTAGTCTCTCTCTCTTTGCATTTTCCTCTTTCTCTGAGTTCTCTATATCAACCAAGTTTTGAGTGGTAAAATCATTGTGAAAAGCAAGCATGAGTTTAGCGTAATTCTTGTGTACTATGTAAATTAGTGGAAGTCAGCGTCACCTACGATCCTCAAGTAAGTAATTTCGCATTTTAATTGATCGTATGTTTTTCCTTCATTGGTATCAAAGTTAGATTCAGGCTAATGCTGTTCTTCTCTGTAAAATGAATAGATGATGTAATGTATGTGCTGTATAAATTTTTTTCTACACAATGTACTAAAAAAAAATTCACATGCTTTGATGATTATTGAAAATAAATGCCTATTTGTCTTTATGTGCAAATCAAACCTCCATGTATGACATAATGAGTAAGAAAGCATGATTTTTTGTTTCTGTCGTATCTGCTATTTCCTAAGTGGTAGAAAACAATCGGAACATCTGGGATTACATAAAACTTGAATAAAACACAGCCCACCCTTCTAAAACATCAAAAATTCATAAATCTCCATATTACGTACGAAAATTAAAAATTAAAGGACCCTAGGATTAGTGTGTTTTTAGGCCATAAAATTATCCTAAAATGATACAGGATGAAATTCTGAGTCCGTAGGCTTTTGAATCACTCAAATTGGACCTCTGAATAAAAAGTTATGACCATTTGAAATTTTTAGGTCAACTAGATCCGCAAACCAAGTTGGGTCAACTCAGTTTGACCCGTCGTTTTGGACATTTGATAAATGACAAGTCGTTTTGACCAAAACGGGTCAACCCAAATGCATAAAATGACATGTCATTTTGCAAAACGAGTAAATGACATGTCATTTTGCAAAACGAGTAAATGACACGTCGTTTCATTACAAAATTTTTTATAATAAAAACCTTTTTTTACTCTCTCTCTCTCCTCTCCTCACTATTGGGAATGGCGCGTGGGGCCCACTACCACGTCATTTTGCCACCTATCACACACTAACACATAGAGAATAAAAAACTGAACATTTTAATGTTTTTTGGTGGCCGGAGCCACCGCTTATGGTGGCGCATGGACTACACACACCGTTTGTGCGCGTGGTGTTGTTTAGTTTTTCCAATTTTGGTTGATTTTCCTCATGTGGAGGCACGTGAGAGGCCATGAGGTGGTGTTTTTGGCTATCATTTATTTCTAAAATTTTAAAAAATGGAGATCTATGCAGTGGTATTTTTTTTTTAGATTTTTTGAAATTTTTTGTAACACTGTTTGTGTTGAAAAAATGGTAAAATGATGGTTTTTTGACTTAAATTTTTTTTTTCAGTCATGGAACAATGGTTCTTGGAAGAGTACGACCCGTACGAGTTTATGGAGAACTTTGGAGAGGAACCGAGAGAATCTGATTGGATGGACACACCAAAAGATTTTAGCACCATGCTTCACCAACTATATGAAAGAAATACCAATACCTTGCACCCTATTAATTCTTATTTGGAAGAAGTAAGAAACTTAAAAACAGACCTCAAACGAAGAGGAAAAGTGTTCCCAAATTACCTTTGGGTTCGTTATATGTTGACCGAGATCCTAAACGATAATTTTTGGAAATCAATCAAGAAGACCATTTGGCTATGCAAGGACAACAAAACTAGAGTCACAAGATGCATGGATCTTGAAAAGTGTATGGAGGAATTGAGAATGCAAGAACTTTAACAATTTAAAAACAATTAGAGTAGGTCGATCCTTCTTTCACAATTCCCTAATATGAAAAGTGCACGACGAGTTGGTCATAGCACTCTGGAAAAGGGATTGCATTTGAAAGGTCCACTCAAAGGTATGAACTCACACTATTTTAGACCAGCGCACTCCAAAACTTCACCCAAACTTTTTAACACTTTTGAAGAAATGAAAAACCTAAGTTCTTAATAGGAAGCTTGTCTAGAAACTTTAAGTATTAGTATTGAATTTGTAATTTTTTTTGTTGTTACAAGTTTTTTATTATTTCTATTGTTTGAATTAGCTTCTTGAACTTATTTTGTTTTGTTTGAACTAAGTTATCAATCAATACATGTTTATCATCTTCATTTCAAATATGTCTATCTTATGAAATTCTATGTTTGAATGGGAGCTTTTAGGTTGCGTTGTCCTGAGAGTAATATAACATTTGCATGAGTACAATTTCGATAGGAAATAATGATAGTATTTAGACAACCATGCGATAAGGGTATGACAAACGTAAACTCCCGACCATGAACTAAGTAGTATCATCTTTGTCCTATATGAAAACCATGCAAACAAAGACTTTGTATACTCATAGGAAATGTTCATGAATTGTGATTTAACAGAATGGCTAGCAAGAGTATAATTGCTCAGTTGAACAAGGATGATAAGTTAAACGGGGATAACTGGGACATTTAGCATCAAAAAATTTCTTACATATTAGAAGAGTAAGACGCTCTAGAAACCCTGAACCATGTCATGATTGAGCCTAAATAAGAAAACTTTGTTCAACATAAGAGAGATGCTGAAGCTTATACTGTTTGGAATAAGAAGAATAATATTGCTCGCATCACACTCTTGAGTGCAATGACGGACGACCTCATGTGTGAATATGAAAAATACCCAACTGCTTAGGGAATGTGGATAGTCCTGAAAGAAAATTTTGGTGGTACTTCAGCCACCAATCTAAGAAGACTTACAATTAAGTTTGATACTTACAAACTTCGGCCTAATACACTAATGAAACAATATTTGAGAAAAATGTCAAATATGATCCGTGAGCTGAAAATAGCGAGGCATGCACTTTCTGATGAGCAGTAAGTGCAAGCAGTGATTAGATCACTCCCTTCCAATTGGGAACACATGAAGGTAAACTTGACTCATAATGAGAGCATTGTTACATTTGATGATATGGTGCGACATCTAGAACTTGAGGATGAATGTTTGGAGGCTTATCAGTCCTCCAGACAAGCCTATCTAGCAGAAGGATCAAGACCCTCACATTCTAAGCTTAAATACAAGAAAGGCAAGAAGTTCCAGAAGAGAAAACTTGGACCCTATTCCAAGGGTAAGAAAACCTTCAAAAAAAAGAAGGAAAGAAATAGTTCAAAAAACCTTGATCTGAAGAAGATCAAGTGTTATGCATGCTAGAGAATGGGTTATTTTGCTCGAGATTGCACTCAGCAAAATGAACAGAACAAGGTATTACTGGATGCTAAAATTTTACAATTTTCATATGTTTTCAATATTATTTTTCTAACAGAATCTCATCCTTTGTGGATTTTCGATTCAGGTGCCACGGATCATGTGAGCAAGGATAGACGATCCTATGTGGATTACCATTGATTATCAAGTCAGAGCAGGTGGCTATACATTGGAAACAATGCAAAGATTGATGTCAAAGGAATTGGGACATGCAAATTGGATTTGCTTGGAGGAAAAACCTTAATTTTACATGATGTATTGTATGCACCTGATATTCAACGAAATTTAATTTCTGTTAATTCCCTACTTCAATACAGCTTTTCAATCAATTTTCATAATAATATTGCAAATATTTTTAAAGACAATATATATTATGGTTCTGGTTTCATTTTTGATGGATTTGTCATTTTAGATACAATTGATAATTCTGCTTACGATTGCTTTACTGCTTTTACTTCCAATCTAAATGATGATATGAATATTTGGCATGCTAGGTTAGGACATATTAATTAAAATAGAATGATTAAACTAGCAAAAGAAAGCTTACTAGGGTCAATTTCAAAATTGAAAATGTCCTTGTGTGAATATTGTTTAACTGGTAAAGCAATTAGAAAATCGTTCAGAAAAAAGATTAGTGCAGAAACTCCATTACACCTAATTCATTCCGACATATGTGGTCATTTGAGTATGAGGGTGAGGCACGGAGCTTGATATTTCATCATTTTTATTGATGATTACTCACGGTTCAGTCATATCTATTTGATTTCACACAAATCAGAAGTATTAGAGTACTTTAAACGCTATTTGAGTGAAGTTGAAAATCAAATGGATAAGAAAATCAAAGTGCTCAGAACTGATTGTGGACGTGAATACTTATCGGAACAATTCAACGAGCTTTGTGAAGAAAATGGAATAATAAGATAATTAATAATCCTTGGGACTCCACAACAAAATGGAGTAGCTGAAAGAAGAAATAAAACTCTTCTAGACATGATAGCACAAGCAAATTTACCATTTGCATATTGGAGAGATGCTTTATTAACAGCCACTTACATACTTAACCGTGTGCCCTCAAAGTCTATTACATCCACACCCTATGAACTCTGGACAAAATGCTAACCTGATTTGAGCGTACTCAGACCATGGGGGTCTGCTGTGTATGTCTGTGATACTTCCTACAGATATGAAAAATTGGGTCTAAGAGGGAAGAAATGTATTTTTATAAGATATTCAGATCTTTCTAAGGGTTACATTTTCATCAGTGAAAACGAAGATGGAACAGTAATGGAACTTGAATCAAGAGACGCAACATTCCTAGAAAATGAATTTCCTAGTAGAGGTGAAATTGATCGTACTGTGTCATTTTATGAACGATAAGATCAAATGGATAATAGCGAGTTTTATCCATCTTATCTGAGTGGAAGCTCTCAAAGAGTACCTGCTATTCCGAGTGGGAGCTCTGAGAAAGTAAAAGAAAACCCTACTTTTGGAGATGATATAACGTAGGGAACCCTACTATGAAAAAGTAAAAGAGGAAGTGTACCCAAAAGATATTTTTCCATTGAAGGATCAATGCTTATGGTTACTCCTCAAGATGAAGAAGAGCCTAAAACAATACAAAAGGCTTTGAGTTACCCTACTAAGGAATAGTGGAAGAAGGCAATGGAGGAAGAATTAGACTTAATGATAACTAACCAAGTTTGGAAACTAGTTAACTTACCATCTGGCCGAAAGATAATTGGGAACAAGTGGGTTCTTAAAATTAAAAAGAAAGCAGATGAATCAATTGAAAGATATAAAGCTCGGTTAGTTACAAAGGGGTATACATAACATGAAGGAATAGACTATGAGGATACATTTTCACTTGTTGTACGTTTCAATTTCATAAGATTGCTCCTAACCATAGTAGCAAATTTAGATTTAGAATTACATCAAATGAATGTAAAAATAATTTTTCTTAATGGAGAACTGGATGAAGAAATTTACATGAAACAACCAGTAGGTTTCATACAAAAAGGAGAAGAAAAGAAAGTTTGTAAATTTCAAAGGTCTATTTACGGACTCAAACAGTCATCCAGACAATGGTATTTGAGATTTTACGGAGCGATAACCTTATTTGACTTTCAAATGATTGAGAAAGACTATTGTGTTTATATCAAGTAGTATGAAGGCAATCTAGTGATATTATCCTTTTACGTAGATGACGTACTATTAGCTGGGAATAATCCAAAATCGATTATGGCCATTAAAGAATGGCTATCCTCGAATTTTGAGATGAAAGATATAGGTGGGGTAGATTATATCCTTGGAATCAAGATCATTAGGGATTGCTTCAAGAGATTGATTTCTCTTTCTCAAGAAACCTATTTATAGAGAATTCTTGAGAAATTTAACATGAAAAACTGCAAACCTATGGATACCCCCGTAAATAAGAGTGAACCATTGAGTTAAGACATATGCCCTCAGAATGAATCTGAAAAGAAAGTAATGGAAAGAATTCCTTATTCTAGTACGGTTGGTAGTCTTATGTATACAATGATGTGTACAAGACCGAATATTTATCATGCGGTCGGACTCGTAAGTAGATACTAGTCAAACCCCAGATAAAAACATTGGAAAGCTGTCAAGCGAATAATGAGATATTTAAAAGGCACGGTTGATTACGTGTTGTGCTACCAAGGAAAGGATTTGTGCTTAGTCAGATATTTTGATGCGGATTGGGTAGGAGATTTGGATAAGCAAAAGTCGACATCAGGATACTCATTCTTGCTAAACAATGGTGCCATATCATGGTGTAGTAAGAAGCAGACATACATTGCATTATCGATAATAGAAACTAAGTTTGTAGCATGTTCTGCAGCTGTACAAGAGGCTATATGGCTGAAAAGATTTCTAGAACATTTGGGAATTATTGAAGAAAACTTAGATCCCATCCTGATATATTATGATAGTCAGGTAGCCATCGCCTATACAAAGGATCTGAAGTACCAAAGCAAGACTAAGTACATGGATATAAAATATCATTTCATCAGAAATGCTATAGCACAAAAGGAGATCACTGTTCAACACATTTCTACGCAAAAGATGATAGCAGACCCATTTACTAAGCCAATACCTAGAGATGTGTATATTAAACATGTAAAGTCTCTTGGTATGCGTAGAATGTAATCAAACATTTTCGAATTTGAAATGAACAAAGTATATTTCATTCAATTACAAATGTTTTAGTGTGTGTATGAGTATACAAATGTCTTGTATGTATGTCGTATAGGTTGATAAGATTGATTCTCTCACATGAACAACTGCCTCTGACGCTCATGAGGAGTGGGCAGAGATGAGACATATGTTCACCAATATAATAGTGAGAAATATTTTTTTGGTAGAGAAGTAACACAAAGTAAAGTATGTTGCCTCAACAAAGAGACAAAAAAAAGTAAGGTCAAGATGAGATCCGAGAAACAAAATATGGATCGACTTATGGATTATCCCACTTTCCACAATACTTGTAACCTGACAACAAATTCTTCAAACTTTGACATAAAAAATGAGTTAAGTGAAGTGGAAGAATTCATGTTAGATATTGTGTATGCCTGAACTAAAGTCTATACGGTGTCACTAATAAAAAAAAATGACATACACCTTTATGTTAAAAGGAAAAACACCGTAGCATGTGATTCAGGCCACATGTGTAAAAGAACTGCAAACGGGAAGTAAGTGAAAAATTTTCGGTTCATTGCTGTGTGAGTTCCAAAAAAGAAAATTCTTTTTATGGATACCCTTCGATTTTGACGATATCATGGAGAGATGATACAATGCTTGCTACCTTAGTATGCATCTTATGATCATGATATAAACGATCTAAGAGATAAAATAATAAGAAAGCAGTTGCTTTTAAATTAAAATGATATGCGGGTGAAAGAAAGATTTCCCAACATATACACAATTATGCTAGTGTTTAAGACATGTCCATTATGAAGTTAATTTAGGTAACTTCATAAGTGTGGATATTATGCATATGTGAATAGTAATTTGAGCTTACATTAAAGCTCACGAGAGATCAGATTTACAAGTGGAAAGTGTATATGGGATAATCTAGGGCATTCGAGGCATAATATAAACAAATGGAAGATAGGGTTGTTTTGTGCTGATCCTATCAGGATTTCTAGTACAAAAACACCCAAGAAGACGTCTTACTCATGCGATTACGATGATGCACTAAGTATGAAAACCTAAAAGAGAGATGAAGGTTATACGATGTGGCTCATCCTATTATGTGCGAGTGGGAGATGTAAAGTGTAGATGTGGGGTACACCCATAATAGGGGACCCACATCTTATAGAAAATTATTTTATTTTAATTTTAATTTAAGATTAAATTCAAATTTGGAGGTGGTTATTCTGATAACCACCTCCCCCCATTTTTGAAAATGGGTGAAAGAGAAAACTGTTAGTGCAGTTACGATGCAATACATCAGAATACAATCAGAGATTTTTTATAGTCTCTCTTTCTTTTTGCATTTTCCTCTCTCTCTGAGTTCTTTGTACGAACTAAGTTTTGGGTGGTGAAACCATTGTGAAAAGCAAGCAGGAGTTCAATGTAATTCTTGTGTAACGTGTGAATCAGTGGAAGTTAATGTCACCTATAATCCTCAAGTAAGTAATTCCGCATTTTAATTAATCGTATTTTTTCCTTGAGTTTAACATAGGATGTATGGTTAAAAAAATCATTTATCTTAAAATGAAAATTATTTTCTTTGCTACTATGTAACTATATATTTTTTAAAAATGTAATAATTAATCTCTTATTTATTTATAAAAATAGTGACTATTATATTCCACATATTTTAAAATAGAATTATTAATTACTCATTATTTTATTATAATTATTTGTTCTCTTATTTATTTATAATATCAAAATAAATAATAAACTGTTAAAGTAAATTGTTAATTAAATCTCATTATAGTAATGTTAAATATATTTTTACTTTTCAATTATATTCTTTTCTTACATCATTTATTTTAATATTATGATTATAAGTGAATAGAAAAATAAATAATTACAATAAAAGTAAAAAATAATGGATTAATACAGTGCGTGTGATAGAATCCGAAGGATATATCGAAGGGGTTAATTCTTATTTTTTAATTACAAAACATACAGCATAAAGGCCTTTGCTTATGCCCAATCCAAAAAAAAAAAAAAAGAAAAAGAAAAATGAAAATTCCTTTCAACAGAGGGAGCGAAAATAAAAAAGTTGGGTGAATTCCGAATACAAAATACCAAGAAGAAAAAGTGAGGGTAATAGAAGGCAATTATTTTAGAATTTAATTAAAAAAAGAACATTTGCCCTTCAGATTGACTGCTGCTAAGTGGTAACCTGTTTTTATCTTTTTGCAAAACAAATGGATGTTATCTTTATTTATGGCCTCTTGATACCACTATTTGAAAAACCGGACCTGTCTGGATTGGCCAATTAGATCAGAAAAATCGTGAACCACTCACTTGATTAGTCTGGTTAATTTTAAAATCGATCCTAATAAATCCTAATAAAATTAATTAAAAAATTAATAAATCAATAATAAATTGGTTAAATCGTATGAATCTATTATAATTTTTATGGTTCGATCAGTTTTAAAAAAATTATTATTAGTTAAATATTTATAAAAATAATATTATTTTATTTGATATTATATACATATTTAAAATTTAAAGTTTTAAATAGTAAAAAATTGCTTTATTTATATAATTAAAAGACATATAATCAAAAAATTGGATCCAATATTAATTTTTTTGTAATAATTTAAATTATAAATTATGAAAAATTGAAATTATTTGAAAAATTTGTAAATATTTTCATATTTTACATACATAAATTTAATTTTATGAAAACTTAATTATTTTTAACTATATATATATATATATTAAAAATTTTAATTTATACTTTATATTATAATTTCGGTTTAACCTCAATTCAACTTTGATTAAATTATTAAACTTTAAACCATTATTATTTTTTGTTCAATGATCAATTCGATTTTCAAAACATTGTTTGATACATATGAGCGAAGCTATGTAGCCACCTTAAAGTTGGGGAAAAATTTAAAAATTTACTTTACAATTTTTAACTTTTTTGAAAATATTCGTATTACCCCTCTCAAAAATTAAAAAAAAAAATCAATAAATCCTTAATAAATTTTATGTTAACTCTCTTAACATTTTGTCTCTAATTTCGAAAAGCTTTAGTCTTTAACTTGCATTTAAGTTAAATTAAAATTGGATTACTTACACTCTGAAAATATAAGATCCAAAGTATGATTTAATTCATCTTACTAGAAGAGAGAGTAAGTGAAAAGGTGAACATAAAAATAATTTTTTATTAGAAAGATTAATATTTTATAAAAATGAAATTAATAAAATTATTTGATAAAAATAAAAGCATAGAATGTACATTTCATGGAAAAAGTTCTAATTAATAAAACAACAATATTTGCCTTTAAGAGTCTTTATCATCACCTAAATTGGAGGCCATCATTAAAAAAGAAATTAAGTTTTAGAGTCTTTATCATCACCTAAATTCGAGGCCATCATTAAAAAAGAAATTAAGTTTTCGATTTTACGCGTGTATTAACTAAATTATCATTAATAAAACGTAGAAAAAACATAAGGCGGTGCACGACCTGCTATGTCGGTCTGCTGTGGAGCTTCGTGGCATGAACTTAGTCGCAGAAGCCAGATTCTCCCTTATCATTTACCTAAACGTCACATGCTTCCCTCAGTTTTTGATGAATAATTTTCCTCTTGAAACTAGACACAGGGAATGTTATACGTTTTAATCCTCTGCCAAAATTTACAATGAAATCTACTATTTTTTTTCAAGAACAAAAGAAGATATTGACCTAAAGTTTAAAAGTGAAGGACTAGGGAAATTTTGAGAGGAAAATAACTTATACGAAAGGAAATTTTAAAAACAATTTTAAATAACTAGATGGTATCAATATGATTTTAACCAAGGCCAAAAAGAAAATGCATATGATTCTAATATATAATAAATTTGTCTCAAACTTTATCAATTGAATCCAATTCCGCTCATTAACCTTAAATAGAATTGGACTTAATTGATGTATATATAAAATTTAAAATTAATTATGATTTTCGGAGATATATTTATCCATCTTGTCCAAAAGTAGATGTGAAAGACATAATGCGAAAATAATAGACCTGCTTCGCGTTAGTGCATTGTCTCCTTTCACAGCTGCTGTGACTCATGTGGAGGATCCCATCGTCGAAGGAAGACAATATATGGAGCATTGTATGTCCGCGGAAACCGTTCATGTTTCCATCGATTTGTCTGCATTAAAATTATTGAACACAACAGCGTTCAGATCTTAGATCTCAATGCAGATATTCTCTCGCACTTTCAAGGAGGACATGTGATGGCCGCTATTCGTTTTTCTTATCGTTTGTCAAAAGTTGGCACAAAGGTCATTACAAGTTGCTCCTTCATAATGGTCAATGATAATGTCTAAGATATAATTATTTATTACTCCATGTTTGCCTCGAGATGTAAAAACTAAACTTAAATTTGTGGGTTTATTAGGCTAATTTTGAACTTTTTGCCCCTGTAACTCGGGACTTATAGACTTGTATTGGAGGCAATGATTTTGGTGTAATGATTGTGTTAGTAAATCTAATTATTAAATTTTATTTATTTATATAATATTATATAAAATGAATAAAATTTTTAAATTTAAAGATATATTAATATGATTAATGCATCAAAATCTCTCTTCATATATAAAATGAATTTGGCATATAGATCTATGCTCACAATGCATCTAAAAGAAACATGTCCTTTACTTCAAATACAAGGAGAGAAGAGAAATCTTGTAAATTGAAATAGAAGAGAAAACGAAAAATTTAAAATTTAAAAATTTTAAAAAATTATAACCATTTATTTTATTTTTTAAATTTCTTTCCTCTCTTTTTTTTTCCAACCAAATAAGAAAAAAATATAATTTTTTTCTCCCCTATCTTTTTTCTTCCCTGCCTAATAAATTATTAAAGAGATGAGAAAAAAGTGGGAATCAATCGTACACCGTTAATAAAATAGTATAAATTTATATCAGCAAATTCACGGCACATATGTACTTGATTAAAAAATCTTATAATAATTGCTTTTTAAAATTATTATTAGCTTACATTTTGTACATATATCAAATACTATAAATCTACATCAGTTTAAAAGTAATGCACCATAAGAAATTCAGGAAAAAAAAAATCTACATATGATTGTAGAGTTGGCTAAAAGATAATCGGTCCAAATAAATTAAGCTTCTACCATTCAGGTTCTTTTCTGTGTTGCTGAAGTATCTATTCAATGAAGAAAGATTTTGAATAGTTTTCAAGAATTTCCAACTAACCCAAAGGAGAATATTATTTCCAATCAAGATCTGTTTTTCAAATTTGATTAATGACATAGCAGTCTAATAAGTGGTATCTTCCACTATATTTGTGTGGGTCTAATGTTGAATTTGTTATTTTTTTTTTCTGGCAATTTCCAGTTGATTTTATATTTTTAGCCTTCTATTCTTAAAATGGGTAGATTTGTGGTCTATACTGTAGAGGAATTAGGCCTCGTATGGTTTTATTTGAAAAAGCTTTGTAATATTCTTTGCATTTTGAGAATTTTACCCTCATTCCGATGTATGCTGGGTATTTTGTCCTCGCAGATGAATGTATTTGGCCCAAAGAGAAATAAAGAAATAAATCAACTGTAATTCTTTGAAATTAGTTGATTTATTTCAGTTAAAATTTATAGCCAGTTAAAGAATAGGGTTTTTATTTTATGAAATTTGAGTTGACGGTTAAAAGTGGATGTGAATTTCTTAACTGCATATAACCAAATATAATTGAACAAAACAATATTTTTTTTCCGGGAACAAAATAATATTTCAATATAACATCTTTAACTTAAAAAACTTATTTTCTACGTAAGATTATTTAAAAGCCTGATAAAAAATAGTAAACTGATTTAACCATTTGCAAAATGAACAATTTATGATGTCAAAGCAATTTAATGATTTATAGCAACTAAAATCGATTATCTCTTATAATTAGGATAAGATTAGATCCAACAACAACAAGCAAATTAAAATTTTCAGTTTGATTAAAATTTTTTTCCTGTGCAGACTTAAAACAATATAAAGCCACCTACACATTCCCGCTTTTCAAGTTATGAAAATATACACTCATTTTTTCAATCCTATGTTTTAGAATTATAATCACCATCTCTATCACATGAAATTAAGGAAAATAAGCATATGTTTTTGAAATGAAAACGCAGAAATATGAAAAGATTAAATTTATTAAAAAATAATTCTAATTTGTTTATTATTTATAAATTACACATCTAAATATACGTGATAAATTCAAAGCTAGTAAATAAATAAAAGTCCATTCAAAATTTTAAAATATAATTGAGTTTAATGATTTATAAATATAAACATAATTAACTTTACTCTCCCACGAGCAAACAAAATAAGGAGGCATTCACATTGCAAGTGGGTGCAATTATGAGATGCACCATTTTATATGTAGCATTGGTCTGTGTTTTGTTGTGTGATTTCTAGTTAGTCTGTAGGTATATAATTTGTATATTTATTATCAATAAAAATTAGGATAAATATAAAAATTTTTAATAATTAATTTTTCAACACTGTCATTTAATTATTTCAATTTTTATTCATAATAAGCATATAAATTATATGCCTACCATCCCACTAAGAATTTCCCGTATTTAATTTTGCTCGCAGACTTTGAGCAACCAAACCAAAGCTGTAACAAAGAAAAAAAAAATTCTAGTATTACCTTCGCGTTAAATTTTTGGTGTTATTTTCATTCAAGTGTCATTTATATTACTTTTTTTATATCAACAATCATGATTTGAGCCATTTAATTTCAAGCTGTTACATCTCCGATGTTAGAAAATATAAAATGGCTCCAATTATAATTGTTGAAATGGAAAAATTGCATACCTGATGTAAAATATATGAAAGCAATACTGAAGATTTAGTGCGAAGATAGTAGTAGAAGGCTTTTCCAAAGGAAGAGACTTACTCAGACTATGTCAAATGTATTCGGAAGCAAACTATACCAATAGCCATCTTGATGGACAGTCCATATATTTCCCAAACTTGGGGAGAAGCCCAAAAGAATGAAATCGTAGCAAATTACTATTTGACTAGCCCAAAAGATGGGCCTTAAAAAGGTAAGATCTGCATGATGTTTTTTTCGCTTCGCCAGAAAAAATGAAAAGGCACAGACCAGCACGTTGACTATTCCTTTTAATATTACTACAAAAATACTCTATCACTGAACTCTATCTACTGTCCAAAGTGAGGTCTACATGGAAAAAGAGCTAGAATAAAAGATCAGCGTTGATTATTTTTTCTAAATATTATTATATAAATACTTTCTCACTTGTCATATCTGTTGCTTAAAATAAGATTCAGGATATTGCTCGCCTAATTTCGTCGAAAAAATATTTTTTTATAAAAAAATATTATTTATATATATAATAACGAAAGGAATGATATATTATTCATATCAATAATTAAAAGGTATGATACTTAAAATTTTGTATATGGAGAAAAATATTTTTTATTAAAATAAAGAAAGTTGGTTTCACAAATTTTTTGTTATATTTAATATTAAATAAGTAAAATATTTTTTCATTATAATATTTTATAATTATATTTTATAAAAAATACTTATCAATAAAGTAAACAAAACTTAAATAATTGAATAAATCATTGAATTCTTGAATTACTGAAAATATTTAATGTAAATTGATTACGTATTTTTCACATTCTCTAATAAAAAGTATAATATTCAAAATAAAATATCCAATTTCACTTCACTAAATGCATTTTTTTATTCTCCTTTTGGGGCGGGGTTGAGGGGTGGTGGGGAATGCGTAACATGCTACATTGCATCACAAGCATGCCACATTACGTCACAAGCATGCAAAGCTGGCAAGAGATCGATACAACTTAATTAAAATAGGGTGGAGAATGTGTAACATGCTACATTACGTCACAAGCATGCAAAGCTGACAAGAGATCGATACAACTTAATTAAAATAGGGTGGGGAATGCGTAACATGCTACATTACGTCACAAGCATGCAAAGCTGACAAGACTCGATAAAACTTCAAAATATTTGTATTTGTATGTATTTTTGTAAATATTTTCAATTTTTTTCATATAATAGCTAAATTTGTACAAAATCATAAACTTCTAAAAAATTTCAAAATTTTATAATAGATATCAATTATAACATTTTTTACTTTTTTTATTGTGATAAATATTATTATCAACACTTCATAAATTTATTTTTTATATCAATGAAATAACTCCCAATAGTAATTATACAAAAGTGTGTCCCGCACTCTCTGTAATAAAAAGAGGCTAATAAGATGGTTCAGTAAATGAAAAATTCTAAGGCGCCACACAGAATTTAAAATATAAAATAATGTGATAAAATTAAAATTATTAAATAATTAAAAATTTTAATAATTTAATTTAATTTTTATCACGTCGTTATAAACCTTCCAAAATATCATAAAAAGCACTTCAATAAATTACATCGTAGTGGGTAGAGAGAATAATTTCATTTGCACATCAATTATTAATTCGAATATGGAGATTAAGAATAATGAAAGCGACACGTATGTAGTTATTATTATTATTATTATAGCTTGTTTGGCCAAGAAGACAGCAAGTACAAACTGTTGCTAAATTCAGAAACGGATTTGGTCTTTTAATCTGATCTTTCCTTTTTGTTTGATGTTAATTTATAAAACAGAATGTAGAGACTGCGGTAGCATACTCTACTGTGCTACCAATAGAATTTGCCATGAGCTATAGGATTAATATTAATTTAATAAATATTTAAATTTAATGGTTGAAATAATTATTAAAGACCGGTACAATAGATAAAGATCATAAATTTTACTTTAAGCCTAATATTTTTTTTTTCAAATTTACAAACGTCACTCGATTTCTATGGTATCTCCTCACGGTCTCTCTCCCTTTTATTCCTCGATTTTGATTTCAATTTCTTACCCCCTTAGTCTGTAATCTTCTCCCCCGATTTATTGACAAATTCTAGCGGTGGTGATGCTGCCATTGGAGGAAGAGGAAATGTGGGTCCATTTAATTCTTAAAACTATTCTCTTTGTTATTGTGATGCTTGTCTCTCACCCTCTCTCCCCTGCATCATTGGTTTAATTAAATGAAATGAAATAAGAATAAAAATAAAAAATAAAATAATTATTTTATAATTATGTTTGATATGATTAAAAATAAAATAAATATTTTATTCTATTTTTATATTTAGTATAACAAAAATTTAATAGAATGGGATGATAAAAAATTATTAACAACATAATATCCTTAAATTAAAAATAAAAATTGTAAAAATTAGTAAATTTTTATATAAAAAAATAATATTATTTTATTCATTTATAATTTTTTATGTTTAAATATATAAATAATTTAAGTTAAATTAATTAATTTATATATAGTAAATTCTTAAAGTAAACTTAATTCAAGATTATATTATATTCAATTAAAAAAATATTAATGGGTATGTTATATTTGTTTATACTATAATTGTAATGTTGTTTAAAAGAATTATTGTATATTGTTAAAAGAAAATCCGAATAATTTGATATTTATTTTCTATTAATTAATATTATATGTTATCCAAAAAAATTAAATATAATATATTTGATAAAAAGTTTGAAATGTTTTTATATTTATAATAAAAGAAATAATTTTTAAAAAAATGTACAAGGCTTCAACTATATTATTATATAAAAAATAATTTTAAAATTTAATAAAAATAATATTATTAAAAATATAATTTAAAAATGAAAAAATAAATCATTCTATCACTTTGATTATAGAACAAATATTTTATTATTTGATGAAATGATTATATTTTACCGATCGAAAATTCTCACACTATAATTCTTACCAAATGTATTTTTAAATAATTCTCATTTTTATTTGATTTCATTCTATTTCATCCAATTAAGCACGTTCTTATTCTCAGTTAAATCCTTGTGCCTTCATGCAGGATTGATTTTCCAAATTAATGTATTTTGTTCCAAGCTGGATAGTTAAAGAACGAAGAGGCCATTTCCAGATCCGTGATGATAAAATCGTACATGATAGCATGGAACTGGAATCCCTTCTCCAGATCTGAAAGAATTGGAAAGAAAAAAAAAATATAATTCAGATTTGGCATTTGTTTAGTCTGTTCAATGGTACGGGAATTTTTTAGTTCACTTGTGCCTTATGCGCTAAAAGATGAAATCTTTCATTTTCCTTCTTCTTCTTCTTCTTCTTCTTCTTCTTCTTCTTCCTTTTGTTTTTCTTTTTTTTTTTAATCTCATCAATCTCTTTTGTACATGATTTATTTGTTATTTAATTTTTCAGGTTAGCAGATGTACCATTCTTTGGAAGGAAGAATTGAATCTGGAATTTCGAGAAACAAAAGTTTGGCATTTGATTTTTTAAGCACTGTTTTCAAATTCAAACTCAATTTTGAAGCTCGTCTGAAGGGATGCCGAGGATGAAGGAGATGAACAAGATTTTCAAGTGCAACGTGCTGTTTATTCCTCAAATCTGTTTGCCTTTTTCATTTTTTAATTCTGGCCAGGCTTCAAATGATCCCATGTTATTGTTCTGTGTTTTTTTATTAATTTTTTTTAATGAAAAAATGGTTAAACCAGACACATATAGTTCAGAAGAGACCATTCTTTAAAAAGATACACAATCTTTTAAAAAAATTAGATACTTCTTAAATTGATGGTTCTCGACTTATTCATGGCCAATGATTTAAATTGCGGTCGCGATCGCGATCGCGGTCGCGTCGCGATGCGGACGAATGCGAAGAAATGCGACCATAATCTAAAATTGTGGAAAATTGTAAATGCGGTCTCTCCCAAAAATACAATATTGCGGGCAATATGACGATCGCAGATCGTTTTTTAAATCCTAGTTCATGGGTATTGGAATGTTGGTTGTATTGATCAACTTCAAAGTTCCTAAACTAAGCTTAATGTGTTTGAGTCTTAATTCAGCGACAGCGTTCCGGCTTTGAAGATGCGGTTTGGTAGCCAAAGCTTGTTCCCAGAACTTCTTTCTTCAAAATTTCTCTTTCTGGTTCGCCCCCACAACTTGTCTACCTGTACTTCCTCTCTTTTTTCTAAAGCAGTCTGTTTCTAGATTGAAACAACGATTTTTTTACTCTTATATATCCGATTCATCAAACCCGACTTCTCATGCAGCTGGGATGGAGTAGATTTGCGATTTTTTGGGCCTATAATCATCTATTAACTTTATAGGGGAGTGATCTATGGGTATGGGGTAATTGTTAAAATTTTCACAAATTTGTTGTCAAAACTAAAATAATATTTAAACTACTAATATATATATGCATAAGATTTACTGGGTGTTATCTGTAACATTTTAAAATGTGCTATATGAAAGTCTCAGCCAAAAAAGAATGATAGAAAAATACGTTACATGGGCCTCCAAAATATTCAATTGTGTCTTGACTAGTAATCTGTTAAAAATTATTTTTAATTTAAAGAAAATAAAAAATAAAAAGGGTTTAATTAAGTGAATAATAAAATATTTTATTTAATTATAAAATTAATGTTTAGAATGAAAAATGTTAAGAAAATCTTAAAAATTTGAATGTAGTTGAATATATTTTTATTTTTATATTTTCAAAAATTATTTTTTTAAAAATATTTTTTTATTAAAAATTATTTTTGAATAAAAAATAAAAAGTAGTTAGTATTGTAAATAAAAAATCTTTTACTTCATTATAAAGCAAACATTAAGATTAGGAGAATGACTTAAAAAATAACCAAAAGTTAGTCTTTTTTTTATTTTTAAGTTACGTATTTAAAATTACAATTTTTAAAAATGTTCTTCTATTTTTAAAAATAAAAATTATTTTAAAAATAAATTCTGGTTATAAAAATAGAAAATTATTTTTAAAAAATAGACTCCTTGTTTCTGTTTTTTTATTTTTAAATTATACATTTAGAGTTATAACTTTTAAAAATAAATTATGGAAATAGGTTATCAAAGATGAATTCCTGTTTTTAAAAATAAAAATATAAAAAATATTTTTAAAAATAATAAACAAATAGATCCTATACCTGTTCCCTTAAAAATAATTAAAAAAATAGCGGTTCATAGGCGCTTAATACACAAGTGGCTGATTAATTTCTTAGGCTGTAATTACTAGTTGTTGTATCGGATTAGAAGCGTTAATTGCACTCGTATTAATGTTCACGATAAAAATAAAAAATCATCTAATTTTTTAAGTAGTCATTTGATTTGATTTGATGGCTACAAGTGATGTCATTATTAATTTTGATGTTGAGTAAATTGTGATTATCAAGTTTATTATTGATGTTTAAAATTAAAATTTAAAATTATTTAATTTTAAATTATTATGGAACTATAAATAATATTTTAAAATATAATAGTTATTATAAAAAAAGTAATTGAATATGGCAAAATAATTTTGAAAAAATAATTTATTATTTACTAAGAAAACAAATTTTTAAAAATATAAAAAGGATAAAACTTATTATAAAAAAGTAATAGTTAAAAAATAAAAAACGATGCAAATAGCTAGATAAAAAAAATTTTACAAATTCATTTTAAAAAATAATTTACAATTTATTAAAAAGACAAACTTTTGAAAATATAAAAATAATGAAATTTACTTAAAAAAATAATCGTTAAAAAATTCAAAAATTAAAAAAAAAATCCTATTCTAACATTTGTGTGACACGTAATGAAATATTATGCATTGCCGATTGTAAATAAAAACTATACCAAAATACATGAAATAAAAATTATAAATCAATTCACTTCTCGTTGTTATCTCACGTAAAATTTCGCACTCCAGTCGATATGAATATTCACATAGAATTTTTAACTATGAGGGCGCTATTCGTCCATTCAACCACAAAAGGGATCCCCTCTTTAATATTCGAACTTCTCTCATTGCATGAGATGGCTTGGCATTGTTGGCTATGCGCATCCACTTGCAAGAAATAAAGAGCTATATGTAAACTATACTGAAATTAATCTCACCGAAAATCCCAGGAAATTACTCCATAAACCCCTTATAACACCATGAATCAACCAAAGTACCGAAGCTGACATACCTAATAAGCTCTATATATAGAATAAAATGAAACTATTAAAACTTATTGAAAGCTAACTTTTTTTTTTCCGTTTCACCCAAGCATTCTATACCTTATGATATGAGATTTGTTTGAGACAAGAATAATAAACAATAAATCTCTCTCAAAATGTCATATGGTATTTAATGTATAAGTAATCAGATATGTTTTATTATAAAATTTTAATTTT
Source organism: Sindora glabra (assembly GCA_020226215.1). Classification (NCBI taxonomy): domain Eukaryota; kingdom Viridiplantae; phylum Streptophyta; class Magnoliopsida; order Fabales; family Fabaceae; genus Sindora; species Sindora glabra. The sequence goes on along the minus strand of CM035230.1, from coordinate 23,831,631 downwards.
AATAAGATTTGAAACATAAGATTGTAGCATATTTTCAAAATATTCAGACAGCATTCCAGAGCAAAGCTACGTTGATTATTGAGGGCTCAAAGTTGAACTTTTTAAACCCTTTTTATTATTTTGTAAAAATCATATTTAAGTCTCTTTAAAATTAAAGGATCTTTTCCCAATAAATTTATTTTGGTCCCATATATAAGACATTAAGAAAGAACTGATGAGAAATTCGAGTAATATATAAAAAATCTCAGGTTAAAATTTCCTGATCGTGAACGTATAAAGAAGTACTAGTATCCTACGAACTGGATGAAATGCTTGGAAGTTAACACAGACACTTATTGTTGTAGATAGCAACCACCGTACTACTTTGATATTTAGATTCTTCCTCTTCCTCTTCGTCGTCTTCCTGATCAATTTTAGAGTCTCTTCTGCTCGTCTTCTTATCCTCCTCCTCCTTCTTCTTCCTCATCATCCTGTCCTCCATTGCTATTTTTCTGGCCAATTCTTCCTCTCTTTCCCACTCTGCTCTGTTTGCTCTGATCTTCTCTTGCCATCTAACGCAATCAAGCATCTTCAGCTGCGCTCTCAGTATCGTCGACGCGAACCGGCTTCTCATCGCGTCGGCATGCCCCGCCTTCTCTGCATTCTGTAAACTCATCCGATTCAGAGTTTCATAATCAACAAAATCCATACCCAATTCTTTGCCCCAAGAATCAATATTCCAAGATTCATGTTCCTTCTTTTCGGCTTTGCGCAGGCGCTTGTTTTTGTGTTTGTCTTTGTGAGTTCTTGAATTTTTGTGTTCTTCAAAAGGCAGTGATCTCTTTCTTAGTTTTTCTTCAACAATTTCCATTCTCAGTATGGTCTTAATTCTTGATGCTAAGAATTATTTTGCTGTTTGAGGTTTAGAAACTGAACAATGATTTAATTAAGAGAAAGTTGCAACTAATGTCAACGAAACCAAATATGTGGAGGTAAACCCTAGGTGATGTGTGTGTGTGTGTGTGTGTGTACACATATAGTGTGATAAAGGGGTAAGATTGCCTAATTTTAGTTGGATTTCTTGCCGGATAGGGATTGGGGTAGTTCAATCCGAATCAACAACACTGTTTTTATATTAATTGTTATTTTTTTTTTTGGGAACTTTTATAACTGGATATAGATGCAAAAAACATGCAAGCCTATATAATTTGGATTATTATTTGACATTTATTTTATAGTTTTATATCGTGATTAAATCAAATAAAAAAACAAAAATCGGGAAAAATTTTACTTAACTAGTAATTCTTTAATTAAAGGTTATTTCTTTTTTTTTTTGCCGTTTTAAACTCCAAACAATTACTTAACTATGTAAAGTAGATCACAAAAGATAAACATCTAAAATGCCTAGTAGGGCGTTTCTTTTTCCCTTAAAATATATATGTGTGTGTAGAATAATGGAATACCATTAAAAATGGGATGATGAAATGATTATTTTATAATTGTTCTTAATATGATTAGGAATATAATCCACTTTTTATAGCTAAATAACGTACAAATGGCATTAAAAAATAGTTAAAGATTATTATATAAAATAGTAAATTTTGTTTGATTTAAAAAATATAAATTGAATATGCTTTACATAAATTTTGTTTCATGAAAGTAATTAATAAGTTAACTAATAGTTAATAATCTAACTAATTATGGAGTATTTCACAACTTAATTGTTGAATTTGTTAAAAATGTAAAAAAATATTAAAGGACTTGTTAATATAACTAGATATATATATTAAACTAATTCATATTTATTTAAAGACTAAATTATATTAAAGCAATTAAGATATTTAAAATAATTATATAATCATCTTAAATTTAATTAATTATAATTTATGACCTCACATATTTATTTATATAATTTTTATTTAATTCTTATTTATGATAGTAATATAAATACTTAAATATAATTAATTATATTTTATGATATTACATATTTATTCGCATGTGTATTTTCATGTATTTATAGTTTAAAACAAGAATATAATTAACAATAATTGAATTTATTATAATTTATGATATCATACATTTGTTTATCTACGTAATTATTTTTTTATCTTGTGTTTGTGGTAAGATCATTATCTAAAATTTAATTAATTATAATTTTATGACATCAAATATTTATTTATTTAGTTACTTTTTTTAGTTATTTATACTAAATTGATGACATTATATATATTTATTTATTTAATTATTCAATTTTTATTTATTTATTATTTTAAAAAAATATAATTATTTATTAAGAGCATGAATTGTAAATTGATAAAAAGACAAAAGGATAAATTTTGAAAAAATTTAAAAAACTATTAGCTTATAAGTTATAAGCTACTTAAAGTAAATTATTAAATCATAATTTATTTTTTCTAATAATTTAGTGCATGAAATATCTATAGGAACTAGTTTATAATTTATTAAATATGTTAATAATTTATAAATTAACTTATTTATTGTACAAAATAGAGCTTACAATGAAACTATGTGTATGATAAATAAAAAATGTCAATATTTTTTCTATTTTAAAAATTATACTTAGCAAAAGTTTTCTTGGACGGAACTATTAACATTATCTCTCTACACTTTATTTTTAGAGTAAATTCATGAACTAACCTTATTAATATACTTTTATTTTCTATGCAAGATTTTTTAGTTAATTTAATTTTAGGAATGCGATTGCCTCAATTTATTTTAGATTTCTAACAAATAATGATAAATTTCATTTAAAAATAAAGGGCAATTTAGATGATTACAAAAAAAATTGTAAATTTGTGTAAGTGCATCTTTGCATGATTACTATCTCTATTACAAAATTACCTTTTAAGGTTAGTTGATTTCCACATTTGACATTAATTATGAACTGATGTATATATGAATGTTGTTATTTGTCAAATTATTCCATTTTGGTTAAAAACCAATATGAAAAAAATAGAATAACATCAATTTCTGTATGAGTGAGAACCATCATCATTTTTTCGTTGGAAATACAATTACTCTACTTATAATAATAATATTAAATGTCAATTATAAATAAATAATTGATGTCAAATATAAATATTAAACTATAATTTTTTTTAATAACTAATGTGATATGTTCATCCGTCCTAATTCTCCTCTCATAATTCCTTCTTATTTGGCCCCCTCTCCCAATTCCTCCTTCCTAATACTAACCTCTTCTCACAGTTCTTCTCTATTTAGTCTCTTCTAACCCCCTAACATCTCTAATGACACTTCAACATTCTAATTTCAACAATCTTTTTGTGTAGTGGAAGCAATGGTCAAATCCAATTTCAACACTTTTAAAGATTATAAAAAAATAGAATGAAAACAATAAAGTCTTATATCCAATATCTATTGGTTAATATGTGAAGTTCACACTCCCCAAAAAAGTTATCTTGAGTTTAATGTTTATAAATACAATAAATATTCATTAAAATTTAATGTATAATATTAGATACTTTATCTAAATAAATAGTAGATAATATTACTAAATGCTAAAAAAATAAAAGAATGAAGTCAGATATTTTACTTATACAACCTGTATCAAAATAAAAAAGTAACAAAATATGATCAATTTTGAAATCAAAAATTAAGTTGCAAGAATAATACAAAAGTTAAGAAAATTCTTACTTATATATTCTATACTTTTCTAGGGAGTATATAACTCCACAAATTTATTGATGGGCTAACAGGTATTTAGTAATGCAAAACTATTATTGAGTATAAATACAAAAACTATTATTATTGAACTTCAAAATAAAATTTGTAAATAATGCTATCATTTCATCGTTTTTATTTTTATCTCGCTCCTTCATTTTCAAACTATTTTAAGTTTACACGTTAGTTGCTAGTAAAAAAATTGACATGTATAATAAAATGATGTTATTTTATTTTAATACTTTAAAATGTTGCTTATTAGATAAAAATCAATGTTATCAACCAAAATATTTTATTTTTTCATTCTGCTTCAAGCAAAAACTTTATAATTTTATAAGTTGGTGGCATTAAAATTATTTTTTGTATTATGATATTTTTCTTATACAACTAAATAAATACAAACGACAACAAATTGAACAATTTAATAAAAGAAAAACTATAAAAACAACAGGCTTTAAATGAAAAGAAAAAGTAGAATACTTTTTCTTATAATTTCTTTATATTACTTAAGAATTTTTGAGTTGGAAGATGTAGATATGAAAAGTAATAATAGATTATAATAAGAAGAAGTAATATAACCATTTTTGCATTAAACTCAAGCATTCTAGTGCAATAATGGTCATATTACTTCTTCTCACTACAATTATTTCTCATCAATCATCTTATTTATGCATTTTCTCGATATTCTCAAATGTGCTTCTTGACATTAAGAGTGTAGATCAATGACTTTTGGAATCCAGAGAAGACTTTTAAAATATAAGGTATAAATCATAGTATTCAATATTATTTGGGATATTGAAAAGATTTTGGAATCAATCAAAAGTCTTTCCAAGTATTTGTATCTACACTTTCTGTAATAAGTACAAGGATTCTTGTCATGACCTAACCTAATTATAACTTGTGTGAAACTTTCTACTTGATTTCCACTAGCCTCACTATAAACCATGTAGACTTTATTCTAATAGAAATTTTTTCATTTCTATAGTGATAAACATTCAATGTAAATTCAAGAAAAGTAATGGATAGAATTTCCTCTGTCTATGGACACTTTAAGAAAGTCATGTGCCTTAAAATGCAAAACTTGTAACTTGATTGAAAAATACCAATGACCATGTATGACAATAAATAAATTAAATATAACATATTTCTAGTCATTTTAACATCTAACTCTATCTTAATTGTCAAATTCTTCCACCTAAGTACCTTGAACGTCTAGGAAAGCAGTGCAACAAGGTAATTTAACTTAGCCTAAAATTTTAAAATAATTAAAGGATAAGTTACAAGAACTCAATGAGCATACACTTACTAAATCAAAAATTTGTTAGAATTTTACCATAAATAAATAGACAAAAGACCTAATGGGTAACAAATAAATTAATAAAATTAATCAATGAATTTCTTAGCTCAAAATAATGAATTTACCTATTCCATATACTCATTGGAACCTAGCTTAAAATTTCTATAAACATGTAATATAATAATACCTAAAATGTTAAATATCTCTATAAGAAGAACAACAAACTTACCAACTAAACCATTCTCAAGCAAAATTTTTCACATAAGCATTCCTAATTATCAATTTGGAATTACATGGCCATAGGAGACCCACTTATGGAAAAATTTCCATAATAATATTGCATGAAAATAATTAATGATAATTAAGATTTAATTTATTAAATAATGCATATATATATCAATTGCAAGTAAAATAGATACATCCATTCTATAACTCCCCATCCAACCTTACATCCTATTCTTCTTTTTATCCTTATTCCTTATGTACTAATCTTATACCTCACCTTCTTTACCTAGAATTATTCATCCAATACTCACATCAACACAATTCTTAATTTGCATTACTCAACATTTTCAATTTCACACATCATGACAACTGCCATATTCATCACTTTAACCATGCCCGGGACATTATTTGTTTGCATCACATATCACATTCCACTCTTCATTCTAATAACATATTTCCAATATAAATATGATCATGTTATTTAATAACAATTCCATGCCTTTTTTCTGTGGCCACAAACTATCTATTTAGTTATAATAAAAAAATTACATAAATACAATTATAATACATCAAATTAAGCAATAACAACATCATGTCTTCATTGCATGACCTTACATATCATATTCCATGTCCCAATTATTCTTGTATATATAGGAACTATCATTTAACATCACACAAGGATCAATCCATTAGATGAATAAAGCATAGGTGAACTAATATAAAGAAATCTCATATCTTCCAATATAAGCATCTAGTTATATATATATATATATATATATATATATATATATATATATATATATAGTTAAGTAATTGCATGGAAATTTTGAAATTTAAACAATATTATATTCAAATAGAGTATATTCTCAACATAATTTGTATAATCTATAAGTGTTTTTCCATGTCGCTTAGTAGGTGAATAATTTTCATTCATTCCATTCACAAATCCAATGAATAGATATTTAAAGCATTCTCACTTTCATAGTTAACTAAGTAAACATAAATATATTAAAGCTTTTAAATATATAAATATAATCATATAACATTCACATATATAATGTAAATATGATAAGTTTAGGATTTAAATAGTTTAGTGAAGTATATTACTTACCTCTAAATGTTATTTCTCTTCAAAAATTCTCAAGTCATCCAAGCTTACCACTCTATTTCTTATTTGTCAAATTTGCAAAGGTAAATTATAAAGGCACTTATAGTAATTATTTCTTTTCGAAAAATACTTTTTCTCAGCTCTAAAAAATTTATTTTAATTTCCTAGATCATAAATTTCATTAATTTTAAAAAATTATTTCAAATAAATTAGAAACCAACTTTAAAGTTAGGGTTCTTGGATCAAGTATTAAACATAAAAAATATGAGAATTTTATGATATAGATGGGTTTCTCATCTTAAAGAGGCTATCCTTAACTTAGTGGCGATCGAAATGTGAGGATTGCTAGAAAAATAGTGGAGGCCAACTCTCCTTTTTGATAGCTAATTTCTCAACCACTATTCATGTTTCTTTTCAATGTTCTCGATGCACTACCACTAGCAAAAAAGTCACTAGAGTGTGGTTGCTAGTTGGTGACAAGAAAAGGAAAAGGAATTAGGAAAGAGAGTGAAACAAGAAAGGGAATACAAAGAGAGAGAGAGAGAAAGAGAAAACAAGGAGTTAGTGGAAAGAAGGAGTTTAAGAAATTTTTATATAGTTATAGGCAATTATCTAGTGTAATAGGTGTAATTAAATGAAACTTAACATGATCTAGGCCATTGATTTAATATAAAATTGAAAAGGAAATATCATAATAAAATGGTTGTAACATAACTTAAAATAGGATTCGATATAAACCATTTATCCTTAAAAAAAATCCTTTGTTCCTATTAAGTCTTGACCATTCATCCTCGAGTTTCACTATTTTTATTTTCTTTTCTCTTTTTCAATAATTCTAGAGTGTCTCAATAAATTTAATAACTCTATATAAATATAAATAAAATTTTTGATATTATAAAAAAATTTAAATAATTAGGTTTTATTATAGGGTAAAATAAATACTAATTAAAAATTAATTATACTCATAATTATTTTATTATATTTGAAGCTTACTATGATGGTAAATCTAATAGTACAATTGATTTAGAATAAATACTTTGAAATTTTATATTTTAAATAAATAACTAAAATAAATTTATGCATTACAATTCTATAAAGAATTTGAAAGGATTCTTGTCTGATGTCCTTTAAAATGCTTTATAAAATTCTTATGTTCATTACCAAAGTGTGGGTATAAGTTCTCATAAGAAACTATTGAAGGATCCCAAGACCTTTTGAATAACCTTGGTAAAGCCAAATAACAAGTTCTACACCCCTAAAGCCAAAAGCCCTTTTTTTTTTTTATAAAAGGAGAAGTATTTTGATATATTGTAATTTGTTTTAAATAGGCAAGAATAGCTCCATTTATAGATAGAGCAAATTGTTAGATTTCATGTAAACTATTAATAAACCATTATGATGATTGAAATGATAATATTTGATCATTGGTATACCTTCAAATGTTTGTTATTTTTTAAAACCATCATGGTATTTGAATTTCAAAACTGCATTGATAAATAATTCACCTTGTTTAAGTTAATTTTTTTTAAAATATAACTTCTATATCATGACATTTTTTTAACAAAGATCTACACAGATACACTGGATCATCAATATAGTTTATAACATAATCACTATATAACCTAAATTAAAATAATATACTTTACAATATAATCACTATAAAAAAAGCCTTTTTGCAAATCCTTGTGTGTAAGAAAGACCTAATTTATTTTTTTCATGTTGAAGTACTCCACAAGATTTTGTAGGTACTAGCTATGCAATTCTTTTAACATTAGGTGAAATATAAGGAGAGGACAAACATCGGTGCTGCACATCAAGAAAAACTTATAATTTTATAATTAGGACAATTAGACAAATTATAGATATACTTTACCACATAAACTATTTGAAGGCAGAAGATAACCATGATTTGATGGGATGCTTATAATCATAAAATTTGAAGCTTTTATAAATGTGCAGCAAGAATGATTGTTTTGTCCTCTTGTTCCACTTATATAAAAAGATGGAGTGAAATAAAAAATTATAAACAAAATGAAAGGCAATATATGTTGGTTATTAGACAAAAACTAACATCATAATTTTTGGTGATTTCCTAATATACATTACTTCATAAAGGTTAGTATTTATAATCCATATTTTCATATCCTAATATAAAGCCCTCGTAAATACCATTATTAGTGTATTGGCAAATATATATTATAGGTTGGTAAATATTTATTATTTATTATAAGTTAGCAAATATTTATTACATATTAATTGACCATTTGTGTACCTTTAAATGTTACTTATTGTAAAAAAAACTAATGTGGTCCATGCTTTCAAATCTAATTTTGCTAATCCAAGTTAGTTTTGACAAATAACAAATGTTGTTTAGCAATTTTTTTTAATATAACTTCTTCATTCTAACAATAACTTTGATGAAAAGTGATGATTGACAAGATTTTATTCTTTGATAGATTAGGTTATGAGGATATTAATCTCTTGATCCTTAACTTAAGGAGAAATAATATTTATAATCACGACCACTTGAAATACTTATTGAAGAAAAGTGATGATCAAATTTGTTTATTGATAGATCAAGTTATAAGGATTGGGAGACTAATATTGTTAGTCTCTTAATCCTCATAACTTGACCTCTCAATGAACAAAATCTGAGAGTTTTTCTTCCAAAAAAGTGATGATGATTATCTTAATGGTATTTTCAAAGTAGTTCCTCGCTTTCATATTCATGATAACTAGTTTGTTCCTTAATGTTATTATTAGTGAACCCTCATATAAATATTTAGTCTTTCTTATTACCAGTATTCTCAAATTCATTTCATTAAGTTAGCAATACATAAAAGAAATTAGGTCTTTTTTATCTATTTCAAATTAGTAACATGACACAAATTGTGCCCAAGAAAGGACAATAGCCTAGGAGTAGCGACTTGTATTTCAATTGTTAATGATTGAATGTTATTAATCATATATTATCCTCTTATGCCACCACTATATGAAATGAAATGAAAACCTAAATTTTTTGAAAGTGAGAATTTCATAAATGATGACAAAGGTTGTTATACATGATCCACTAAGTGTTATTACTAAAGGTTTTCCTCATTCGTTAGGGATGAAGGGAAGTTTGAAAAAAAGATGATGCATAACATGCTCATATTGTAGTAAAAAAGGCCACACAAAGTGCATTTGTGTTCTACGTTTAGGTTACTATTTCTTTATATATTAATATTCTCTAATTTTTTTATACTCGTATCGACTCCATTTTATTAATGTTCATCAAATTCAAATAGAGGGATGAATCACAATCAAACATTGATATCATTAAATCCTTGAGAGATATAGCAATCATGATAATTTAATTTTTCTTTAAATTTGAAGTATTATAACATGTGGCCAATAACTAAAACCTATAAATTATTATTCCATCTAGAATCACAGTTCACATCATGTTTGGAACCAAGGAAATCATGAATTGAATATATCTAATAACGATTCAAGGCATTCTAGTTTTGTGATAAGATATATTATATTTTATTTATTTTATTTACATTTTATATTGCAAATAAATTCAGTAATATATAGATATTTTTATTACTGCATGAATTATTGATAGCAGCCACACAATCAAGTAAAAAAAATCAAGACCTTAATTTTTAGTAGAGAAAAAAAAATCTTAGTCCTCTTAAGATTTAATTAGAGCTTTTTATAAATATCGCTGATGTTTACATTTTTATAATGGCTCATTTAGTATTGCTGTGATGGTCGAGTTTATGTTTTTATTTAATATTTTTATGTTTTATTATTTTAATTTAGTAAAGTTATTTAATTTTCCCCTCTTATTATTAAATTATATTTATTGACTTGAAAATTTTCCTATATAAAAAATTTAAACATCACTTATACTTTTTTTGGAAGCCTAATAGATAGATAGACAAAATTTATTTTCAACACAAATTAATGACTAAAGAAAATAAATATTTGGAATTCAATATTATATATATTAAATTATGTAAAATAATTTATACTATATAAAAAGAACAAACTTTCAAAAACTAAAATGAATAAGATTTTAGAAATTTACATGTAGCAGGCTTTTTTTTTATAAGTAATCAATTAAAATAAATTAATCAATAAGTTTTTAAAGAAACAAATTTTCAAAACTAAAAGGGTATAATTTGGTATGGCAAAATAATTTCAAAAAACTGATTTTTTATTTACTAAGAAGACAAACTTTTAAAAATATAAAAAAGGTAAAACTTATTATAGAAAAGTAATAGTTAAAAAATTTTAAAAAAAGCTACAAATAGATACATAAAAAAATTTCTACAAAATCATTTTGAAAAATAATAATTTACAGTTTATGAAAAAGATAAATTTTTTAAAGTATAAAAATAATGAAATTTACTTAATAAAATAATGTTTAAAAAACGCAATTTAAAATCCTATTTTAGCAGTTGTGTAACACATAGCGAAATATTATGCAATGTTGATGTAAATGAAAACTCTGCCAAAAATACAAGAAATAAAAATTCTAAATTAATTCAATTCTCCCGCTCTCACATAAAATTTCACACTCTCAGTTGATATGATTATTCACCTAGAATTATAACTTTGAGAGTGTTCTTCATCCATTCAACAACAAAAGGAATACCCTCTTTAATATCCGAACTTCTCTTAATTGCATCAGATGGCTTGGTATTGTTGTCTACCTGCATGCACTTGCGAGAAATATATAGAGCTATATGTGAACTACTACACTGAAATTAATCTCATCAATATTAAAAGAAATTACTCTATAAACCCGTTATAACACCATGAATCAACGAAGCTGATATATCTAATAAGCTCTATATATGGAAGAAAATGAAGCTATTACAACTTATTGAAAGATACCTGGTATCTTTTTTTTTTTTTCCTGTTTTGTTTCACACAAGCATCCAATACCTTATCGTATGAGATTTGTTGAGGACAAGAATAATAAATGGTAAAACTCTCTCAGAAAGTCATGTCAAATTTAATATGGAAATAATCTGATATTTTTATTATATAATTTTAATTAAGATTTGAAACATAAGGTTGCAGCATATTTTCAAAATATTCGGACAGTATTCCAAAGCAAAGCTACGTTGATTATTAAGAGCTCAAAGTTGAGCTTTCTAAACCCTTTTTATTAATTTTTAAAATTCATATTTAAGGCTTCTAAAAATTAAAAGATCTTTTCTTAATAAATTTCTTTTGGTTCCATATATAAGCCATTCAGAAAGAGCTGATGAGAAATTTGGGTAATATATAATAAAATCTTGAGATCAAATTTCCTGATCACGAACATATAAAAAAGTACTTGCTCGTATATCCTATAAACTGAATGAAATACTTGGAAGTTAACACAGACTCTTATTGTTGTAAATAGCAACCACCGTACTATTTCGATTTTTACATTCTTCTTCTTCATCTTCGTCGTCTTCCTCTTCAATTTTAGAGTCGCCTCTGCTCATCTTTTTCTCTTCCTCCTTCTTCTTCTTCCTCATCATCCTGTCCTCCATTGCTATTTTTCTGGCCAATTCTTCTTCTCTTTTCCACTCTGCTCTGTTTGCTTTCATCTTCTCTTGCCATTAAACGCAATCAAGCATCTTCAGCTGCGCTCTCAGTATCGTCGCCGCGAACCGGCTTCTCATCGTGGCGGCACGCTCCGCCTTCTCTGCATTCTGTGACCTCATCCGATTCAGAGTTTCATAATCATACTCAACAAAATCCATACCCAATTCTTTGCCCCAAGAATCAATATTCCAAGATTCATGTTCCTTCTCTTCGGCTTTGCGCAGGTTCTTGTGCTTGTGTTCGCCTTTGTCTTTGTGAGTTATTCAATTTTCGTGTTCTTCTAAAGGCAGTGATCTCTTTCTTAGTTTTTCTTCAACAATTTCCATCCTCAGTATGGTCTTAATTCTTGATGCTAAGAGTTATTTTGCGGTTTGAGGTTTAGAAACTGAACGATGATTTAATTCAGCGAAATTTGGGATTAATGTCAACGAAACCAAATATGTGGAGGTAAACCCTGGGTGGTGCGTGTATATATATATATATAGTGTGAGAAAGGGTAAGATTGGGATAAAGTACTATTTTACTGTTTTCTGCAAAACTTATTTTCGTTTTACCCTCTTTTGAAAACTTATTACTAAAATACGCACAGAAAGGGGGAGACGCCATTTGGGATGGCGTCCAAGGGGGGAGGCGCCACCCAAGATGGCATTCCTGGGGGTCTTTGAGGGCGCCATTTAAGGTGGCACTCTCGATCCTATTTTTCTGTAATTTTTTTCTTAAAAAATAATTAATTTTGATATCATTTGAAAATAAAAATTTTAAAAATAAATAATATATGATTGTGACTCAAAATAAATTTTTAAAAATAAATTATTCATTTCATAATTATATTTGATATCATAAAAAAATATGTTAACTCCACTTTGATATTTAATACATAAATTTATTATAGAAATTAAATAAAAAAGTAGTTAATGATAATAATATAATTAATAAAAATAATAAATATTTAGTAAATAATTAAATATTATTAAAAAATATAGGATCAATAAAGAATAATTACGTAATTTATATTAATGTCTCTCAAAATTTGATCCAATGACACTTAATATTTATCAATTTTTGAAATTATAAACTTCCAACGTTCGAAATTATATTATTGCAAGTAATTATTTAATACGTTATTACACATAAGCAAATTTATTGAATTATTCAATAATATTCTTTATATACGAAGTTGAAGATTGTTAAAAATGAAAAAAAATATAACGAAATAAATATATTTTTTATTTTATATTTATTCCAATAATATTCTTGCTACTTTATATTTATTTCAATAAAATTATTTTTATTTTGTAACAAAGTAAATACGAAATGACGAGGTTGAAGATAGCTGAAAATTAAAAAAAAATATGGTTATTTCGTTGCAATAATCTTTTCATTTTGTAATGAAATTAAAATTGTAACATGAATTAATTCTTTTTTATTTCATCACAATCATAAAATATTTTAGTAATGAGAGACAAAAGTATCGATTAACTATTTTTTAAGAAACTATTATTCGTTTTATCGTTCCTTCGAAATATTTTATCAAAATACGCACAGCGGTGGAGAGATGCCAAATGGCGTGTTGAGGGATGCCAAACGAAATGGCATCGTTCGCGCTCAAGGGAAGGGATGTCAGGCGATATGACGCCTTTGGCCTATAGCACCCTTGCTCTTCATTTCTAAGTTAATTAGCCGGTGACCGTATCTACTGTGAATCCAAAAGACTTGAATTTTGGTATTGTACATGAGCAGCATCCCTATCTACGTTGACAATTGTGCTACGTATTTTTATTCTTAAATGTTTGGTGGACTCAACTCATAACATATTGAATAAACACAGTATTTAATGTCATTTACAAGGATGATGGTTATTTATCCTTCAAATATTATAATTAATATTATTAATTTTTTATATTAAAATAAATAATGAGAAAAAAATTTAATTAAAAAATAAATATATATTTCATATTATGAATATAAAATTTATTAATTTATTTTAATATTATTTATTTATTTTCACATGATAAATAAATAAAAGAGTAGATAATTATAACAATTGTGAAAGTAAAATATTAATAATGTTAGTTATTATATTTGGGAGATGTCATTATCATCATTTTTTAAAAAAAATTAAATATTGTAATGATTTTAAAGTTTATTATTAAAGATATAAGTACCTATGCAAGCAGATAAAAATATCATAATAATTAAAATCATCCTAAATGTTGATGTTTGGTAATAAAGTAGTAAGATAGATGTACATAAATATACAATAAACATGAAAAAGAAAACTAATGTCTACGTAAGTGATGTCCAGTCCCACATCCAGGATTAGTAATATGGCGGTCATATCTACTAACCCTCTACGCAGGCTCGGGAGTCACATCCCGGTATCTGTGTCTCCTCTACCTCCAACTCCCGCTCTGCCTCTGCCCCTGGCTCCTGCTATGCCTCCACCTCTACCTCTATCTACAAGCTCTGAGTTATCTGTCATCATGCCACCAAGTGCTAATCCCTGATCCTAAGTATGTGAATCAAATGCAGGACGATATGGCTGTGATGGACCAGCATCACCGGAAGGAAAGGCATAGAATGAAGATGAAACTCCTTGTATATGTGGAAATGCCTAGAATGAGGATGGAACACCAAGAGGAAACTGGTACATCTGGAATGACGACAAACCATATAGTGCAGCCGGAAACATGGTGGAGGATGAAAGATCATCAGGTGCAGTAGGGTACATATGAGATGAGGCAGTAATATCAGGCATCATCATCACGGTCTCTTGAGCAGTCGATGGTGGAGTCTGCTGCACTGTTAAAGCGAACGAAATATCATCCTGTGACGTATGTCGTGGAGCAGTGCGATGTCGTCGACGAGAGCGAGGCTGATCATGGTCAGCCTCTGCAGGGTCTAGGATATGATGGCCATGAGGAGCTGGCTCTGTATGTGAGTCAATAATCACATGATCAACCTCCTGAATGGCATGAAGAATGGAGTCCGTCGTTGATCTAAACGCATCAAAGGTGAACCTAGCCTATCCCTCAGGTGTAGTAAAGTCCTGTATTGTGGACACCTCATCTAACTGTGCAAATATTTGACATTAAAGTTAGTTACAATATTAATGCATTTAAAGAAAATTAGACACAGAAAACTAGCACGCAGTATTACCACAAGGTCTAGTGCTCCCTTAACGGGTGTAATTCATCGCCTGGTAACCCGTCTGTACCATATCATGTAATCGGATGTAGGCCTAGAACTAGTCGTGTGGTCGGCTCGGCGATAGCGCACAAGTCTCGTTGGACATCCCAGAGTGCAATATACGGCTGATGGCGGATGTGCCACTCCTCATCATGCTGTCTGGACAAGTGAAGGCAATGGACCTCTGCCACCTGCTTCGGTGGCTCAGGAATAGCCTGCCGTAGTCCAAATTGCCGCAAAACCCTATCCGTTGGTGCCACTCGACAATCTGAAAGTGAATGAGCGGCACCACTGCTGTCCACGTTCACTTCCGTTAAAACAGTACTGAGGCAATGATGCAGTGACCTCCTCAGTGTACGGGATCCAAATGATCTGAAGTTGTAAATTTATTTTGTCATTTAAATGCGATAATGAAATGGACAAAGGCCTGAAATAAAAATATCCATTATCCCCTACATACTTGGTCGAGTCGAAGACGGTCCAACACGTATCTGTAATAGGGTAGGCTGTATGCCGAACTATCTTAGAACGTCTTCTGATAATGTCACCTACCAAGTATAATAACTAAGTTAAACAACTTCAAAGTGAACTTAATTATAAGTGGAAGTTGAAAAATTTTCTAACCTTCGGGCTAGGGGGTCAATCCTTGCATCCCCATTTGGTATGTCTGAAACAGTAATCGCGAGGGCGATAGTGGGAAATCTATCCCATGCCCAAAGCTGCAGTAGTAGGCAACACCCTCCAATCTCCCTGTAGTTCGGAGCGATGGCCTTGCAGAGCTCTCTGTACAGATAGGCCAGGCAAGCAGATCCCCAATTGTACATCTCAGCCTCATGTAAGTGTTCGAGCAAGGGTAAGTGCATGAGGTAGACATATGTGCCGGAATGATCTAGAAATAATGTCCCACCAATGAGATGTAAAATGTAAGGCTAGGTGAATCTCTGCACTGTCACCTCATTTGCATCATCTGGAAGATGAGTGAAATGCCT
This sequence comes from Sindora glabra, assembly GCA_020226215.1. Lineage (NCBI taxonomy): Eukaryota > Viridiplantae > Streptophyta > Magnoliopsida > Fabales > Fabaceae > Sindora > Sindora glabra. The sequence goes on along the minus strand of CM035230.1, from coordinate 23,815,547 downwards.
TTCCAACCAACTCATCCTCAATCGCCCCCCTCTGATGACATTCTTGTCCACCGATAATTGGAGCCCTAAATACTCCTCTATCAGGGCTCCTCATCCCCACACAGTGGGCCCCGTCACTACTTGACCGTCAATGGGTAGGCCGAGTTGAAAAGCAACATCCTGCAGAGTAATAGTCGTCTCTCCCTGCGGCATGTGAAAGGTGTGTGTTTCCGGCCTCCACCTCTCTACAAAAGCACTGATCAACTGATGGTTGATCGGCACAAACTCACACATCGCTAAGCCGTAAAAACCTGCCTCTCTTAAAAAGGGGACAATCAACTTTGGCGGCTGCTGGTGATGGTAATGATGAGCTCGTCGAATCCTGAGCACGCGGTCAGGCTGCAAAAGAAAAAAATCACTAATTATTGTGTCTGACAATTCAGAAACTGTTTAACCAAGTTTATTAAGATCTAACTATGTCCATACATGGCCTGCCCAAAACGACTGGGATATGCGTAAGGCCTGAGCCATTAGCAATGAAAGATCCCGTGGTCCAGGATCAACGCGTCGGGATGTGGATGCCATCTGCCACGACAAGAATTGCATTAGAATGGAATTTAAACACACACTAAGTTAACACACTTGTGCAATTTAAGTACAAAGATCAACAGAAGAATTTATATGCACTTGGACGATTAACTGATGGTTTGTTCACATTACTAGTAATGGGGTAACATATATATACATAATGACGTGCAATTTTACAACCATAAAAGAAAAACATCATCCGACCGTTACACTTATGACATTAGTTAAAATACTTTACAACATATCTGCGAAAGTAAATAATCAAAATTAACGTGAAGAAGGGCCTTCCTCCCCATGTAGCAGTGGACAGCGCCTACGATTATGTCCTTTCGTCTTACAAAAATCACATTTTTACTTGACACTGCTCTCTTAAGGCCAATCCATCTCATTTCTGATTCGGGTCGACTTTGATCGTCCTTTTGCACGCAATCTTCCATAATTTAGAATTAGGGCAGGAAATGGTGGTAGGTTATTCCATTGCGACTACTCCCCGATAGGCCACCACTCAGATTTGTAGCAATTGAGTAGTGTGTCAAGCCTATATACCGCATCGACATATGGTTCCCATGATATGTTGATTGAGGCATAAGCAGCAATAATATGAGCGCAAGGATACCTATATGCTTGGAATTGCTCACATTCACATTGCCTTTTATCTAATAACACTTGGACGACCTTTCCACATGATCCTTTAGCCATATCAGGGCCCTCCACCACCTCAAACCTAGTTTCTTGTCTATTATAAGCATGAACGTGGTAAGAAGAAGCACGTGACTGGATAGTTGCAAGCTCCTGTCTGAATCTGCTTGCGTATATATGACCTTGTTGTAGTTCAGCATGTGCTTCTTTTGCCTTTTTTACAAAGTACTTGACATATCTATAGTATGTTTGTTGAATAAGGCCTGTGATTGGTAGCTTCCTTAATCCTTTGAAGAGGCCATTGATGCATTCTACTATGTTAGTCGTCATATGACCATATCTTCTGCCTTCGTCATAAGCAAGTGTCAACTTCTCCATCAGAATAGCGGTTAACTTCTTGTGGATCTCCTCATTGACTTTGCTAAGGTTGTCCAATCTCTCCATGGCCTTTTCCTAACTGGGCTCATATGCTGAACAGAAGGAGACAAATAGGTTAACCGGGTTAAACTACCAGATACACAAATTTATAGATGAAAGGTTCAACAAAGAAATTAAGCTATAAGGCATACCAATCTTAAGGACAGCTTTCTTGACATTGTCATCCCTGCATTTCTTGCGAACGTTGCTGGCAATATGTCTGATATAGTACCGGTGAAAACCATGAGGAGGCTGCCATCCCAGGCATTCGGTGGCTATAGCATCTTTTATAGCTCAGTGTCGATCTGATATCAGGCATATTCCTTGTTGGTTCATAACATTTACCCGTAGTAATGTCAAAAACCAACTCCAGTTTTCATAGTTCTCCTTGTCAACAATGGCAAAGGCAAGAGGAACGGGACATTTGTTACCGTCTTGGGTCACAGCAATCAGTAGCACACCTCTGTACTTGCCATACAGATGCGTTCCATTAACTTGTATGAATTGCTTGTAGTAGGGAAATGCAGCAATGCATGGCTTGAAAGCCTAGAAAACTCGATTGAAAATATGTTTTTGCGGATCAACACGGTTGTCAACTATGACGAATTCTTCTGACTCCAACTTGAACAGAGCTTGGTCACAGTAGCCTAAAATGTCCAACCATTTGGGGAGCACTTCATACGATTTATCCCAATCACCGTACACCTTAACAATTGCCTTTTGTTTCGCCTTCCATGCTTTTCTGTACGAAATCTTATACCCGTACATGCCTTCCACCCTCTCTTGTATAAGCGAGATTGGAACATCTTGCTTCACTTTAATCATCTCCAGTATCAAGGAATTGATATACTCGGAGTCCAGAGACTTGTGATTCTGTGTCAAACTGGCATTAACACATGTGTGAGGCCCTGAAAATCTAGTTATTGTCCAAGTGTTAGAATTCTTCAGATTGGTCGCTCTGAAGTGGAATTTGCATTCGTCCCCGTAATTATCACACTTCACGCTCAATCTTGTGGTATCTGACTCCTCCACGTAATAACTATGGTGTCTTTTGATGTGGTAATGCTTGGTTGCAGCAATTAATGCCTCCTTGCAATCGAACTCTTGTCCAACCTGTAAGTCCTCCATGTTGTAATCATAGCTTGGTTTCATTATTTCCGGAAATTCATTAGGATTTCGTATGGCATCCCAATCAATGTGAGAGAAGACAGCAGCTTGAGGGATATCACATGATGTCTGTGCAGCATTGTCACTCCTCACTTGCCGTGTTGCAACACTGTCTCCATGTGTAGTGGCGCGTTCTTTGTCATCAGTGTCACGATCATCATCGCTCCTGTAAGACACCTCGTCATCCTCAAAACCAGACTCAAGGTGGGCATCCATGAATATAGGATCAGCGGATTCTTCCTCTACAACCGGTAAGGCACTTGTTGAACCCATCATGGTATGTGATATATTTCTCGGAAAAACACCTGCAACAGATGAGTCCAATGCAGGAGTATAACTATCAGAAATGTGGAATTCGATTCCACCTGTGTAAGGAAGGCCTTCTCGCACTATCGAACAACTAGTACTGACGTTAGCCATTGGAACCATAGGTGATCTAGTTGTTGGAACTCTTTCTTGTGAACCCAGGTTGGCAGCGTGCAGTTCGAATGTGATCACTTCCGTGTACATGCCAAGTCTTCATCATCGTCCAATTCGTATGCCATGTATTGAGCCTCTATTTGATGCTGTGGAAACTTGTAAACAATTTTCCTCACAGCTTGATCTTCGTGAAGCTTCAATCGGGCATGAATTCTCTCTCGCAAAACATCCATAGTGCTGTACCCTCTTAATTTCAATGCCTTTGGGGGAGGTCCATCCTACATTACCCCCTTGATCCCTTAATAATTGTACCATTTGAATATATAAAAGCAATTAAATTTTTTTCATCTTCTTACTTTTAGCTGCAAAACACTTACTGCACCTCTACAACTGACAGATAGTCTCATATACAAATTTTGTTCTCATAAACGGGATGTATTACTATTTTGCAAGGTATTCTATTAATACTACGTAATAATAGGATTATTTTTTCGGCCAAGCAAATGTTATTTCTTTTCCAAAACTAATATAATATTTGGCTATATAATCTTATTTATAGTTTAGTTTATCTCTTTCAATTATCATTTTTTTTTATTATGCACAAATTATACTAATTAAATTAGTTAACATTTTTAATACACTCCATTTTTTATTTTTACGACTTTTTTCTCCGTTCATACCTACTACCAAATAGCAACCAAAATTATGTACACATTATTGTTTGTATTTTTTTATTATTACAGTCATAAATTCTTTTCTACATTCACTGACTTAGTCTAATACTTATTTTGTAATATCTCCATATATATTTTAATGCTTCCTGAATAAACCTATGTATAGTATAATTTTTTGAAGTACGTTTATTATTCTTGCATTTATAATATCTACTATTTAAATACAAAAAAGTTCAAATTTTCAATAACAATATCCTATTTTTTAAGGCTTTTGGTTACATTCACATATTCTAGAATTTTTTTTTAGTACCTCTCTTATGATATATTACGATTTTACATGAAAAAATTCTCTAAATATAATTTTCACCTAGGTTCTAAGACTTATATTAGGACACCCTTCTTTATCTCATTTGTTATTCTTTTAATAGCACAACCTATCACAGTACATATAAATTCCTACAAAATTTTCATAAATCATAACTTCACATCTTAAATCATAATTTCACATCATAAATCATAACAATCAATATAAAATAAAAAAATTTATATTATTTATATCATAATATTCTAAACAAATTTCTCTACCAATATAAAAAATATTTTCATTATGACTAATAAAAATTATAATATAAGCATAAAATTTATAAAAATACTAACCGGTAAGTATCAGGAGAAGCAAACAGAAAAAAGCCTCTGCATGAAAGAAAAATTTATTAGATAATTTAATAACTTTAATCTCTAAGTAAAAGTTATTAGATATTATTGTATCAATCAAAAAATTATGCAAAAATTATGCTAAATTAAATATATTTTACAAAATAATATATTAAAGGAATAAAAACAACAATATATATAAAATTTTATTGATGTATATTCAATTTAAAATATAGAATTTGAATTTTTATATCAAGAAAATATTAATAAATTTTAAAAGATAATTAATTTTTATTCTTAAATAATTTTATTAAAACTGAAATACATAGTTAGTTATTTCAATTAGCGTTTTTCATAACATGAATTTTTTAAAAAAAGATATTTGATCATTAAAAATAATTTTATGTAAAAAAAATGAAATTGTATTATATTAATATTATTCAATATATTGCATTTCAACTTTTAATAGAATGATTGAAGAAATAAAGAAGAAAAAATTCAGCAAAGTACATGAAATGTAGAATAAATTATGTACGAACTGTAAACCCTTTGAGAACTCTTAATTGATGTATTTTAAATTTAAAATATAATATTTAAAAATTATCATCAACAAAAATTTAAAAATATTTATATAAATAATATTTAATTTAATCACTAACTATTTTTCTAAAAAATATAATATGAAATTAATTATTTTTGTAACTAAAATGTATATTAAAGCGTCAATTTACTTAAAATATTGTAATAAATTAAAAAATTATAACTTATTATATTTATGTTTTAATGATATTGATGTTTGAAACCATAAATAATAAGAACAGATATAAAAAGAATACAGTAGAGTAAATAAGAAATAAATGATACGTACGGTATAAAGTAATAAAAAATTGATTGTATAATAAATTATTTAATTGAATGAATTATATATTTTATATAAAATATATTTATAATAAAAAAATTGATATATCATAATGCTAAAAAATATTAGTGTATATGACTTAAATACCATGAGTTAACAAAAAATAATAATAAAATAGTACAATAAAAAATATAAAGTAAATAGAAATACTGCATAATATATCAAGACTTTACACTAAACCCTCAATTGATATTTATCTATTTTAACATATATTACTTTAAAATTAACCTAAAAATATTGATCAATAAGATAATATATTCTCGTAATAATAAACATATAATAAAAATAATCTTATTTTTATCATGTCCTATATCCTAAATAATTTTATATTTTAAAAATATTTGAAAAAATTTTCTATCCAAATCGTATATTTTATTTTAAGACACTTTTCTTTATTCTTTTTATTTTTCTTTTAAAATCACAAACCATCATAGATTATATAAATTTGTACAAATTTTTTTTAAATCCTAGATCATCATTTCACATCATAAATCATAATAATCAACATAAAATAAAAATTATAATATAAATACAGAAATTATAAAAATACTAACCAGTAAAAATGATAAATTATCACAGATCATATAAATTTGTATAAATTTTTTCTAAATCCTAGATCAGCATTTCACATTATAAATCATAATAATCAACATAAAATAAAAAATTATAATATAAATACAGAAAATATACAAATACTAACCAGTAAAAATTATAAACTATCACAGATCACATAAATTTGTACAAATTTTTTTCTAAATCCTAGATCATCATTTCACATCATAAATCATAATAATCAACATGAAATACAAATTATAATATACATACAAAAACTATAAAAATACTAACTAGTAAAAATTATAAACTATCACATATCATATAAATTTGTACAAATATTTTCTAAATCCTAGATCATCATTTCACATCATAAATCATAATAATCAACATAAAATAAATATTATAATATAAATAAAAAAATTATTAAAATATTAATCAGTAAAAATTATAAACTATCACAGATCATATAAGTTTGTATAAATTTTTTCTAAATGATAGATCATCATTTCATATCATAAATCATAATAATTAATTTAAAAAAAATATAACATAAATATAGAAATTATGAAAATACTAACCAAGGAAGAGTTGAAAGAAAATCAGATTTGCTCCAAAGAAGAAAATGCTTTCGAATGAAATGCACAAAAGAAAGAACAGATGACGATTTGTGAATGATAGAATATAAAATACTACAAATGACTTTAAAGATAGAAGGAAAGAGGAATTGCGGAGAGTGGTTGCAAGGTTTATGAAGAAAGGAGGGAAGAATAGTGGCTGCGAGGGTTTGGAGTTGGAGTGTGGAGGGGTGAGGCCGGGTGGGGAATTTATAGAAGGGAGGAGGCGCCATTTCATGAAGCGGCTCCCAGAATTTGAATTTCAAAATGGCACTTAGAGGGCGCCACTTTGAATGGCGCCTCCAAGGTGGGTGCGCCACTTTGAATGGCGCCTCCAAGGGAAGGACACCACTCTGAATGGCGCCTCCAAGGCTTCACGGACACCATTTTGAATGGTATTCTGCGTATTCTGGTAATTAGTTTCCGAACCACGGTAAAACGAAAAATTGTTTATAAAATCATCGTAATCCAGTATTTTTGCTGTAAGATTGCTTAATTTTAATTGGATTTCTTGTTGGCAAGGGATTGGGGTAGTTTAATCCAAATCAACTACATTGTTTTTACATTAATTGTATAATTTTTTTTTTAAGTTTTATAATTGGATATAGATGCAAAAACATGCAAGCCCTGTATAATTCGGATAATATATTTGACATTTATTTGTAGTTTTGTATCGTGATTAATTAAAATAAAAAACAAAAATCGGGAAAAATTTTACTTAACTAATAAATCTTTAATTAAATGTTATTTCCCCCCGCCCCCGCATTTTTTAACACCAAACAAGTACTTAACTATGAAAAGTAAATCACAAAAGGCAAACACCTAAAATGTCTAGTACGGCGCCTCCTTTTTCCCCGAAATATTATTTTTGTAATTTCCTTGTACAAAACTAAAGTGCCCTAGATTCTTCAAATTACTGTTAGTTGAGTCATATGAAATAGTGGAATCTTTATTTACTAACAGTCGGTAGTGGTATAAAAAAGAATGATACAGGGTTAAGGAATAAGATTGAAAATGGGAGGATGAAATGACTACTTTATAATTTTGCTTAGTACGAATAGGAATATAATCCTTTTTTTTTTGTACAGCTAAATAACGTACAAATGGCATAAAAAGCATTAAAGATAATAATATTTTTATCATACAATAATAAAATTTCTTTAATTTAAAAAATATAAATTTAATATTTTTATATAAATTTTATTTCATGTAAGTAACTAATAAGTTAATTAATAATTAATAAAATAACAAATTGTATAAATAGTAATTTTCTAATTAGTTGTTAAATTAGTTAAAAATGTAAAGTAACATAAAAAACATGTTAATATAATTAGATATATATATTAAATTAATTTATATTTATTTAAAAATTAAATTATTAAAGCATTAAGATACTTAAAATGAGAATATAATTATTTAAAACTTAATTAATTATATTTTATAATCTTACATATTTATTTACTCGTATAGTTTTATTTAATTATTACTTATGTAGAAATATAATTATTTAAAATATAATTAACTATACTTTATGATATCACATATTTATTTATATATGTATTTTAATAATTTTATAGTTTAAAATAAGGATATAATTAACAACAATTGAATTGATTATAATTTATGATACCATATATTTATTTATTTGCTTTCTTATTTTTATTTATCTAGAATTTATGGTAAGATCGTTACCTAAAATTTAATTAATTATAATTTATTATATCACATATTCATTTATTTAGTTACTTATTTTTAATTTAATTATTTATACTAAATTTATGATATTATATATTTATTTACTTATTTATTTAAATTTTATTTATCTATTATTTAAAAAATAAATATAATTATTTATTAATGATATAAATTGTAAATTAATAAAAAATAGATAAATTTGAAAAAGTTTTAAAAAGATACCAGCTTATAAATTATAAATTTTTCAAAGTAATTTACTAACCTAAAGTTTTTTGTTATGAGCTATTGCATGAAACACCTATAGAAACTAATTTGTAATTTATTAACTAAGATAATAATTTATAAATTGACTTATTTATTACACGAATAGAGCCTATAATATAATGAAAAATTTATATATGATAAATAAAAATTGTTAGTATTTTTTTTCTATTATGAAAATTATACGTACCAAATTCTAGGATGGAACTATTAGGATTCATTTTTATCTATCTACACTTTACTTTTTAAGTAAATTCATAAACTAACATTATTAATATCCTTTTCTTCTCAGGGCAGGATTTTTTTTTGTTTATTTAATTTCAGGACACGAGATTTCCTTGTTGTAGTTTATGATTTCTAACAAATAATGATAAATTTCATTAAAAAATAAATGACAATTTATAAAATTAAAAAAAGATTGTAAATATGTGTGAGTGTATTTTTGTTTGACTACTACCATTACTACGTAATTGCTCTTTAACATCAATTCTATTCTATGTTTGATGTTAGTTACAAACTAATGTATATATGAACATTGTTATACGTCAAACTATTCCACATCAATTAAAAATTAATGTGAAAAAAAATACAATAGCGTTGGTTACCATATGAATGAGAACTATTATCATTTTTTTCATTGGAAATATAATTATCCTACTTATAATAACAATATTAAACATTAGTTATAAATAGTAAAAGTTTATATCCAATACACGTTAGTTAGTATGCGAAATTGGCACTTCCCAAAAAAGCTATCTTGAGTCTAATATCTATAAGATTAATATTTGATGTATAATATTGCACAATTCATATAAATAAATAGTAAATAATACCATTGAGCACCAAAAGAAAAAGAATGAAATCAAGTTTCTTACCATATACAACTTTTAAATTCTACATCAAAATGAAAGGCAATAAAAGATGGTTAATTTTGAAACCAAAAATTAAAGTTACAAGAATAAAAACAAAAGCTAAGGAAGTCCTTATTTTTATATTTTGTACTTTTCCAATGAGCGTACAACCCCCACAACTTTCCAATGGGCTAACAAATCTTTAATACTACAAAACAATTGATACAATTGATGAGTATAAACACAAAAACTAAAAAGAATCATCTAAAAGTTAGAAAGTGAGCATACCTTGGTACAGAAAAAATTATTTTAGGACTAAAAAAGTTTTGTGATAAAATTTGTAAATGGCGTTATCATTTCACTTTTTTATTTTCATCTCACACTTTAGTTTTCAATCGTTTTAAGTTTGCATGTTGGTTGTTGAGATAAAACCAATGCCCATAATAAAATAATGTTGTTCAATTTTAAAATTTTAAATATCAATTATTAAATAAAAATTGACATTGTAAATCAAAATATTTTATTTAATACTATGTTTTGAGCAAAATTTTCATAATTTTATAAGTTGGTGACATTAAAATTATTTTTTGCATTATAACATTTTTCTTATATAATTAAATAGATGCAAATCATAATAAATTAAACAATCTAACAAACAAGAAATTATAAGAACAACAAAATTCAAATAAAAAAAGGTAAGATGAATTTTCTCGTAATTGTTTTATATTACTTAAGAGCTTTTGAATTAGAGGATGTAGATATAGAAACTAATAATAAATTATGATAAGGAGAAATAATATAATAATTTTTGCAATGAACTTAAGCCTTTCAGTATAAAAATAATCATATTACTTCCTCTTACTTCAATTTTTCGTCTTTGCATTTTCTTAATATTCCTATATATGCTTCTTGACATTAAGGGTGTAGATTGATAACTTTTGTAATTCATCAATAGGGAGGTCTTCTAAAATGAAGAGTGTAAATTATAGTATTCAACATTATCTAGGTTATTGAAAAGATTTTGAAATCCATCAAAAGTCTTTCCGAGGATTTGTACTTGCACTTTTTAGCAAAAAGCATAGGGATTCTTGTCACAACCTAACTTGATTGTCACTAGTATGGAATCATTACTCAATTTTCACTAGCTTCGCTACAAACCAAGCAAACTCTAACCTAATAGAAATCTTTTCATTTTTATGGTAACAAACGTTCAATGCAAATTCAAGAAAAGTAACAAATAGAATTTACTTTATTTATAGACACTTTGAGAGGGCCATATGCCTTAGAATATAAAACTTATGACTTAATTGACAAATACTAATGACAATGTATGAAAATAAATAAATAAAATACAACATCTTTCTAGATATCTTTACATCTAACTCTATTCTAACTGTTAAATTCTTCCACTTAAGTGCCTCACACCTCTAAGAAAGCAGTGCAATAAGCTAATTTAACTTAACCTAAAGTATTAAAATAATGAAAGGATGAGTTACAAGAAACTAGTGAGGATACAATTGCTAAATCAAAAAGTTCTTTGCAATTATACCATAAATAAGTAGACAAAAGACCTAATAAATAATAAACTAATAAATTTAATACCTGAATTTCTTAACTTAGAATAACAAATTTACCTATTCCTATACTTATTAGCAGCAAGTTTAAGATTTCCACAAAGATACAATATAAAAATTCATACCTTAAAATGTTAAATATATCTATAAAAACAGCAATAAACTTAGTAACTTACTAACAGGATCATTTTCTAACAAAACTTTTCAAATAGGCATTTCTAATCATCAATTTGAAATTAAAAAACTATAGAAGGCCCATTTATGGCCAAATCAGCATAATAATATCACATAGAAACAATTAACAATAATAATTAGGATCCGCAAGTAAGATACATATATTCACCTTGTAAAGCCCAACCTAACCTCATACCCTACCCTCATTTTCATTTTTATTCCTCTTGTACTAACATTATACCCTCATTTCCTCTTTTTACCTAGAATTATCTGTTTGGCATTCACATCACCCCCAAAAAAAATTCTCAATTTGCATTGCTCAACATTTTCAATTTCACATGTTATGACAACTATCATATTCATCACTTTGACCATGCCTGCGACATTGTTTTCGTCACACGTCACATTCCACTATTTATTATAGCAACACATTTCCAATATATATATGATTGTATTATTTAACAACAATTCCATGCCTCTCTTACATAGCCACAAACTATTTTTTTAAGTGATAATCAACGAGATTATATAAATAAATTTAAGCAACAATAATGCCATGCTTTCATTGCATGGCCTCACATATCACACTCCATTTGACAATTATTCTTGTATGTATGGAAACTATAATTTAGTATCACACAAGGATCAATCCATCATATGAATAAAGCATAAGTGAACTAATGAAAAGAAATCTCATATCTTCCCAGAACCATGTATAAATATAAGCATATAGGTATATGCATATATACATATATAGTAATCAAATGAAAATTTAGAATTAAAAAAATATTATATTCAAGTGGAGTATATCCTTAACATAATTTGTAAAATATATAAATGTTTTTCCATCTCACTTTGCGAATAAATAATTTTTATTCACTCCATTTATAAATCCAATCAATAAATATTCAAAGAATCCTCACTCTCACAGCTAACCAAGTAAACATAAATGTATGAAAACTTGTAAATATATAAATATAATCATATAAATATTCATACATATAATGTAAATATGATAACTTAGATTTAAATGTTTTAAAGAAGAATAGAGTCACCTCTAAATGCTATTTTCTTTCAAGAATTCCTAAATCATCTAAGCTTCCTATTCTATTTCTTATTTATCATATTTACAAAGGAAAATTGTAAAGGCATTTGTAGTAATTATTTTTCTCTTGAAAATACTTCCTTTAAGCTCTAAAAAATTTATTTTAATTTTCTAGATAATAAATTTCATTAATTTTAAAAAATTATTTCAAATAAAAGTATAAACTAGCCTTAAAGTTAGAGTTCTTAGGTTAAGCATCAAACACAAAAAAATGAGAATTTTATAATCTAGATAGGCTTATCTTATCTTAAAGAGGCTATCTCTAACTCGATAATGACTAGAACATAATAAATCATCATGAAAATGGTAGAAGCAAACTACCTTTTTTGCTGGCTAATTTCTCAACCACTATTTGTGTTTCTCTTTAGCGTTGTTGGTGCACTACTGCTTAGAGTGTGGCAACTCGGCAATGGCAAGCAAAGGAGAGGGAGTTAAGAGAGAGTGTGGAAGAAGAAGGAGGAAATGAAGAGAAAGTAAAAAGTGACAGGGTTGAAAAAACAAAAAGAAGGATTTTAGGAAATTTTTATGTAGTTATAACCAACTATCTGGTACCTAGTGTAATGAAACCTAACTTAAGACAATCTAGATTATTGATTCAATATAAAATTGAAAAGAAACATCATAATAAAATGGTCATAATGTAACTTAAAATACAATTCGATCTAAACATTCATCCTCACAAGAAAAAGTCTCTTTTTTCTATTAAGTCTTAACTATTCATCCCTAAATTTCACTATTCTTATTTTTCTTTATCTTTTTCAATAATTATATAGTGTTTTAATAAATTTAATAACTCAAAATAGATATAAATAAAAATCTTAATATTACCATAAAAAATTAAATATCTAAGTTTCATTATAGGGTAAACTAAATAGTGATTAAAAATTAACTATACTCATAATTATTTTATTTTGTTCGAAGTTTGCTATACTGGTAAATCTAATAGTATAGTTGATTTAAAATAAATACTCTGAAATTTTAGATTTTAACAAAATAACTAATAATAAATTTGGGTATTACAAATCTACAAAGGAGTTGGAAGGATTCTTGTTCAAAATTCTTCTAAATTCTTCATAGAATTCTTGTTTTTATTACTAAAGGATACAAGTCCTTATAAGAAACTATTGAAGGATCTCAAGAACTTTCAAATAGCCCTAATTAAGTTGAATGCCAAGATTTATACCCTTAAAGTCAAAAACCCTCTTTTTGATGAAAGGAGAGTTATTTTGATAAATCTCAATATGTTTTAAATAGGTAGAGAGAGCCCTATTTATAGACCAAACATAAATCATTAGACATTATATAAATTATTGATGAACTTCATGATGATTGTGGTATATGTTTATATGTTAGTTATTTTTTTTATCCGTCATGGTATCTACATTTCAAAATCACATTGATTTTTAATAAATAACCGACATTGTTTAAGCTAATTTCTTTAATATAACTTCTGTATTCTAACATTTTTTTAACAATAACCTATACAAAAATTATACTAAATTGTCAATACAATTTATAACATAATCACTAAAAAGACACTTTTTGTAAATTCTTGTGTGTTGAAGAGAAATATGATTTATTTTCTTCATGTTGAAGTGCTCCATAAAATTATGCAAATATTAGCCATATATTTCTTGTAGTACCAGATGAAATATGAGGACAACACATTCATCGACGTTGCAAATCTTAAAAAAAAATTTCTAGTTTTATAATTACAGTAATCATATCAAACCATGAATATCTTTTGTCATATAAACTATTTAAGAGTAGAAGGTCTATGGTTTGACGGGATATTCATGATTATAAAATTCAAAAATTTTCTAAATGTATAGTAAGAATGGGTGTGTCGTCTTCTTGTTCCACTTAAACAAAAGATAAAGTGAAAGAGAAATTTGCATATAGAATGAAGGGTAATATACGTTGTTATTAAACAAAAATCAACATTGTAAATTTTGGCAATTTCCCGATACATATCACTTCATAAAGCTTACTTTTATAATTCATATTTTCATCTTCTAATAAAATGCACCTCATAAATGTGATTATTAATGTATTAGTAAATATATATTATAGGATGGTAAGTACTTATTATATATTAATTGACCATTTATGTACCTTTAAATGTTGGTTATTATGAAAAATCAATGTGGTCTCTTCTTTTAAATCTAGTTTTGCTAATATATGTTTTTAATAAATAACCAACATTGTTTACCTATTTTTTTAATACAATTTTTTCATCTTAACATTTTTTTAACAATAACTTTGAAGAAAAGTAACAATTGAGCATATTTTATTTATTGATAGATCAAATTATGAAGACATCAAACTCCTAATCCTTATTAATACTTAAGGAGACATAATTTTTATAATCACAACCACTTTAAATACTTATTGAAGAAAGTGATAATCGAGTTTGTTTAATGATAAATCAAGTTATGAGAATCAAAAGATTAATATCAATCTCCAGATCCTTATAACTTGATCTATAAATTAACAAAATTTGAGAATTCTTCTCCCAAAAAGTGATGGTGATTATCTCCATGGTATCTTCAAAGCAATTCCTTACTTTTATGTCCATGGCAGCCAATTTGATCCATATTGCCTTTATGAACAAACTCTTGTAGAAAATTCTACTTCTTTTTTAACTATTAGTACTCTTAGATTTACTTCTTTGAGTTAGCAATATAGAAAAAAAATCTAAGTCTTGTTTATTTATTTTGAAACGGTAACTTGACATAGATTATGAACAAAAGAGGATGACAACCTAAGAACAATGACTTATCTTTACAATTAATGATCAAGCAGTATCAATCGTATATTTTCCTTTTATGCCACAACTATATAAAATGAAGTGAAAACATAAATAAAATATGGAGTGAAAGAGAACCTAAATAACAAATGGAGTAAAAAAAAATTATAAGCAACATCAATAGTAATACATGTCGATTATTTAAGATAAATTGATGTCTAAATATTTTATATCTTCCACAAGATGATTTAAATGACTTTTAGATGAGAATTGTAGGAAAATAATGTCCTAACTTATCAATATTTAACTTTCTACATGGATCTTTTATTCCACTTAATATGATAAATTACTCATGTTTACAAAAATCTCACTACACAACTTATAACATTGGCTTTTTATTAAAATTGATGTTAAAAACTGCTCAAGATTATAAAAATATTATCATGTCATTATATACGTCAATTTTTTTATAGTTGATGTTGATAAGCTAATGTTAAAGGGTAATTCTATAATTTTATACCTTTGAGGGCATTTAAATGAAAAAGGTTGTTCATCAAGCAAAATAATTAATTTTGAGATGGATTTGAAAAGACTAATTTTGAGAAGCATTTAAAGCCATTTTGAAAAAGATCATAAGATGTAACATTACAACTAAAAAGAGCAACATCAACAATAACTTTAGCCACAATAAAAACTCGATCGTCAATAAATTTAGCAGGAAATCTTCAGTGATGACCTTTATCAACAATGAATGTTCCAAACTTTTACCAACAACATTAATTGTCGCTAAATATTGAATAAAAAAATAGGCAGAAAATAAAATTTTTAATGACGACAATTGTCGTTACTGAAAGCCAAAGACTTTCATCAACAACAATTATCATTGCTAAAAATCATGCCTTGTTTCTTGTGCCACTTTTTAGCAATGACAATTGTTGTCAGTGAAAGTCTTTGACTTTTAGTGATGATAATTGTTGTCGCTAAAATGGATGGGAATAATTTCCTATGCCATCTCCAATAACGACTTTTGTCATCAGTGAAAGTATAGCACTTTTAGCGATGATAAATTTGTGCTGGTAGATTTTCCATTTATACTCACAACAATGTTGTTGGTGAAAGTTTTTAATTTTTACTAACAATTCTTTAACGATAATCGAGAAACTTGCCGTCGCTAAAGAGTTTAGCTATAAATTCGACCCCAGTGCCACCTAACCTTTATTTGGATGATGATGGGTAAAGAGTAGAGACAAAAGACTTGAGGTGAGTTTTTGCATAAATTTTGATTTTTTTTAATTTTTTATTATAATTCATCTTTTATTTTTAATGTGTTCTAATTTTTTATTTGTATAATTTTGATTTATTAGCTATTATTGTTGTTCATTGTTGCTTATGGTGAGCATTTCAAGACTATTAGTTCAATAGATATTTTTCCATCGAGATATGTAAATTAAAATGTATACTATTTTATTATAATGTATAATTTATGAGATGAATAGCTTAAAATAAATTTATTTATTTTGTTGGTGTGATTATTTTAGTATGAAATAAAATTTGATTAGTTTTATATGTTATAAATGTTGAATGTATTTATGTAGTTTTGTTTAAATATGGAAGTTATAAATAAACTTTTTGTTATTATTCTGTAACCTTTGAATTGTAATTTTGCATAATGCAATATGTGTGTAAATTATTTAACTAGATTAATATGAGATGGAATTGTTATGACATATTTTTTACAAATTTTAGAATTTAGGATGTTGTTTAGAAGAACGAAATTCTTAGTCTATGATGTAATTTTGCATAATGAACTGATTGAGAATTTAATATAAAATATATAATTAAGTAATATAAAATAAAGAGAATGAAATTTAAAATATTATAAAATATGTTCAATGTAAGATATATTATAATTTTAAATAAAAATCTCCAAAAAAAGATCAAAATATTTGTACAAATGAAAATCTTATATTATTTAAGAATATAAAATAAGCATCAAAACCTAAGGTTTAAAAAGTAATAAAATTTATGAAATAAGGATCAAATTTTATATTTTTAATAAAATTTAATATATGAAGACCATTGATTTATCTAAAAGTGATGCATTTTAATCATTATCATAATTTTATTTTACTATATAAAAAGTGAAAATATTTCACACAAATATCTACCAATCAAATCTTAAAGTTTAGGATTTATATTTTAGATACTTATGTGAAAAGATAATACAAATATAATATAATATAATATATTCAATTTTATATTAAATATATTTTTAATAATTTAAAATTTTAATATTGAAAGTATTAATCAAAATAATTAATTACATATTTTATTATTTAATAAAAATAATATATAAATTAAAATTTATTTGTTAATTTATTTAAAATTTATCAATATATATTTAAAATTTAATATATATATATATATATATATATATATATATATGTATGTATGTATGTATATATATTTCAATTGTGATTTTTAAAGGATACGTTTCAATTCTCCTTGAACATTTTTTTTATATTCTCTCATAATATATATAATTCAAATGCTAATATTATTAAGTTGTATATTATAACATGATATGATATATTTTAAGCTTATGATGAAAATATACTTAATAAGTTAAAGATTTAATTGAATTGAATTGAATTAATTAATTACATATATTAAACTCATGTATTAATCTCCAACTTACTTATTATTTTTCTTCTTTTTATTTTCTCTATTTTCAAATAATTTATAATACTTTATAAAAAAGATCAAAACTTTAAACAAAATAAAGAAAATAAAAATTTAAATAATATAATAAATAATATATTATAATTTAAAATTATCTAAAATATTAAATAAGTTGAATAAATAATATTCTATAACATAGATTAGTTTTCAGTATAATAATTAAAGAAAGTATAATACTTTGTAAACTAATGAAAACCTTCACAAATAGGGCACAGATAATGGCCTCACACAAATTAAATTTTATATAAATGCAATAAGATTTTAGATATTATGAAACTAATTCAAATTTTATTTGAATAAAAACCCAACAAGTATACCAATTTCGATACTTTATATTATACCATCCTAAAACTAATACTTGACATAAAGTAAATATTGAAAACATGTAATTTTGTAACTATACTCTAATAAAAATGTATAAATAGAAAAAATTAAATCTTACAATTGTATTTAATGAAGACTCTATGATGATATGAATATGAATTTCAAAAAGATCGCAAGAATTTAAATTTTTACATTATTAAGATTTCTTGTACAAAATTCAATCCATAATAGCACTTATAAAATACAAATCTTATAAAGAGAGTTGAACTATGCATCCAATGAATGTAGTGGATTAAGTTACAAAACTGAATTTCTAATTTGAAAATGCTAAACATAACATTTTACATGGATAGTTAACAAATTCAACAATGCAAAAAATAATACAACTTGAATAATAATACTCATAAAATATCGTAATGTAAATTTAGAATTATTATAAATATATTTTTATAATAATTTTAAATAGAATTACATTTGCATTATGAGTTTAAACCTATTCAAGGGTTGGTTGATCTATATACATCAACTAACCCTTGAATTGTCTTATAAAATTGGACAATTTGGGATATGTGTTGTAATTATAATTGACAATTTATCTAGGTCTCGTTTGACATTACAAATATTTCTTGGCATTGTAATTGTTCTCTGGGTGTGAACTATACTGATGTAAAGTTTACGCACTTGGAGAACTATGAGAAAATACTACCAAAATTTTTACATATAAGAAACGAAGAGCATAGATAAATTGATGAAATTTTAATTACAGAAATATCTCAAATGGAATAGAATCCTATTCTTTAGAATTGTAGTGATATGGTGGATTTAGGGTATATGACAAAAATTAATCATAACATTTAATTCAATAAGAAGTTATCTTCTTCCTATTCAGTGGTACAATATTTGTAGATAAAAGGTGGATCCATCTACGAAATCGCTTGTTGGGCGAGTATTGAAATGGTGTAATAGCATTTGTTGAGAAAGCTAAGAACTTTGTTGATAAAAAGATTTTGGTGAGATGCTCATGCAAGAAGTGAGTGAATCTATTATTTCAAACATTAGGGACGTTAGAGGCACATATTATAGATAAAGAATTTCATTCATTATACACAATTAGGTACACCATGGTGATACAGATGTTTTAACTTCTAGGGGATAAGGGGGTATCTTCTAATAATAGGGATGAAATGGTGGATATTATATACAATTTCATTAGCCTTCACTTAACTGAAGATGTAGTTTGCAACGAAAGGCCAAAGAGTGAGGATATATCCTAGAGGGGAAATGAGATAAAACTATAGTGGTTGTAATGACCTATTTGAACAAGTGAAGACTGAACTATACTTAGGATGCACATCATTTTCAACCTTAAACTTTTTAGTAAAACTCATGTACTTGAAGGTGCTACATAAGTGGACTAACAAGTCCTTTAATGATCTTTTGAAGTTATTGAAAGAGACACTTCTAAAGGATAACAAATTACTTGAATCACATTATAGTGCAAAAAAATAACTCAACAAGTTAAGGTTGGGATATGAGTTAATCCATGTGTATAAGCATGACTGTGCATTTTTTTGGAAAGAACATACTTTAAAGGATAATTGTCCAATTTATGATGAAAGTTGATTGGTAGATAAAAATATAAAAGGAAAAAAGGTGGCTCAAAAAGTGGTTTAATATTTTCCATTAACTCCTTAATTAAAGTGATTGTAAAGGTTGAGATATACCATAAAAGACAAGATATTGCATTATACTAGAAGCTTAATAAAGGATAGGGTAATGCAACATCTGGTCAATAGAGAAGTTTGGGAAGAATTCAATAAGAGGCATCCCGATTTTTCTGCTGACCCATGAAACATTAAGCCGAGCTTAAGTGCAAATGGATTTAATTTTTTAGTGATAGAAACTTATCATATAGCATGTGGCCAATGGTTATGACTACCTACAACTTACCCTTACGAATTTGCATGAATTAATCCTTTTTCATATTAACCCTATTAATATTAAGGCCACAATCACTAGGTAAGGATATCGATATCTTCCTAAGACCGATTGTAAAAGAGTTAAGGCATCTTTGGGAGAAGGGGTTGAAACTCAAGATGCTAACACAAATACGATGTTTACCTTACGGTAGCTCTATTGTGGACTATAAATGATTTTCCTGCTCGAAGTAGTCTCTTTAGGTGGAGTGGATAAGGTTATAAAGCATGTCTTGTGTGCAATGATGATACTCCATCAGTTCGAGTTAGTGGAAAAATAACTTATGTTGGTCATCATTGTTTACTTTTAAAGAGTCGCACATAGAGAAATAGGAAGGAGTTCAATGGGAAGTCGGAGGGGAAAGCCCTCCTCGTCCTCTTATGAATGAAATTATCATGAACTAACTAGATAAGGTGGCACAGAGGCTTTTTAGAAAATATATTCAATTTGGTGCTTTGAAGTAGAAGAGGGGTGCTAATGAACTTAACTGGAGTAAGAGAAGCATATTTTTTTACCTTCCTTATTGGCCAACAATGAACTTAAGGCATAATATTAATGTGATACATGTTAAAAAGAATGTATATGATAGTATTTTAGGTATATTATTAGATATTGAGCATAAAATAAAAGACACACATAATGCGAGACGAGATTTGACGGATATAAAGATAAGACTAGACTTGCATCTGTATGAAAAAAAGGCTAACTTTTCAAACCACATGCTACATACACCCTCAACTAGGAAGAACAAAGATGGTTTTGCTAATTTATAGAGAATGTGAAATTTTCTGACAAGTTTGTTAGGAGCCTAAGAAAGAATATGACTGATTGGAATATGAGGTTGAAAGGGTTGAAATGATATGATTGTCATGTTATCATACAAAGATTGTTAGAACCTTTAGTTTGAGTATTTCTATTGAAGGAACTATCACATCCGATTATTGAGTTATGCAACTTCTTCAACTGAATATATGCTAGGGCTCTTAACAAGAGGGATGTTTTGTAAACCAAACAGGACAATGCCATCATTTTATGCAAACTTGAAAAGATATACCCTTTGACATTCTTTGATATAATGGTTTACCTGGTAATGCACTTGCTTAACGAAGCATTACATGATAATCTCGTCTATTTTTGATAATGTACCCATATAAGAGATACATAAAAAAGTTAAACAATTATATCAAAATCATGCTTGGCCTGAGGGTTTAATTGTAAAAAGATATGTTGTTAATGAGGTATTGACATTTTGTTCATGTATTTAGAAGGAGTGAAAACTAGATTATCAGCCTGATCGAAAACAAGATGTTGCATCCAAACACATAAAAAGGGCATTACCAGTATTTAAATCTCAATGTCGGCCACTAGAGAAAAAGATCATATCTCACTTTAATAGAAAGGATCAAGATGTTGTCATATGGTACATCTTAAACAATTATGCCAAGATCAAAAAGTATCTTCGATATTCATGCTTTTCTCCCAATTAATTATAGGAAACTAACATACATATATCATATAACAAGCACCGACAAGAACTCAAACGAAGTGGTGCTGAAAATATATGAGTTATAAAGAATAAAATTTCTCGTATGGTTTTACTATAAGGTAAAGGTTTATTTTTTCCAATCGTGTTATACTAATCATGTAAATGCTATATTCGTAGATATACTATTTACATAAGAATGGTTCTTCGAAAGCTACTGCAAAATTACTATCATTAGTTTTCAATCCTAATTTTACTATCATGGTATACTCAATGTCTATTATAAATGGAGTATGCTTTGTGGTTGAATCTTGGAATGCGAAGCATAGAACACAAAACAATGGCATTTCTATTCCAAGAATTAAAGGTAATATGTTTTATGGTATACTAGAGAATATTCTAGAGTTAACTTATTTAAATAAATATAGTGTAATACTATTCAAATGCAAGTGATATGACACAAATCCTAGAAAGAAGAAGCTATGCATTGACAAAAACATTACAAGTATCTTTATTAGTGGGTAATGGTACAAAGACAACTCTTACATACTTATAGTCCAAGCAAAACAAGTTTTCTACGTCAAGGATCTTTTTAATAGGTTAAACTGGAGGGTCATCCATTATATTATGCATCATGACATATGGGATTTACTCAATGATAATGTTAATGTACAAGACTTTTCATTCATGAAGGAAAATAACTCCTCCAATTTCAACTTTATAATTGATCTTATAGAAATCCACCTAAGTCAACTTAAGGGATTAAAGAAATGATCTTTCAATCATTTCACCTTCTAGGAAATACTTGGATGTACCACAGAAGGAATGGACATCTTCATCAATGATGACAATAGTTTTGAAGACAAAATGATTGAAGATTATATGGGGGAGGGACTTTCACAATCTAACTGATGATGGAGAAACTGATGATATGAGGATGAGTTTGTTAGGTTCACCGATACTGATTCAGATTAAGGAAATTATTTTTTTGCATTACAACTTATAATTATGTAAGAGCTAATGTAATTTCATTATATGAGTATAGTAATTTATCTCTGGTTGTCATTTGATTCAATTGTGGACCTTTCTCTTAAATATTTATAAAATGTGTATTATCCTAGTTATAGGCAGATGTCGAGGCATGACACTATGAAGGTGATGCTGAAGGGGACCCTCCTATATTAACCTACTCACCTTCCATCGTAGTGTGAGGCATTAGGTAGTCTTTTCTTATTATACACACTTAAGTTATTTAGTTATTAAATTTAAATTTATGGATATTGAATATTTTATATTATCTATCAAAGATGCAACTTCAAGAAAAAAAGGTCCAAATAGGTGCCTCAGGTTGTATAAGAAGATAGAGAGGAGTAGGGGGCGACCGATGCTTATCCAGTTTGATAGGACTAGTACATGGCATGTGGTTGTGATAGGTGAGAATACTAATCATCTCCCCCGCGATATAGACAGCATTATTTGAGCACACGTATCACCTTATTATAAAATGGCAATTGGTGCCTCAGCAGCTATAGGATAAAGTCTTGCAAGAGGTTTGTATAAGTATCTATCTCTTTCCTATCTTAACTTAGTTATATTTAATTTTGAAATTTATGGATATAGTATGCACTAATTTGTTAAATGTCTTCTAATGCAATCTCACTTCGAGTTACAAGGCAACTTCAACGCTAAGCAAGATAAAGCGCTCAGTGATCTGATATGGAATACTATTAACCTGTACAAAGATTGGAAATACAGTTAAATAGACATTTTCTTCAGCACGGGGGTGATCGAGACCAGGATTTTAACCTGGACCGTGATGATTATAGGGTAAGTATGATATTTAATAAAGTTATGTCATTATTTCATATATCTAAATTATAAATGTAACTATACCACATGGTCATTTTGTGATTGTAGGAGCTGTCTATGAGGAATGTAGATGACAGGGTGAAAAAGGTAGTGAATGATTAGCATGGGTCAAAATTTATTGTCATACATTGTTATGATAAATTAATTTAACTTATTATTCATGTTTTAAATGTATAATCTCTTTTCAACACAATAATTATACTTATCCTATTTTTCTTTTGTAAAATACGAATAGGGGGATAGGTGAGCTACAACCTGTCCCAAAGAATTGACTAACATACATATAGGACTAGGGTTTGGGTGCATTCAACCTTCGAGGAGCAGTATGTAAGTTAACTAAACCTTATATGTTAAATAGAATTTTATAAATATATCTTTTATTTTTTATAATTGATTTTTGTTTTAATAACTTAAAACATGGATGATTGAGCTAACGACCTAGCATATGTAGTCCAAGTGTGTCATCCATTAGCTAATTTGGCACTCTTGTATGGGTTGAGAGGCTGTCATTATTGATGAGATGCTTGGCACATGTCGAGGGTACAGAAGGGCGAATCAGTTATGTGCTGGCTAACCAAACATATCGTTTGGTGAGCACCTCCAATTCTAGGGGCAAGTTTTTAGTACATGTCTCAGGTGGGTGAGCTGTAGGAGTAGCTGCAGTAGAGTCAACAACAAGTGGAGTAAAGCCAGGAGTAGCTTCAGCAGAGCCAGTAGTTGCTTCAAAAGAAGCAGCAGCAGCAGCAGCGTGCTCAATAGTAATAATTTGGAACATACCTGATGAAGCTCATGTCTTTACTCAAACAACAAGGTCTTGTACTATCCGTGCCTCCATTTGCTGCTACACAGCCTAGTTGAACAGATTTGCAAGTGCTCCCCCCACCTAACCACTAAATCCCTCCCATCCACCACCTTTAATGTATCGTCCTTGTCATCAGGACGATGATGATAGTCACAGTACGGATGATGATGTATCGAGTTATCTACATCTTCCCTCCTCCAAATTATTTTGTATATATATGTTTTTTTTTTCATGTATAGACATTTATATTGGCCATGTATATATGAATTTTTACCTATGTATAAATAATTATATAATTATAAATATAATTCTTTATTTTTTTATATGAATTGTGTTGTACATTATTATCGCTAGTATATTTTATTTATACAATTTAAATTAGATAAAATTAAATTAAAGAATATCAAATTAATTCAAGTTGAAGTGAAGTAAAAATAATTTTATATTATATTATTAGATATAATATATTTATTTAATTATATCTAATTCTAATTTTAATTTAAATTGAATTTTTATTCTTTAAAACTTTTACTGATAATATTGTCATTGCTAAAATGGTAGTTTCATTTTTTGAATTTTTTTAATTTGAATTCTACAATAACAATAGTGTCGTTGTTGAAAGTCAAACTTTCAGTGATGACTCTGTCATCACTGAAAGTTTGAATTTTAGTGACAATATTGTTATTGCAAAAAGCTTGCTCATATTTTATTTTTTTTATTTCAAACCAATAGCAATAATAATTTCATCACTAAAAATTTAAAATTCAAAATTTTTTTAATTTTCAAAATATTTTCTATGATGACAATATTGTCACAAAAATTCAACTTTTACCAATGACTACATAGTCGTAAGTATTTCCTCCTTCACCGACAAAGCTATACCTGACGACTTCTACTTTTAGCTGATAACTGAGAATTCTATAATGACGACAATTGTTGTCGCTAAAAGCGGCTTTTGTTGTAGTGTAATTTAAATTCTCACTACTAATTGGTCCACCCACTATTACAAAATGTTTATTTTTTCCTTTCTATAATTTCTCATATTAAAATTACAATTATTTATCAAAATGATATAAATTATATTTTTGGTTCTTATAATAAAGTTACAATTTCATTACCAATATGAGTAATCAATATCAATATATTATATGCACAAAAGTTTCTATCTAATATTTTTTTTTATTTCACATACAAAATGAGCTATTTTCCTTTTCAAATATCAAAAACTAAATCTAAATGGTACTGTATAAATTCATTACGCAGTATGAAGTGAATGATGTTTAAGTGCTATTATTCAGGTCTTTGATTTTATTTTATAGTTAGATCACAAATTAAACTAGTATCTTTTAAAATTTTTAAATGATTTTCATAGCTTCATAACAATTCAAAATACACAATAACAACAGATTGGACGTGCTCATTATACATATTTTGTATTAAATCATTTTTTTTCTTTTTCGTTGATAATACATTTTTTATCATAAATTCAGAATAAGTCATCATTTCATAATTCTGTGTCCTCTGCTAGGTATCTTTGTCCAGAATTTCTAATTGGACGGAGATTCATTTCAGTAGAAGCGAGATAATCACCTCTCATGGCCAAAAAAAAAAAAAAGGATAATCACTTCTGCCCGCCTAACTGGAAAACGTACTTGAAGATCTGCCTTTTTTTTTTTTTTTTTTGCCCTCTGATATTCTTATCCGCTACGTTTGGGTCCGGTATAGAATGGAAAGCAAGGCCTCGTACTTTACTCATTCAAAGACCAAAATATTACCCAAAAAAAAGTCAAAGTATTTTTTTATCTTTTAAAGTTTTTGTACTGTATTTATGGGTGGAAATGAATTAGGTGAAGTCACACCAGGTCTATTTCAAAATTTTTTGACTTAAACTTAATTTATGAGTTGTTTGTAGATAAAAATTTCGATTTATCATGACTTGTTCATAAAATATAAGAAGTTTGACCATTAATAAATTTGAATAAAATAAGTCATCAAGAGGCCTATTAACAAAAAATAAAATAAAATAGTAAGTTTGTTGAACAATAATGCATCAAACAAAATATTACCTCTAATTTTATCAGATAAAATTCTGAATATTTGAATATAGTAAATTATAGTCATGTCAATTTAAAAATAAAATGACTAGATAACATAATAATATAAATTAATTGCACTCAAATTCTAGAAAATTTAAGAAGACTGATAGTTAGATTGAAAAACAAAATAACATATATATATAGTGTTGAAAGAGAGGTAATAATAATACAACATAATCAATTTAAGTGTATTAAATTAGATGGACATATTAGATAAATAGATTCACCTAGCAAGCTAACAAACCAAGTTTAAAATTAAATAAATTAGACTTGTTTATTAAACAAGACAAGATATTAGCTTAAATCTAACTTATTTAATTAAATTAATTAATTAAATCAAAATTTTAACAAAATATAGTTCTAATATATCTAGACTAAAAGTTTAGGCATTGATACCTTGACTTTGTGACAAAATGTGGATTGTTGGATTTTAATGATATAAAAATAGATGATTAATATTCATGATTAGGAGACTTATTTAATATGTAAAGAATCAATGACATAATATTTCTATTTTGCACTATAAATGTTTTTTTAATTTTAGATCTACCAATAACTTAAAATAAGTAATTTCAATAAATTTTCTCTGTTAATTTATATGTATATTTTTACATCTCTTTACTATATAATAAATCTAATTTAATAATTATTACCTTAAGTTTATTTATAATATTTTATAAGTTAAAACTTTGAAAATTAAAATGCTTACAAAAACTTACCACATAATCATTTTAAAAATATAAAATTTAGTTAATAGTTAATAAATTAAAATTTTTAACTTTTAATTTATGAAGCTATTTTTTTATTTATTATTCTCTCTTTTTTTAATAATCTACTTTACTTATTTCTTACACATTAATACACAATAAAATTTTTAAAATGCTCAATTTAGTAATAAAATCTAGAATTATTTTCAATAAAAAGTTTAATATTCATTGATACTTTTGAAAGAAATGATATTTATACATATAATTTTTCTTATATGTATCCAAACTTAAATTTTCTAAACTTATTCAAAATATATTAAATAAGTTTTATTTAAAAATTAAAGTACTATGCATGCACTTATAAAAATATAATATGTGTATTTCCTTTTACTTTTCTCATTTTATAAATTATATTCAATACAAGCTTTTACAATGTACATATTATGATTTTATATAAAATATTTATTTTATTAACTCAATTTATTGTTATTAATGATTTTTACATAAGATAAAATAAAAAATAAATGAGATAAATTATTTTTCTCTTCATAATGTGTGAAATTATAAAAAAAATAGAGATTAACATTAAGAAAGAAAACATAACTAATAATTTAATATGTCAAGTTTGAAAAAGAGCTATTCGTGTTAGGTTAAAATCATAATAACAAATTACTTATATTTTTTAAATATCTAATTTTTAGGTGGAATGTATTTGAATATACATAAAAAATAAGTATCTGTATATGTATATTGATTCTTTGCTAATAATTTCTTGGTATTATTTGATTTTATATACAAACGTAAGTAGTTTAAAAGAACCAAAAATGAAAAATATTACATTATATTTAAAAGAATAATAGCATGATTTCTATTAAAAAATTAATTAGTTTAAATAAAAAATTTTAAATTATTTGAACGTAATATATTAATGTCTAAATATTATTTTATTGCATTGTATATACCAATATTTTCTTCATTAAATTTACGACAAGTAAAGATTTTATTATTGAACAAACAATGCTACTAATAAAATAATTAAAATAAAGAATTTAAAAATATAATGTATAGCTTTTTTTCACTTATTTGGATAGATAAAAATTTTCTTAATTTAATGCAAAAGTATCAAGTTTTATATACATTTAATTTAATATAAATGAGTATTTTTAAATGGTGAGATGCAATTTTTTATTTCATGCAATGCTCAAATAATGAACAATAATTTTTCATCAATTTTTACAATAATTAATATGTTATTTTATTTAATAAAATAGTAATTTTATTATGTACTTTTAAATTTAAGTACAAATATGAATTTTAGAAATATGTTTGTGTGAAACAAAGAGAGAGAGAGAAAGAGTGAGTGGGCATATAAACATTTGAAGCAAAAAAATTTTAAATTTGTGTAGAGAAAAATTTTGACCTTACTTATTATTTAACTATTAATTTGTTAAGAAAACTTGAGACTAAAATAAAATGAAAATAAATTTAATATCTAAATTAAAAACTTTATAAAGAAATCATTGATCTAAAAACTTCTTTTACATAAGCAATATGTCATCACTTCATTATTATCACTTAAAAATTATTGTCATCACTTCATTATCATCACTTAAAAATTATTGTCATCACTTCATTGTTGATCACTTAATTTAATGCAAAAGTATCAAGTTTTGTATACATTTACTTTAATAAATGAGTGTTTTTAAATAGTGGAAAGTAATTTTTTATTTCATACAATGTTTAAATAATGAACAATAATTTTTTATCAATTTTTATAACAATTAATATGTTATTTTATTTAATAAAATAATAATTTTATTATGTAATTTTAATGCTAAGTATAAATATAAATTTTAGAAATATATGTGTGTGTGAAGCAAAAAGAGAGAGAGGGAAAGAGAGAGAAAATAATTATTTGAAATAAGAAAATTTTAAATTTATATAGAGAAAAAATTATTTTGCCCTTACTTTTTATTTAATTATTAATTTGTTAAAAAAATACTTAATGTTAAAATAAATTTAGGGTTGATTTAAAAAGTTTATAAAAAATAATTAACCTGAAAATTTATTTCACATAAGCAATATGTCATCACTTCATTAGCTTATTAGTCATGATATCAATACCTGAAAACTATTCTTTAACGAATCAAGGCTGTTTATAAATAACCCTTGACTCATTTCTACCCATAATTGTGTCTTCCTTCATTACACATATCACAAAAAATAAAAATAAAGTGCAGTCCACTTCGGCTCAAAATGGCACGTTATATAACAAAAGATCAGGATCATTCCTCTCCCGCCCTAATTCTAAACCCAATTAAATTTAAAATTAAACCAATTACATGGAAGAAAAAAATAAGTATCAAGTTTTAATTTTTTATTTTTAACTCAATTGTTGATAGTAATCAATTACCCGAGGTATACTAAGCAGAGGACGTAGATCGATATGGTAATTGAGCAAGCCAAGAACAGATTAATACTTTTCATATCTTATGTTTTATTATTGAGATTAAAGTATTACCTTAT
Source organism: Sindora glabra (assembly GCA_020226215.1). Classification (NCBI taxonomy): domain Eukaryota; kingdom Viridiplantae; phylum Streptophyta; class Magnoliopsida; order Fabales; family Fabaceae; genus Sindora; species Sindora glabra. The sequence continues at coordinate 23,785,986 of CM035230.1, read as the reverse complement.
TTCATACTTTATAATTAAGGGGATAAAATTCGTCATTCCCATATGTCACAGGATAATGGAGTTTCATAAGAACTTGCGAGAAATGATAAAAAATAATAAAAGAAATTAAAACATATAATCTTAATGTTAAGAATTATAAATTTATAACATAATTATTAAATAATTTTAAACATTAATAAATAAAAATAAAAAATTAGATCTAAATATTTCAATTATATATAATTAATAGAATGTTATATATAAGTTCAAAATCATATATGATTGACTTAATAATTTAAAAACTTAAAAAAATAAGTTGATATATAACTAACAAAATATACTTTTTACTTCCATTATCTCAAATGAATCTTAAAGTATTTTTTAATTTCAAATAATTAAATTATTAAAATGATTAAAAAATTACATATGTGTATATGTATGTATATATATTATTATATAAAATAAAAATATAATAATTTATAACAGCAAAAGTCCATGAAATTAAAGCATAGTATTATTATCTTATTTTTCATATTTTATTTAGGTAAAAACTTACCTTATACCTTATTTTATTGAGTAAAAAATCATACTATTTTCAAACTTCATCAAGGCAACCCTCATGAGAAATATTAAATTCAAGTAATTTAAAATTTGATTGGAGAAGCAACCGGAACTTCTGTTCGCTGAAAGATAGTGGGCACAAAATCATGTCACTAAGCACGAGTTTCTAAATAGTAATTATCAAAACAAATGAAGAACCTGAACTAGAAACTTATCAATTTGTATCTATTTTTAAAAATAAAAATATTAAAAATTTTATTTGATTTTGTATTTTCAAATTTTATTTTTAAAAATTATTTCTAAAATTATTATTTTAAAAATAAAAAAAATAAGTTTTATATGTTTTATTCTTTTATGACAATTTTATAATTAAATGAAATATTTACTTATTTATTTCATTGAGTATTCTCTATTCTTTATTTTTCTTAAATTTAAAAACAATTTTTAATAATAATTTTAAAAATAAAAAATAAAAATATATTTAAACACACCCTTTAATCTTTGTAGGCTTAAGATTAGGAGGACGACTGTATAAACTGATAGAGTAAAATGAACCATAATGCAAAAATTTGATAAAATATTATATTTAGTGGGACAAAATTTAGCAGCAACCCTTGGCAGCAGCCACTCTCGCTAATTGATCGAGAGTCCCTCGCCACTTACGTTACTCTCACTGTCACAGGCAGACGTCGATCCACATGATAGATGGGGCTGGGCACGGGCCTACTCTGTATTTCAATAATTTTAAAGAAAGTAAGTATTATATATGCAGTGTCTTCATGAAAATAATTACAATGCCTTCACAAAAAAGAAAAAAAAAATACTGAGACTTTCATTTCTAATGAATGTTATATGATGTATTACTGCATTACGAAAATAAGCTAATTGAACGTACATGGCTTATATTTTTTTCTCACTTTTTGAACTTTGATTTCTCTAATTTTTTTATAAAATTAAGAGAACTTTTTATTTATTTTTAATTTTTTTATTCTTACACTTCAATTTCTTTAAAAGAAAAATTAATCATCAATTGGACACTTTTTGGGATCATCTAAGAAGGACCAAAATCTACTCCCTTTTTTGAAGGAAAAAAAATATATTGAAGTTTTTTATTAGGTCTATGATTGCATATTTTGTATTATTTATTATTTTAATTTTTCTAAAATTTTTTACTTGACTTGTGAACAATATCGTGAATTCATTTGCTATTGCTATAAAAATGTATTTATCTTTGAAGTTGAATATTATAACTTTAGAAGTTTCACTGATATATTAAGTGCGTACCAACTATAATTTTCTTATTTGATCAATATTGACAATTCTAGATTAAATAGGGATTTTTTGGATTTTTAATACTAAATTTATTTTTATAATATAAATATTCAATTTATTTATCAAATTTTATTTCTTTTAATTATGAAAAAAATTCCTCAAAAGAAAAGTGATGTACAGAATATTCAATTAGAACAGGTTCTACGTAAAAGAAAATCTTGGAAATTAATTTAAAAGACCTACTAACTAATCATGAATAAAAAGTATAAATTTTAAACTATTATTTTAATGATTATGATGAAATTAGGTAAGTTTATATATTAAAAAGTCGTTTTCAACTGTGGCAATATAACTTTTAGGAAAAAAATGAAAAAAAAAATCCTAAGACGTTTGAATTCTATTAGATCTCTTACAATTATTAATGAGCATTATGAAAAAACTATCATATGTTTCGCTCCTGAAAGATTTTATGGATCCCCCACCGGTCATGGGATCCTTAACAATAACTTATATATAGAGAGAGAGAGATTGATACTAGTATAAGTCAAAATAACTTACATTAAATTTAATCCATCAATTTTATTAAAATTTAAAAAATAAATTAATTCATTTTAAATCATCTTTTACACCATATATATATCTGATTTTTCTCTCACAATTAATGTATTAAATAAAAATTTTTAAATTATAAAGATATTACAAATCTATTTTAGTTACAAAGTTGCATGTTATTTAATGATGAAAAATATTATTATATGGTATTAATATTTTGATAAAAACCCCACTGAATAAAGATTGTTTTATGTGTTAATGGTGAAAAATGTCATGTGAACACATCCAACTTAAACACAACTCCTATAATAAAAAATTGTGAATTTTTATATATTGATTTAAATATAAATTACATTTATTTTTACTATGATCTAATCTAATTAATAGTAATTTTTATTTAAAAATGCATATTTATTTTCTTTATTTTGTCGTAGTAGGAGATTTGAATATAAATTTAAAATACATAAAAAATTAAGTTTATATTTTTTAAAAAATAGAAATAATCAAATGTAAATAGTTGATTTTGAAAAGAGATAAATATAAGTTGGTGCATATATATAACTTTTTAACTAAAATTGACTTGTGATATCTTCATGATTTATAAATTTTCATTTAATGCATTTACCGTAAGAGGAAAATAGTTGGCATGCAATATAAAATATAATTTGTAATAAATTAATCTCATTCTTTAAATTTTAATAATACTAACAAATTAAATTTAATGTAAGTCATTTCAAATTATACGGATATCAATAAATCTCTCCTTATATATGTGTGTACTACCACATAACACTTATACTAACGACTAAAGGTTATCTTCATCAACTTCAAAAAATTAGAATTAAAATTAAAATTTATGGCACAATAAATTAACACATCTATTTTATATCAAATCCACTATAGTATAAATATTTTATATTATTAATATAAGAAACTAACATATCAATAAAAAAATAAAGTGTTTAAGAATTTTTATGGATATTAAAAAG